>CM075977.1:304286334-304452759 GCA_038087875.1 Malacoraja senta | reverse complement strand
AAAAATGTATATAAATGTGGAGTTCTGAACTTGGCCACTAAGGCCCGTTGCCGTGGTGACGTGGCAGGGTTGGTCTGGCCAAGTGAAGTTGTTGGTATCCTCCACCACTGCTCTTGTCAGAATCGAGACTTTGTTGGTGGAGCCAGAGGCAGTAGCTCCACTAGCGGCACGACGGTGTTAACGGCACGTTCAATACTTTAGACTTTAGACTTCAGAGATACAGCACAGAAACAGGCCCTTCGACCCACTGAGTCCACACCGACCAGCGATCACCCTGTACACTGGCCCACACACTAGCGACAATCTTACAATTTATTGAAGCCTACAAACCTCCTTTACACTTTAGACTTTAGAGATACAGCGCGGAAACAGGCCCTTCGACCCACCGAATACGCGCCACACGCGAGGGACAGTTTACAATTTTACCGAAGCCAATTAACCAACAAACCTGTACGCCTTCGGGATGTGGAGGAAACCGAAGCAACCGGAGAAAACCCACGCGGTCACAGGGAGAATGTAAAACTCCCAACAGGCAGCATCCGTAGTCAGGATTGAACCCAGGTCTCTGGTGCCGTAAGGTAGCAACTCTACCGCTGCACCACCGTGCTGCCCCCTATTACATTAAGACCTACTGAAAGCTGTAATGTATGAGACATTTTACAGTCATTTTGAAGTGAGCCATCTGTCATTTCAGACTGCAGTTAATAATCAATTACTACTATTATATGTTCAGATGCACTTATAGACCAAACATGTAAGGATGACAGATTTCCTTCCCTGACTCACTTACTGAAATAGTGGTTTTTTACAACATCCAGTTGTTTCATGGACACTAGTACTGAAGTAAGTCATTTTATCCAAATTTATTAAACTGCTTGAATTTAAATCCCTCAGCTGTTCTGACAGGATTTACACTCATGTCTCCTCATATGTAACATAAACTGCTTTTCTTTTAGTTTGTTTTAAGTTTAGAGCTACAGCGCGGAAACAGGCCTTTCGGCCCACTGAGTTCATGCCGACCAGCGATCCCTGTGCACTAACACTATGCAACACACACTAGGGACAATTTACAATTTTACAGAAGCCAATTAACCTATAAACCTGTATGTCTTTGGCATGTGGGAGGAAACCGGAGCATTTGATTTTGATTGGTAAGATTCTTGATTAGTAAGGGTGTCAGGCGTTATGGAGAGAAGGCAGGAGAATGGGGTTGAGAGGGAGAGAAAGATCAGCCATGATTAAATGGCGGAGTAGACTTGATGGGCCATATGGCCTAATTCTGCTGCTAGAATGAATGAATGAATGAATAAGTTTATTGGCCAAGTATTTACATACAAGGAATTTGCCTTGGTGCAGAACTTAAGAACACCCAGAGAAAAAACACCCGGTCACAGGGGGAATGTACAAACATCGTGCCGACAGCACCCGTAGTCAGGATCGAACCTTGGTCTCCAGCGCTGTAAAGGGCCTGTCCCACTTGGGCAACCTAATCCGCGAATCCAGAAGAGTGTCTTCGACCTTCAAGCTCGAGGGCACTCGCCTGGAAAGCCTCGAGCTGGATCGACCGACCGCGCCGCACGCACGCGCGCACACACACACACGCACACACACACACACACACACACGCACACACACACGCACACACACACGCACGCACACACGCACGCACGCACGCACGCACGCACCACACACACACACACACATCGCAAAGGCAGGGGCCAGAGAAAGCGGGGGAGCGCTGTCTGAAATTCACACCCGCGATGAAGAAGAAGATAAAATGGCTGCAAAGTGTAAGGTAGGTCCTTTAGAGAGCGCAGGGGGGGGAAGGGAGAAGAGGGGAGAAGGGTAGTGAGGGAAGAGAAGGAGAGAGAAGGGGAGAGAAGGGAGAGAAGGGGAGAGAAGGGGAGAGAAGGAGTGGAGACACTTTTAAAAAGTATAATAAAGTTTACCGGTAGGTCTTCCTTGGTCCAGAAAACTCCAATGAGCCAATCAAAATGCTCGATCAGCGAAGGAGATTGCCTACGGCTGCCCTCGACTGCCTGTAAGCAAATAGTGACTCCACTCCACTGCACTACCAGTTAAAAAGACCCATGCCAACCAAACTTTACTCGCGGAAAATTTTTCAACATGCTGAAAAAATTTCCGCGACCTTGCTGAGGCCACGTGTATTCGGGAATTTCCCTCGAGCATGAAGCAGAGTTCCAGCCACCTCATTGGACCTCCTAGGACCACGTGTCGACCATGCTGCGAGTTTGAAGGTCGAAGCCACTCTTCCAAACTCGCAGATTAGGTCGCCCAAGTGGACAGCCCCTTAAGGCAGCAACTCCTACCGCTGTACCCCCGTGCTGCCATCTAGATCTTCTACCCCTCACTTTAAGTCCCTTCCTAACTGACGTGACGTTGAATTTTGCCCCATCTCCTGAGCATTTCTTTCAGTGCTTGCATTGTTTCTTCTCCAGTTGCTTCATTGTGATTTGTTAACCAGTTGAATTCCCTAAGGGCCCATATCCCAGATATCCTGTTTTCCTTAATGCGACAACTTCATGTGAAAAGGGGCAAGTGAGACTCATGCTAAATGGTGACCCTTTCTATTTTAATGCACAATATGACCCCTTGCAGGAAGCACACATTCACTGACATTTATTGAGAAGGGAAGCAAATGGCAAACACCAGATATTCATGCACAGAGTGTTTGCATAAGGACAAAAAATAAACGTTGTGCAGGCAGTCTGGAAAGATTATCTGCAAATCCACAGGAAACGCTGGTGTTTGTCACAGGAGACAGTCCTAAAATAGCCTTGGTAGCAGGTTTTCACATCTGTTGGGTCTCGTGACTTGGGGAGGAAGAGAGGAGGGAGGGCAGACGTGACAGGGATCCATTGCATGAAATATATTCATGGGTGAAAGATGCTTTAGCCTGGACAATAAAAAAGGTTATGTTTGATCTTCCTTAGCAAGGGCCTCACAGTTAAGGTTGCCAACGTTCTCACTCCCCAAATAAGGGACAAAAGGTCAAAATACGGGACAAATTCCCGACGGCAATTCGTTGACCGACTCGGCCGTGGCTGGGTGAATAATGAGTTGGCCCGGATGCTGGACTGCACACAAAGCCCAGCCGGCGGGCCAGCTGACGGGTTTTGGCCCGGGCCGCGCGACGTCGCCCGCAAAGTCCGGCGCCCCATCCAATTCATGAACCGATGATCGGCCTTGAGAAGGAGGGGGTGGTGGTGTCGGAGGTAAGCGAAGGTCCGAAGACCAGACAGCTGGCCGGGCTGCCGACTGACGGGGCCACGGGCGAGGTGCTGCTGCTGCACTCCATGGGCTGCACTACGTCGGGACGAGTGAGGTGGGGCCGGATGCGGCGCTCCGACCCGATAGTCCCCTCGACCCGAGTAGTAGCAGTCAAATACGGGACAAGAGCGGTCCTCCATGGGACAAACCAATTTAGCCCAAAATACGGAATGTCCCGGCTAATACAGGACAGTTGGCAACCCTAGTCTCAGCATAAACTACGCAATGTAGACGTGGCTGCGAGCAAGATAGGTGGTGGCACGGTGGCACGGCTGGTACAGCTGTTGTCTCACAGCGCCGGAGACCCGGGTTCAATTCTCCTTACATCGGGTGCTCTGTGATGTGGTATTGCACGTTATCCCGTGACCACCCGTGACCACGTGGGTTTCCTCTGGGAGCTCTGGTTTCTGCCCACATTGATGCACATAGTCTCATGCCCAGTGTGGGGGAATCGAGGACCAGAGGACATTGGTTCAAGATGAAGGGGAAAAGATTTAACAGGAATCCGAGGGGTAACGTTTTCACACAAAGGGTGGTGGGTGTATGGAACGAGCTGCCGGAGGGGGTAGTTGAGGCTGGGTCTATCCCATCGTTTAAGAGTTAGACAGGTACATGGATATGACAGGTTTGGAGGGATATGGACCAAGCGCAGGCAGATGGGACTAGTGTAGCTGGGACATGTTGGTCGATGTGGGCAAGTTGGGCCGAAGGGCCTGTTTCCACACTGTATCACTCTATGACTATGACTATCCCAAAGATGGACAGGTTTGTAGGTTAATTGGCCAGTAAAAATTGTAAAATGTCCCTCGTGTGTAGGATAACACTAGTGTGCGAGGATCGTTGGTGGGCACGGACTCGGTGGGCCGTAGGGCCTGTTTCCGCGCAGTATCTCTAAAAACTAAAAACTAATAATAAAAAACAATTGAAGAGTGTTCCGACATTCTCCTGACCTGCGTCTGGTAGACAGTGTAAATATCTTTGGGAAGTCAAAGAGTATCCAGCCTCTGAACTGTTGCCATAGTAACAGCACAACTGTGGCTGGCCCTGTTATGTTCTTGACTACTGAAAAACACAAGAAAAGTACAGATGCCAGTAATCTAAAAAAAAAGTAGAGAATGCTCAGTTGGTCAGGCAGCGTCTGATAAAAGTTCACTAACCTGCAGTTTTACTTAACTCTCTCAAATATTAAAACAAAGAACAGTAGATGTTGCTTTGCACAAAATGTTGGAGCCAGGACAGCAGGTAGGCAGCACCTCACATTGTGAGGAAGGCTCCCGACCTGAAACGTCACCTATCTATGTTCTCCAGAGATGCTGCCTGTCCCACTGAGTTACTCCAGCACTTTTGTCCTTTTCTCTCAGATGTTGAATGGTTTATCGAGTATATCCAGCACTTTCAGTTTTTTTAATTTAATTCCTTTGGTGATGCTCTTTTAAATATTCTTTCCGTCATTTGTTTTTGTTGAGAGCCACGATTCTTCACGCTGCCTCGGCAAGGCCAGCTACGCAAACACGGATGAGTCACACCCCGATCACTTCCTCTTCTCCACCTCTCCCCTTAGGCAGGAGCTGCAGAAGTGTGAGATTCTATCTCAAGGGTTTGGGCAGTCGATAGCAGGAGATGTCGCGGGAGAGTACATTTGTCAGGTTTAATAAGAATTGAAAATTCCCTACATAAAACAGACGGCATACACTGGCGGCATTCACGGAAAACAGGGAATCTGGAAGGTCAAAGAGTCTGGGAATCTCAGTGCTCTTGTTGGAACTGCTGCCTCATAGCACCAGAGACCCGGGTTCGACCTTGACCTAAGGGGTGCTGTCGGCATTGCGTTTGTATGTTCTCCCTGTGACCGCGTGGGTTTTCTCTGGGTGTTACGGCTTCTTCCCACATCCCAAAGACGTACAGGTTTGTAGGTTAAATTGCCTCTGTAAAAATTGTCCCTAGAGTGAAGTAGTGGTTGAGAAGATTTGATGGCATTAAAATTGCGTGAATGGGTAATCGATGGTCGGTGCAGATTCGGTGAGTTGAAGGGCCTGTTTTCATGCTGTATCTCTAAACTTTATAAGGTCTTGGAGCTGCTTCACTGTGTAGATGGTGGCTGCTTGCATCCCCTATTGGAGGAATCCAGAACTAGGCTCAGAAGAAGGGATTACCCATTTAAGATGGAGATAAGGAGGAATTCTTCCTCTGAGAGGATTACAATTCTTCGGAAATTTCTATTCTGGAGAGAGCAGCGATGACGGAGTCATTGACTGGAAGCTGAAAGAGGGAGGTTCTTGACCAGAGATTTCACTTTATACTTGAGTGATACAGCACAGAAATCAGCCCTTCGGCCCACCGAGTCCGAACTGACCAGTGATCACACCGTACACTTGCACTATCCTACAGGCTAGGAACAACCTACAATTTTACAGAAGCCAATTCATCTGCAAACCTGCACGTCTTTGGAGCGAGGGGGGAAACCAGAGCGCCTGGAGCAAACCCAGCGCAGGGAGAACATACAAACTCCGCACAGACGGCACCCATAGTCAGGATCGAACCGGGCTCTCTGGTGCTGTAAGGTAGTAGCTCTACCTCTGCGCCACCGTGCCGTACTGTGGGAACGATAGGGAGTCGTCATCGAGAACAAGCAGGAAATTGGAGTTGAGGCCAAGATCGGGACAGCTATGGTTTAATTGAAGTTTGGAGCAGACTCAAGGGACTTTTGATCCTATTTCTTATATTTAATGTTCAAGAAAGTTGAATCTTGGAACTATTGACCCTGGGTGTGTGCTCCTGACTCCACTGTGGTTCTGAGGTTCAATTCTTCCACATGGGAATCACACGTTACATTGAATTTTATCGCAAAGATATACAGTAGTCTATTTGGCCCAAAGGCTACATCCTAATATTAGTATTCAGTATAGTTATCTTTGTACTTCATCTTCCTTTTAACATTTCCTCCTATAGACTTGAGACTTTAGAGCTATAGCATGGAAGCTGGCCCTTCGGCCCTCCAAGTCCATGCCGACCAGCGATCATCCCATACACTAACACGATCCTATCCTACAGATTAGGGACAATTTACAATTTCACCGAAGCCAATTAAACTGCACAATTGTATGTCTAAGGAATGTGGGAGGAAACCGGAGCACCCGGAGAGAACGCATGCACTCTCAGGGAGAACGTACAAACTCTGCACAGATAACACCCATAGTTGGGATCGAACCTGGGTCTCTGGCACTGTAAGGCAGCAACTCTACCATTGCGCCACCAGGCCGCCCTGTGATGACCATAGAGGAGTCTTCATTGAGAACAAGCAGGACATTGGAGTGAAGGTCATAAGTCATAAGGTCATAAGGAATAGGAGTAGAATTAGGCCATTCAGCCCATCAAGTCTACTCCGCCATTCAATCATGGCTAATCTATCTCTCCCTCCTAACCCCATTCTCGTGCCTTCTCCCCTTAACCTCTGACACCCGTACTAATCAAGAATCTATCTCTGCCTTAAAAATATCCACTGACTTCTGTGGCAACGAATTCCACAGATTCATCACCTTCAGACTAAAGGCATTTCTCCTCATCTCCTTCCTAAAATAATGTCCTTTAATTCTGAGGCGGTGACCTCTAGTCTTAGACTCTCCCACTAGTGGAAACATCCTCTACACATCCACTCTATCCAAGTTGAGGCCAAGATCAGATCAGCCACGGTTTAATCGGAGTTTGGAGCCGACTCAAGAGACCTCTGATCTTTATTTCTTATATTTTATGTTCAGGAATGTTGAATCTTGGAACAATTGACCCTGGATCTGCGCTCCTGACTCCACTGCGGTCCTGAGGCCCGATTCTTCCCCACATGAATTACACATTACATTGAATTTTATAGCGTAGATATAGACTATTTGGCCTAAGGGCTGCATACTAATATTAGTGTTCTACATAGTTATCTTTCCACTTCATCATCCTTTTAACATTTCCTCCTCTTTATCCATCCTCCCTTGAAGCATGCATGCTCTTTGACTCAACCGTTTAATGAACTTGCAATAAAAAGGAAGGGGGAAAATCGTCTATTGGGCCAAATAAATATTTCTTCAGACTTTTGTAATTACCTTCTGTGAAATTGAGAGTAATAACTTTGTAATCAGATCTCCTTACCTCACTGGAGAGCATGAAACTAAGGCAAACTTACGAAGGCTCAGCAATCCAACAAAGTAGACACGAGGAACTGCAGATGCTGGTTGACCAAAAAAGACACAATGTGCTGGAGTACTTCAGCGGGTTAGGTTGCATCTCTGGAGAACATGGATAGGTGATGTTTTGGGTCGGGACCCTTCTTCAGGTGAAAATGTAGGTAGTTTACTGGGGCAACAGGTGAGATGAAGGAAGTCACCATTGACTTGAAGTCACTTTATTGCAATACCTGTCATGCAGAACAGAAATGTCATCTTACATAGCACATTTGGCACTGCGAATACAAGGCAACATTTTATTTGCTTGGTTTAGTTTAGTTTAGTTCATTGTTATTGTCACATGTACCAAGGTGGGCGGCACGGTGGTGCAGCGGTAGAGTTGCTGCCTGACAGCATCAGAGACCCGGGTTCGATCCTGACTACGGCAGTTTGTACTTTCTCCCTGTGACCTGCGTGGGTTTTCTCTGGAAGCTCCAGTTTCCTCCCACACTCCAAAGACGTAGAGGTTTGCAGGTTAGTTGGCTTGGTATAATTATAAATTGGCCCCAGTGTGTGTAGGATAGTGTTAATGTGCGGGGATCGCCGGTCGGCGCGAACCCGGTGGACTGAAAGGGCTGTTTCTTCACTGTATCTCTAAACTAAACGAAACTAAAAAAAAGGTATAGTGAAAAGCTTTTTCATTGCGTGCTATCCAGTCAGTGTAAAGACTACACATGATTACAATCAAACCGTCCACAATCTACGGATACAGGATAAGGGGTGTAATGTTGAGTGCAAGGTAAAGTCCGATAAAAGATAGTTCAAAGGTCACCAATGAGGTAGATGGGAGGTCGATGAGATTTGTTTTTACAGTGTTTTCGTTCTCTCTTGCTCGAAGTGTGCTATCCAGTCAGTAAAATTACAATCAAGCCATCAACAGTGTGCATGTAGATAAAGATTGAAAAGAATGGAGTGATTGTAATGATCAATAGCAGATCCCCTTCTGGGACCAGCGCGCTCAAAGAATGGCCTGGCTTCAGCGCCATCTTGTTTGCGTGAAAACAAATGAGCCGATTCCTATTTTAGGCCAGATGACCAACAGTTGGCACAAAAAAACATTATCGGAAGCATCTTCAAAGAATTAGATGAAATCGAGTGGGTGAGGAGACAACCCCAGAGCTCAGTGTCTTGATAGCTGAAGGCCAGGTTGCCAGTGGTATTAGTTTTAGAGGTACAGTGTGGTAACGGGCCTTTCTGCCCACCGAGTCCGTGCCGACCAGCGATTACCCCGTACACTAGCACTATCCTGCACGCAAGGTTATTTTTTATCAAAGCCAATTAACCTACAAGCCTGTATGTCTTTGGAGTGTTGAAGAAATCACAGCACCCTAAGAAAACCTGCGCGGTGACATGAAGAAGGTACAAACTCTGTATAGACAGCGCTCGTAGTTAGGATCGAACCCAGGTCCCTGGCGCTGTGAAGCAGCAACTCTACCGCGGCACCACCGTGCCGCCCTGGCGGAGTTTTTAACTTAAGGGGTGGTCACGAGAACAGAGCTGATGGAGAGAGCAGATCTCAAAGGGTAATGGGGCTGAAGGAGGGGCAAGAAAAGCAAGGGATTTGGATGATGAGAACTTGAAAAAGCAGGATTGTATTTGGGCATTAGACACCAAGGGAGGCGCGGTGACACAGCGGTAGAGTTGCTGTCTTACAGTGCCAGAGACCTGAGTTCAATCCCGATTACGGGTGCTGCCTGTACAGAGCCTGTACGTTCTCCCCGTGACCGTGTGGGTTTCCTCCGGGTGCTCTGGTTTCCTCCCACACGCCAATGATGTGCAGGTTCGTAGGTTAATCAGCTTCTGCAAATTGTCCCTAGTCTGTAGGATAGAACTAGTGGTGATCGCTGGTCGGCGTGGACTGGGTGGGCCGAAGGGCCTGTTTCTACACTGTATCTCTAAACGTAACTGAACATGAAGGCACCAATGACAGTCTAAACCCCTGGCCTTTTGTTGCATTCCTGATGCAAATTGTTTCCTCTGAGTTCATTCACCAAGTAGCACATCTCCACTATGTTCCAATTTTTTTTTTACCATATTCCTCTCAATTTTATTTTACTTTTCTGCCTCAAACTGGAGATGTACGTATATCACATTTGTATGTCACCAGCAGGTGAAGAATTTTACTTTTGAAACAGTTAATGCTAAATGTACACAGCACATATGTTAAATCTCTCAAACGCATATGTTTTGAGGAATGGAACCAATTATTTTAATTGAAAATGCATGTCTTTCACAGTTTATGCACACAGGACAGCTCATTATTTACTGTTAAGATCAAAATCAATTATGTATAAAACATTACACCCACAAAGGGAAGGTTGGTATAAATATATGCCAATGGGTTGAGTTATAGCCTTCTGTCTTTCAGGTTAGACAAACATGCCAAGGGATACTAATATTTGCATACCTTCACTGATGCAAATACTCAGCCAGCCTGCAATATGCAACACACGTGAAAAGTTGACTACTTTTGGTTGAGAAGTCAAACAGAAAATAAAAAACCCGAAGCCCGTCTCTCCCGGCAGATCTAAAGATCAAATGTCATTCTGTGACAGACCTGCACAAACTCATTCTGTGCCGAGACTGTTTATCTCAGCTGTGGCAGCAACAGAGTGCAACGCTTGACTCAAGAGTCAAGAGTCAGGAGTGTTTTATTGTCATGTGTCCCAGACAGAACATGGAGGGTCTCGCCCCGAAACGTCACCTATTCCTTTTCTCCAGAGATGCTGCCTGTCCCGCTCAATGAAATTCTTACTTGCTGCAGCACAGCATGAATACTAAACAATATGATCTAGTACTCTGTAAATAATATAATACACAAAAAAATATACACATATACATGAAGGAACTGCAGATGCTGGTTTAAACCAAAGATAGACACAAGATGCTGGAGTAACTCAGCGGGACAGGCAGCATCTCTGGAGAGAAGGAATGGGTGACGATTTGGGTCGGGTCTGAAGAAGGGTCTCGACCCGAAACGTCATCCATTCCTTCTCTCCAGAGATGTTGCCTGTCCCGCTGAGTTACTCCAGCATCTTGTGTCTATCTTATATATATATAGACGTGTGCATGTGTGTGCGTGTATATACACATTCATATATTCACATATAAACAAATAAACAAACACTAATAGTACAAAAGGGCAAAACCAATATATCCCCAAATGTAGCGAGTGATCCAGCATTGGGGCCGGTGAGAAGGCACTGGGCCTGTACTCACTGGAGTTTAGAAGGATGAGGGGGATATCCTCATTGAAACTTACCGAATAGTGAAAGGCCTGGATAGAGCGGATGTGGAGAGGATGTTTCCACTGGTGGGAGAGTCTAGGAGCAGAGGTCATAGCTTCAGAATTAAAGGACGTTCCTTTAGGAAGCAGATAAGGAAGAATTGTTTTAGTCAGAGGGTGATGAAACTGTAGAATTCATTGCCACAGACGGCTGTGGGGGCCGTCAATAGATATGTTTAAGGCAGAGATAGATAGATTCTTGATTAGTACGGATTTCAGGGGTTATGAGGAGAAACCAGGAGAATGGGGTTAAGAGGGAGAGACAGATCAGCCATGATTGAATGGAGGAGCAGACTTGATTGGCCAAATGGCTTAATTCTGCACCTATCACTTATATAGACCATTGGGACTCCGTTGACAACTTTGTAACTTTATCGGTACCCTATATGTTGCCACTCTTTGCATACTTTGTATGTTGTACACAAAACAAAGAGTTTCTCTGTGACATGTCACATGTGATAATAAAGTATCACTCATTCATTCATTCATGCAGTTCAGATCTTATTTGAGGTTGTCGTGTTTAATAGCCTAGTGGCTGTAGGGAAGAAGCTGTTCCTGAACCTGGATGTTACAGTTTTCAGGCTCCTATAGCTTCTTCCCGGTGACAGGAGTGAAATGAGTGTGTGGCCAGGGTGGTGTGGGTCTCTGATGATGCTGGCTGCCTTTTTGAGGCAGCGACTCCGGTAAACCCCTTCGATGATGGGGTGGTCACAGCCCTTGATGGACTGGGCAGTGGTCACCACTTTTCGCCGTCTTCTTCGCTCCTGGGCGTTCAAGTTGCTGAAACCAGGCCGTGATGCAACCAGTCAATATGTCTGAAGTAGGGTCTCGACCCGAAACATCACCTATTCCTTGTCTCCAGAGATGCTGCCTGACCCGCTGAGTTGCTCCAGAATTTTGTGTCTATCTTCAGTGTAAACCAGTTCCTTCCTACACTCTCTCCACTCTCTGTAGAAGTTTAAAGGGGCTGTCCCACTTGGACGACCTAATCCACGAGTTTAGAAGACCCTAGACCCTCCTGCAATCTACGACTATGTCTATGACCTCCTACGACCTCCCTCGACCTCAGTCTTCCACACCTAAGACCAATTACGACTAGCTACAAGTGGAAATGATCACATGATAAAATGATGTCATGTTTGCTTCTTTTTTTCCTCGGGCCAGTTACTGACCTATGACTACCTACGACTACCATCACGACCTACTACGACCTACCTACGACCTACCTATGAGTAAAAAGTATCGATTTTTTCCATGCCGACCTTTTTTTACTCGTGGACATTTTTTAACAGTCTGGAAAAAACGCCGCGACCTACTTGAGGCCACCAGTACGCGGAGACCACTCACGAGCATGAGGAAGAGTGACCTACGACCTGCTACGACCGTGTGGCGACCATGCTGCGAGTATGCGTCAAGGGCAAACTCGGCAGAGGTCGTGAATTAGGTCGTGAAAGTGGGACAGGGGCTTATGAGAGTCATCTCTGACATACCGAATCTCCGTAATCTTCTCAGGAAGTAGAGCGGTTGACGGGCTTTTGTTATCATTACATCAGTGTGCAACGAGAAAAGGAATGAAGAATTGTTCCCATTGCTGATCACCATCGGATGTTACTTTCTTCAAGATGATTGTATACAGACCTATGACAAGGACAGGACAGGGTTACCAGTTATATGGGTGGGTTATAGGTCACTGCAGCCCAAATTTACACTCATGGAAAAGTACCAGAAAGTGGTTTCTACCTTAAAAAGAGGAACTGTTCTGACTTCCGGTGGCGCCATGATACACTGAACAAGCGCAGCATTTAGCTCCGCTCCCGAAATTTGCGATATTTCACATAAAAAAACGGTTTGTAAGACGGGACCGATTTAAAATACTTACCAGAGCTGTTTGACGTCGCGCTGATGACATCATCAGAAATCGCCGCGAAAATAACGGTGGTTTAAGATACTTTTAAATGAAAAAAGTGATTCCTGGCCAAAGCCCTCAGAGATCTGTCACAAAACATTGGAAAAATCAGCCAACATCTGAAGAATTAACTTCTGAATTAGCCTCTGAAATGGCTACAAGGGCAAAGGCTGAAATGGCTACAAAGGATAAAGAGCTGGAGGATATAAAGAACTCCGTAAGAGACTTAAGAAATGAGATTGTGGCTGGGAAAAAAAGTATGATGGAGAGCATGATGGAGAGCATGAACAATGGGAATCAGAAAGTTATTGACTCAATTGGTAATTTAAATAAACGAATTGATGATGTGCAAGGTGAATTAACTGTGAAAATTGATCGGGTGGAAGAAGATTGCACGAAGAAGTTTGATTCTGTTCTCCAAACTGTTACATCATATCAGACTGCTATGAAAGATATGGAAACATCTATATTACAAATGTCTGAAGACATGCAGAGAATGAAGAAGGATCAGGAGCGTGTCGTGGGGCAGTTGGCTAAAATGTCTGATAAATTTTAGCCAACTGCCCCACGACAGTTTATCAGACATTTTAGCCAAGTGCCCCACGACACGCTCCTGATCCTTCTTCATTCTCTGCATGTCTTCAGACATTTGTAATATAGATGTTTCCATATCTTTCATAGTTCCTTGATTTGGAAGCATGTTCAAAACGGCAGAATTTAAGAATAGTTGGAGTGACAGAGGGAAAGGAGGGGTGTGAGCCTCGTGAGTTCGCTGCCAACTTACTTATACATATACTCGATCAGACCATCGAACCGAAAATAGAAGTGGCACATCGGGTGCAAAGAGCGAAATCAATAGCACAATCAAAGTCAGGAGCCTCCCCACGACAGATTATTGTGAAATTTCATGACATTTCAGCTTTGGAAGATGTTATGAAAAAAATCCAATATGGAAAGAAAGATGTTTGGGAATGATACCATTAAACTATTCAGAGATTATCCTTATGAAATCGCCAAAAAACGAGAATTGTTTTCAAAGACACGACAGATCCTGAAAGGAAATCAAAAGGTCAGATATGGTGTGATGTATCCGGCTAAAATGAGGATTACCTACAATGGTATCGAACATGCGTTCACCGACCCAGAGGCAGCTTACAAACATGCTCAAGACATCTTAAAAGAGATAGCTGGCTAAGTAAATCATCATGTCTGCCAGGATAAGGCTTTTTATTCCACAGATATCGGCAGAGGGGAAGCTGAGAAAGATGACTTTTCAAAAAGACTAAGATGGCGGAGCTTCTCCACGTGCTGGTGTCTAGACATTTTATCTTTTAAGGAATGTGTATTCAAGGACATTCTTTGTTCCACCTCGAGTGAAAGATGGAATAACAAGGGCGCGGCTGAATGGAGAACGTAATACAAACGGACTTGAAAATAAACTTTTTGAATTAAAGTCTTTCAAAATTGTAACCCTATACTAACCCTATACTAACACAGAAACTACTGAATTAACATAGTAATAGTAATTGAATCTAATGCGAACTGATAAAAGGGTAGAATGTAATAATGTATTATAATTATTGACCCCCCCGGGGAGGGGAAGGGGGGGCTAAATATAAGGAAATAGATTAATAACAGACTAAAAAAAACTAATTTAGATAATAAACTAGGCTTCAGTTCCAGTTATGCTTGGGAGGAGGTGAGGAGATTCAGAACCTTGGCAAACAGCCAGGAGTCTGACTCTGGTTAACCCCTTCCAACCATCAGTTGATTATTACTGAAGGGGAAGCAAATGTAAAAACTGTTAGCATAGGTAAATGGTAGATAATTTGAAGACTTAATTAGATAAGACTTAATTAGATATATATATATATATATATTGTAATTGTGATATATATAACTCGGCTTTGAATTGGCCCCAACTCCCTTTTGCAAGATTATTCAAGGGAGCGGAGCTAAATGTATATTAACAACAACGGAAGTCAACAAATTTGTAACTACCACCATTAGGTGGATAATTTGTTACAGTGTCGTTATTTTTAGACACTGTAATATCACTTTAAAAAAAAAATTGTGTCACAATATTTCACTTTTTTTTTTTTTTTTGTTCAAGGACAATTCTAAATGTACCAACAGAATTTAATAGCGCAAATGCTCCCCCAACACCCAGAGACCTGAGGTATTGGTTGCACCATATGACTCAAAGGTATTAAAATAATTTAAAATGCAAGACGATAAACAAAAGAAACTTGGAGGAATCACATTTTGCAGTTGGAACATAAGGGGTGCTAACGAACCTATTAAAAGGGGTAAGATTTTCGCACAACTGAAGTCGCTCAATTCGGACATAATTTTCTTACAAGAAACACATCTGAAATTGCAAGCTCAGACTAGATTGAAGGCAAATTGGATAGGCCAAACATATCAATCTTCATATATCTCTAAATCTAGAGGTACGGCAATTATTATTCGCAAAGGTATACCATTTAAATCAATGAATATCATAATAGATAAGGAAGGGATATATCTCATAGTTACCGGAGAGATTCATGCTACTCCAATCACCTTGGTAAATATTTATGCGCCTAATTTTGATAATCCCCAATTTTTTAATAAAATCCTGAATATAATTTCAGAGTTTAATTATCAAAACGTGATAATTGGGGGAGACTTTAACTTCATTTTAGATCCGTACCTGGATAAATCTGCACAACAAAAGAGGGGTAACACAAAATCTAAAACTAGTGTACTCCTAAATACATACATAAAAAATACAAATACAACAGATGTTTGGAGGATTGCTAACCCTGCTGGAAGGGAATACTCATTTTATTCAACGGTACACAAAACCTACTCACGTATCGACTATTTTCTAGTGGTCACAAAATTAATTCCCTATACAATGAACCCAAAATATCACAACAGCATTATTTCTGATCACTCCCCGTTAACTTTTTTTTTTTAACTTGAAGGAATGCCTAATAAAAAATCGTTTTGGAGGTTTAATCCTCAAATTCTAAATGATCCACAAGGTGGTATATATTTAAAACAACAGATGGAACTTTTTTTTCGAGACCAATGACACCCCAGATATTTCACCCACTTTACTATGGGAATCTTTTAAAGCATTTATCAGAGGATCTATAATCTCATATCAAGCTTTTCTAAATAAAAAGAATAAGAATGAACAAAGGCAGTTAGAAGAACGAATTAGACAATTGGATCTAGATAACGCTAAAGAGCCAACTATAGATAAACATAATAAAATAACAATATTGAAATTTAAATTAAATAAAATATTATCAGCAAAAGTTATAAGATTATTTCAAATTACAAAACAGGAAAATTTTGAATTTGCATAAACTTAACACGTCAATTGAAAAAACGGGAAAAAGATCATATGATTTTAAAGATTAAATCAGATAAAGGTGAATTGTTAACTACCTAATGATATTAATAAAAGATTTGCTCAATTTTATCAAAATATATATCAATTTTGTGAGATAATTACACCACGTTTACATAAAATGTATACATATGCTTTCAAAGAACAAACACTACCAGAAACATTAGCGGAATCAACGATTACACTTATACCTAAAAAAGATAAAGATTTAGAAGACCCTGGTTCATACAGAGCCATTGCGCTGTTAAAAAACAGATTAAAAAATACTATCGAAAACATTAGCTAGAAGATTAAGTAAATATGTTAGTAAATTAATAAATGCGGATCAAACGGGGTTTATAACCAAGAGATACTCATGCAATAATCTGAGACGTCTGTTTAATATAATGCATTCATATAAAACCGAAGAACAAGACTTATCAATTATTTCATTGGACGCAGAAAAAGCATTCGATCAAGTGGAATGGGACTACCTTGTTAAAGTATTGCAAAAATTTCAAATGGGAGAGAATTTTATCTCATGGGTAAAACTATTATATGATAGGCCCACTGCTAGAATATTAACTAATAACATGTTGTCCCCGAAATTTCAATTATCAAGGGGCAGGGATGTTCACTATCACCTCTGCTATTTGCTCTTGTAATAGAACCTTTAGCTGAAATCATTAGAACGCATCCGAATATCCATGGTTATAATACAAAATACTCAAATAATAAAATATCATTATACGCAGATGATGTACTACTATACATCACAAAATCACAAATCAGTATACCAAATGTATTAAATCTAATAGAGGAATTTGGATCCTTTTCAGGATATAGAATAAATTGGAATAAAAGTGAAATTATGACGATAAAACCTCAAGACTCAACACACCTGTTAAAATTCCCTTTTAAAATTGCTTCAGAAAAATTTAAATGTTTGGGAATTGAAATTACTAGAAAATATAAATCTTTATTTAATGCAACCTTTATGCCCCTACTTAATAAATTAAACGCCCTGATTAAATTTTGGAAAACTCTTCCGATGTCTTTAATAGGCCAAATAAATGCTATAAAAATGATCTTTCTACCACAAATTTTATATCTATTCCAATCAATACCAATGTACTTACCAAAAGTTTTTAAAACTGGATTCCGATATCACAAATGTTATATGGGACTATAAATCACATAGAATTCAAAGAAGACATTTGTGCAAACCTAAAGAATTTGGTGGATTAACACTCCCTAATTTTTTTAATTATTATTGGGCAGCAAATGTCAAAAATGTGATTCACCTGTTGGACAACTCTGTCCAGCAGGTGGATTGGATAGTAATGGAGAGAGAGGATTGCTCCCCTTTTAATATAGGAGCGATCCTTCTCTCACCAACAAAATTGAATAATACAATATACAGTAAAAATCCAATTATTCATAGTACAATTAGAATTTGGAAACAAATAAAATGAACCTTAAAATTAAGAAACCTATCGCTTCTCTCACCAATAGTTAATAATCCGTCGTTTAAACCATCTATTATAGATAAATCATTTACACACTGGGATAGAATAGGAATTAAAACGTTTGGAGACATGTATGATAATGGAATTTTTTAATCATTTCACCAACTACAACTTAAATACAATCTGAGAAGTAATCAATATTTTAAATATTTTCAAATCCGTGACTATTTGAAAAAATATACACAAGAATATCAAAATCTGTCTCCAGACCTATTAGACGATGCAATGAATATAAAGGCGGAATCAACTAATTTAATATCATACTTGTATAATATCATCCTAAATATAGAAATACCATCATCCGATAGAATTAGAAGAGATTGGGAACAAGAACTAGCTATAAAAATCTCGAAAGAGAGTTGGGATAAACACTTGCTATATGTGCACAAATGCTCGATCAATGTAAGACATATTCTAATCCAATATAAAACTTTACATAGACTATATTACTCAAAAACTAAAATAAGTAAATTTTATCCAAATGTCTCTCCCATCTGTGATAAATGTCAATCCCAAGAAGCAACTATAGCACATTCCTTTGTTTTTTGTATAAAAATCCAAAAATTTTGGAATGAAATCTTTGACCTTTTTACAAAATTATTTAAAATAAAACTGAAACCGAACGGAGAATTGATTATTTTTGGAACAATGGAAGCCAGCTTTGAGCTGACTTTGTTCCAAAAGAGCTTCCTTAATTACGGCTTAATAATGGCAAAAAAACATATACTTAAATTCTGGAAAAACGCTCCCACACCAACGATAAAAATGTGGATTTCAAATATGTCCGAACTGTTACACCTGGAAGACATGAGATTCCTCCTAGCAGGTAAATCAGACCATTTCCAAAAGATTTGGTCTCCATTTATCGACATTACAAGCATAGGGTGCAACATAACTTTGAAAATAAATGGTTTCAGGACCTGGTGAGGGGTGTGTAAAGATACGAAGTAGGTACATCCCTTTTATCTTATCTTATTTTAATTTCTTCTGTTCTCTATTTTTCTATTTTGTTTTCTTTGGTTTTCTTTTTAACTCTTTCTCGTGGTTTACGTTCCTACGGGTCTCTCTGGACCACTCTTTCACGCACTCACTATCTTATCTAACTCTTTCTATTTTTCTTCATTTTAAAGTTTAAAATAAGAAGTGGTACAAGAAATGTATTATGTTATTTTTGGTTGATATCACTGCAATGTACAATATTTCTAATAAATAAAAATATTTTAAAAGAAATAAAAAAAAAAAAAAATGAGGAACTGTTCCAGATTAAAATGTGTAGGAAGGAACTGCAGATGCTGGTTCATTCTGACGAAAGACACAAGATGCTGGAGTAACTCAACGGGCCAGGCAGCATCTCTGGAGAAATGGAATAGGTGATGTTTCGGATCAGAAGCCTTCTTCAGACTGAAGAGGATCTGAAGAAGGGTTCCAACTTGAAAGTCACCTATTCCTTTTCTCCAGAGATGCTGCCTGACCTGCTGAGTTACTCCAGCATTTTGTGTCTATCTTCAGAAAAAACAGCATTTTGTGTCTACCAGATTAAATAGTCTTCATTCTGTTTAATTTCATAAATTAGCATGTGTGATATGCAATATCATTCATTTAAGGAACCTATTCAATTGTGTTTAATGATTGCAAATGTGAAAACCCTGGCCATGACATTGGAATAATTAGTGGGGATGGCACACCACACTCAAAGATAATTATACGCACAAGGAACTGCAGATGCGGGTTTACAAAAAAAGACACAAAGTGCTGGAGTAGCAGCAGGTCATGCAGCATCTCTGGACAACACGGATAGGTGACGTTCCGGGTCGGGTCCCTTCGTCAGAGTGCATCAAAGATATTAATAATACACTCTGAAATTTAAATTAGAAATGAGGATCAAATATGAATCAGAACATGGAATCCAAACCTTCAAGGAATGGACAATTCCAGGTTTACTTCTTCCAATCTATTTTGATTAATTTGTTGATCAATCCATTTGATTTTTGAATGGTTTTACACGGTTGCCAGGAGCAATAAGATGATTTATGGCCTTTGTTTTAAAGATGCAATTATTTTGGTCCAATAGGCATTAACCTTTTTGAGGGGAATAATCTATTAACCCATTGAGAATAATCTAATTGGGGGAGACTTTAACTTCATTTTAGATCCGTACCTGGATAAATCTGCACAACAAAAGAGGGGTAACACAAAATCTAAAACTAGTGTACTCCTAAATACATACATAAAAAATACAAATACAACAGATGTTTGGAGGATTGCTAACCCTGCTGGAAGGGAATACTCATTTTATTCAACGGTACACAAAACCTACTCACGTATCGACTATTTTCTAGTGGTCACAAAATTAATTCCCTATACAATGAACCCAAAATATCACAACAGCATTATTTCTGATCACTCCCCGTTAACTTTTTTTTTTTAACTTGAAGGAATGCCTAATAAAAAATCGTTTTGGAGGTTTAATCCTCAAATTCTAAATGATCCACAAGGTGGTATATATTTAAAACAACAGATGGAACTTTTTTTTCGAGACCAATGACACCCCAGATATTTCACCCACTTTACTATGGGAATCTTTTAAAGCATTTATCAGAGGATCTATAATCTCATATCAAGCTTTTCTAAATAAAAAGAATAAGAATGAACAAAGGCAGTTAGAAGAACGAATTAGACAATTGGATCTAGATAACGCTAAAGAGCCAACTATAGATAAACATAATAAAATAACAATATTGAAATTTAAATTAAATAAAATATTATCAGCAAAAGTTATAAGATTATTTCAAATTACAAAACAGGAAAATTTTGAATTTGCATAAACTTAACACGTCAATTGAAAAAACGGGAAAAAGATCATATGATTTTAAAGATTAAATCAGATAAAGGTGAATTGTTAACTACCTAATGATATTAATAAAAGATTTGCTCAATTTTATCAAAATATATATCAATTTTGTGAGATAATTACACCACGTTTACATAAAATGTATACATATGCTTTCAAAGAACAAACACTACCAGAAACATTAGCGGAATCAACGATTACACTTATACCTAAAAAAGATAAAGATTTAGAAGACCCTGGTTCATACAGAGCCATTGCGCTGTTAAAAAACAGATTAAAAAATACTATCGAAAACATTAGCTAGAAGATTAAGTAAATATGTTAGTAAATTAATAAATGCGGATCAAACGGGGTTTATAACCAAGAGATACTCATGCAATAATCTGAGACGTCTGTTTAATATAATGCATTCATATAAAACCGAAGAACAAGACTTATCAATTATTTCATTGGACGCAGAAAAAGCATTCGATCAAGTGGAATGGGACTACCTTGTTAAAGTATTGCAAAAATTTCAAATGGGAGAGAATTTTATCTCATGGGTAAAACTATTATATGATAGGCCCACTGCTAGAATATTAACTAATAACATGTTGTCCCCGAAATTTCAATTATCAAGGGGCAGGGATGTTCACTATCACCTCTGCTATTTGCTCTTGTAATAGAACCTTTAGCTGAAATCATTAGAACGCATCCGAATATCCATGGTTATAATACAAAATACTCAAATAATAAAATATCATTATACGCAGATGATGTACTACTATACATCACAAAATCACAAATCAGTATACCAAATGTATTAAATCTAATAGAGGAATTTGGATCCTTTTCAGGATATAGAATAAATTGGAATAAAAGTGAAATTATGACGATAAAACCTCAAGACTCAACACACCTGTTAAAATTCCCTTTTAAAATTGCTTCAGAAAAATTTAAATGTTTGGGAATTGAAATTACTAGAAAATATAAATCTTTATTTAATGCAACCTTTATGCCCCTACTTAATAAATTAAACGCCCTGATTAAATTTTGGAAAACTCTTCCGATGTCTTTAATAGGCCAAATAAATGCTATAAAAATGATCTTTCTACCACAAATTTTATATCTATTCCAATCAATACCAATGTACTTACCAAAAGTTTTTAAAACTGGATTCCGATATCACAAATGTTATATGGGACTATAAATCACATAGAATTCAAAGAAGACATTTGTGCAAACCTAAAGAATTTGGTGGATTAACACTCCCTAATTTTTTTAATTATTATTGGGCAGCAAATGTCAAAAATGTGATTCACCTGTTGGACAACTCTGTCCAGCAGGTGGATTGGATAGTAATGGAGAGAGAGGATTGCTCCCCTTTTAATATAGGAGCGATCCTTCTCTCACCAACAAAATTGAATAATACAATATACAGTAAAAATCCAATTATTCATAGTACAATTAGAATTTGGAAACAAATAAAATGAACCTTAAAATTAAGAAACCTATCGCTTCTCTCACCAATAGTTAATAATCCGTCGTTTAAACCATCTATTATAGATAAATCATTTACACACTGGGATAGAATAGGAATTAAAACGTTTGGAGACATGTATGATAATGGAATTTTTTAATCATTTCACCAACTACAACTTAAATACAATCTGAGAAGTAATCAATATTTTAAATATTTTCAAATCCGTGACTATTTGAAAAAATATACACAAGAATATCAAAATCTGTCTCCAGACCTATTAGACGATGCAATG
Organism: Malacoraja senta; assembly: GCA_038087875.1. Classification (NCBI taxonomy): domain Eukaryota; kingdom Metazoa; phylum Chordata; class Chondrichthyes; order Rajiformes; family Rajidae; genus Malacoraja; species Malacoraja senta. Next base: position 304,430,549 of record CM075977.1, on the reverse strand, counting down.
AATATAAAGGCGGAATCAACTAATTTAATATCATACTTGTATAATATCATCCTAAATATAGAAATACCATCATCCGATAGAATTAGAAGAGATTGGGAACAAGAACTAGCTATAAAAATCTCGAAAGAGAGTTGGGATAAACACTTGCTATATGTGCACAAATGCTCGATCAATGTAAGACATATTCTAATCCAATATAAAACTTTACATAGACTATATTACTCAAAAACTAAAATAAGTAAATTTTATCCAAATGTCTCTCCCATCTGTGATAAATGTCAATCCCAAGAAGCAACTATAGCACATTCCTTTGTTTTTTGTATAAAAATCCAAAAATTTTGGAATGAAATCTTTGACCTTTTTACAAAATTATTTAAAATAAAACTGAAACCGAACGGAGAATTGATTATTTTTGGAACAATGGAAGCCAGCTTTGAGCTGACTTTGTTCCAAAAGAGCTTCCTTAATTACGGCTTAATAATGGCAAAAAAACATATACTTAAATTCTGGAAAAACGCTCCCACACCAACGATAAAAATGTGGATTTCAAATATGTCCGAACTGTTACACCTGGAAGACATGAGATTCCTCCTAGCAGGTAAATCAGACCATTTCCAAAAGATTTGGTCTCCATTTATCGACATTACAAGCATAGGGTGCAACATAACTTTGAAAATAAATGGTTTCAGGACCTGGTGAGGGGTGTGTAAAGATACGAAGTAGGTACATCCCTTTTATCTTATCTTATTTTAATTTCTTCTGTTCTCTATTTTTCTATTTTGTTTTCTTTGGTTTTCTTTTTAACTCTTTCTCGTGGTTTACGTTCCTACGGGTCTCTCTGGACCACTCTTTCACGCACTCACTATCTTATCTAACTCTTTCTATTTTTCTTCATTTTAAAGTTTAAAATAAGAAGTGGTACAAGAAATGTATTATGTTATTTTTGGTTGATATCACTGCAATGTACAATATTTCTAATAAATAAAAATATTTTAAAAGAAATAAAAAAAAAAAAAAATGAGGAACTGTTCCAGATTAAAATGTGTAGGAAGGAACTGCAGATGCTGGTTCATTCTGACGAAAGACACAAGATGCTGGAGTAACTCAACGGGCCAGGCAGCATCTCTGGAGAAATGGAATAGGTGATGTTTCGGATCAGAAGCCTTCTTCAGACTGAAGAGGATCTGAAGAAGGGTTCCAACTTGAAAGTCACCTATTCCTTTTCTCCAGAGATGCTGCCTGACCTGCTGAGTTACTCCAGCATTTTGTGTCTATCTTCAGAAAAAACAGCATTTTGTGTCTACCAGATTAAATAGTCTTCATTCTGTTTAATTTCATAAATTAGCATGTGTGATATGCAATATCATTCATTTAAGGAACCTATTCAATTGTGTTTAATGATTGCAAATGTGAAAACCCTGGCCATGACATTGGAATAATTAGTGGGGATGGCACACCACACTCAAAGATAATTATACGCACAAGGAACTGCAGATGCGGGTTTACAAAAAAAGACACAAAGTGCTGGAGTAGCAGCAGGTCATGCAGCATCTCTGGACAACACGGATAGGTGACGTTCCGGGTCGGGTCCCTTCGTCAGAGTGCATCAAAGATATTAATAATACACTCTGAAATTTAAATTAGAAATGAGGATCAAATATGAATCAGAACATGGAATCCAAACCTTCAAGGAATGGACAATTCCAGGTTTACTTCTTCCAATCTATTTTGATTAATTTGTTGATCAATCCATTTGATTTTTGAATGGTTTTACACGGTTGCCAGGAGCAATAAGATGATTTATGGCCTTTGTTTTAAAGATGCAATTATTTTGGTCCAATAGGCATTAACCTTTTTGAGGGGAATAATCTATTAACCCATTGAGAATAATCTATTAATCCATGTGTAACAGGACCTGTGCAATTTTCAAGGCAATCTTGTACAAAAGTGTAGTTTATTGGTGGATCTACTTAGTTTAGTATAATTTAATTTAGTTTAGTTTAGTTTAATATAAAGATACAGCAAGGAAACAGGCCCTTCCATTCACTCAAGTCCGCACTGACCAGCAATCACCCATACATTAGTTCTACCCTGCAAACTAGGGACAATTTGCAGGGGTGGGAGATTGCAACCTTCACGTGGTCCACCCTGTTTCGACGAATGCAATCAACCTGGCGTGCACAAACAGAAGATCAAACAGAACAAGTTGTCTTACAACTTTAGGCTGTGCACGCCATACGCAAGAAGAAGTTGGGACAATTTACAGAAGCCAATTAACTTACAAGCCTGCACGTTCTTGGAATGTGGGAAGAGTAAATTCTCTAGAGCTCCCGGAAAAAAAACCCCACGTGGTCACGGGGAGAATGTGCAAACTCTGTACAAACAACACCCGTAGTCAGGATCGAACCCGGGTCCCTGGCGCTGTTCGGCAGCAGCTCTACCGCTGTTTCCACTGTGCCACCCAAAAGTTGTAGCAGGCAAGCCTCTTGTATCCTAACCTCATCTGAACCACACTCCCATCAGCGCCAGTTCATCGGTCTATTTACACTGCGGACGGCTCGATTGTAATCATGTCCAGTATTGTCTTTCCACTGACTGGCTAGCAGGCAACAAAAGCTTTTCACTGCACCTCGGTACACGTGACAATAAACTCAATTCAACAACTCAACTGAATCTGCTGTCAAACGCGGAAATTCGTATGTTTAAGCTAGACAGTGGCTGTAAAGCTGGTGATATTTTTCAGTCAGGAAGCCGGCTTTTGTTTTTCTCACAGTGACCCTTGCCTGAACAGGGGAACATTGCTTATTCACTCCTACGCACAGCATCCTGTGCTTTGAGGGAGAACTACAATACCTCAACCTTGCACATGCCGAGGGGAGCGCACTGCCCTGCCCTTACGCACCTCATCACTTGGCTTTGTGTGATCTTCTGCTGAATTTTCATCTCGGAGATGACAGCTGAAATGCAGGGTTAAGCTGTCGCAGGAGAAAAGGTGCTAATAACAGCGTATCCAGAAAGAAACGTCTTTTTAAGAAAAAGATTGGAAGGAATTAAATGTGAAGTACGTCATCATATTTATCTTGTCACCTGCACACAATACTGAGAATCATTTATTGTCCATCTGAATCCACTAATTCCTACCTGCCAAAACATTATGCCGCTGGTAAATAAGAACTTAAAAAAAAAAAAAAATTCTATGCTTCTAAAATACCAACCTACACTCTTGAATTATAAGGTTATGGTTTCTCTCCCAATTAATTTTAGAAAACTGCATCGTACATGGAACAGATTTCTCTGCCTCCAATGTCAACAAGAAAGTGCTGAGGCGGTGGTGGGTAAAACTGCATGCATACTGCTTCAATTAGTTATAATAGAATGGGCAGCACAGTGGCGCAGCGGTAGAGTTGCTGCCTCACAGCGCCAGAGACCCGGGTTCGATCCTAACCTCAGGTGCTGTCTGTACGGAGTTTGTACCCTTTCCCCGTGACCGCGTGGGTTTTCTCCGGGTGCTCCGGTTTCCTCCCACACTCCAAAGACGTGCGCGGTTTTTTTTAGGTTAACTGGCTCGGTAAAAGATTGTACATTGTCCCTGGTGCGTGAGATTAATGTATCGGGATCGCTGGTCGGTGGGCCAAAGGTTCTGTTTCCGCGCTGTATCACTAAACTAAACTTAACTAAGATCTTTCAGCTGCACCACTGTGCTGCCCAGAATGCTAAATCCCTCATGATGTTAAATCAAGAGCACTTGAAAAAATTCAGGGCATCACAAGCAAACTTGGGGAACTGCACCTCATATTCCGCTTGGGTATCTTACAACCCAATGGTATGAACATTGAATTCACCAATTTTAGGTCACTTCTAACAACGCCCCCCCCCCCTCCACCCTTGTCTCCACATACCTCCCTTTCCCACCCTCCCCTCATCTCCCCTATGCCCCACCTAGACTCCCACCTAATTTTCCCCTCTCCTCCTACATTCCTTCCTCTGGTTTCACAATTTGCAACTCTTCAATCCTGACATCTTCTGCTTTTATCCCTAGCCTTTGTTCCGACCATCTGCCTGTCAAACCTCGCCTTGCCTGTGCCACGCTTTGTCCTGCCTCTCCAGGTGCCTTCTCCACACCCTCTCCTGCAATGTCTGAAGATGGGTCCTGACCCAAAACATCACCTATCCAGGTATGAAAAGGTACAGAATAAATCAAAGCCACCACGGATGGTCAAAGTAATTTCAAATAACTCTTGCATTCGCTCTCTCTCCATCCCACACCCACAATAGTTGTCCTGCTGGTTTTATTGTTCGTTACCCCTCGTTATCACCTCCTCCGCAGCCAACAATAGACCATAGTGGGCTCTTTGGTCATCGGTGTCGGCTCTGATTTGTTCTCTACCTTTTCATGCCTCTAGTTTCCTTCTCCCCTGACTCTCAGTCCGAAGAAGTGCCTCGACTTGAAATGTCACCTATTCCTCTTCTCCAGAGATGCTGCCTGACCCATTGAGTTACTCCAGCATTTTGTGTCTTTCATGTATAGTCTTCTCGCTGACTCCACAACACGCGTCTAAAAAGCTTCTCACTGTACCTCGTCATGTGACAATAATCTTCTTCTTGCGAATGAAACATAAACCAAAGGAATAGTTAGATCTCAAGCCTGGTGTTGAGCAGCCAGGTTGTTGCCTCTGCGTCAATATCTGCCAGGCCCTGAGCTCCATTTGGTGGGTGGTAGAGCGGGCACCCAGAGATGACATGGTTGGCTGTCTGTTGAACAATAATAAATAAACTAAACTGAAATGTCTACCAAGCGTTTCAGAGAGGCATTGGGGCAGATCCATGATAGATCCAAAGATCCAATTGAAACATATAAGATTATTAAGGGTTTGGACACACGAGAGACAGGAAACATGTTCCTGATGTTGGGGGAGTCCAGAACCAGGGGCCACAGTTTAACAATAAGGGGTAAGCCATTTAGATCGGAGATGATGAAAAACCTTTTTCACACAGAGGGGTGTGAATCTGTGGAATTCTCTGCCTTGGAAGGCAGTGGAGGCCAATTCTCTGGATGCTTTCAAGAGAGAGTTGGATAGAGCTCTTAAAGATAGCAGAGTCAAGGGATATGGGGAGAAGGCAGGAACAGGGTACTGATTGTGGATGATCAGCCATGATCACAGTGAATGGCGGTACAGGCTTGAAGGGCTGAATAGCCTATTCCTGCACCTATTGTCTATTGTCTATTGTCAAAGACGGCAAATCGCCTACACTTGAACCAAGCTGTTTTTCCCAGCATGGGCCTTTCAGAATGGTGACTGTCTTTGACACTTGGTGAAGCCCTTCCCCTGGGCTGCCAAAGCTATCACTGAAAGTCAGGTTCAAAAATCCCTAGGGAGTATTAAAAATGGAAAAAATACAATAGAACAACAGGGAGATTTGCCAATGTTACTCGAGAGAGTTTAAACTGGAGCGATAGAGAGGTGGGTGCCAGATCAGCAGATTGCAAGTGGAACAATTGATGGGAAGGTAGAGGTTATGTTGAGTCAGTCTACAGGTTTATGGTAGAGAGCATATTGACTGGTAGTATCACGGCCTGATTCAGCAGCTCGAACACCCAAAAACAAAGGAGATGAAAAACAGTGGTGAGCACTGCCCATTCCATTATGGGTACTGATCTTACCGCCATTGAAGGGATCTGTAACAGGTGCTTTCTCAAAAAGGCTGCCAGCATCATCAAGGACCCACACCATCCTGACCACTCTCTCATTTCACTCTTGCCATCGAGAAGAAGGTGTAAGAGTCAGAAGACTGTGATGTGTTGGAAGGAACTGCAGATGCTGGTTTAAACCAAATATAGACACAAAAAGCTGGAGTAACTCAGCGGGTTATACAATGGGATAGGTGATGTTTCGGGTCGAGACATTGCTTCAGACTGAGTCAGAGGAAAGAGAAACATGAGATATAGACGGTGATGTAGAGAGATATAGAACAAATGAATGAAAGATATGCAATGTAAGGATGATAAAGGAAACAGGCCACTGTCATCTGTTTGTTAGATAAGAACGAGTACAGACAATGACGACTTTGAAGCTGGTACGACTTGGGTGGGGGAGGGGTGGAGAGAGGGGGAATGCAGGGTTGGTATTGACTGTCGGTGCCTGTAATCGGGGTGATGGTCTGTTCTCGTTCTCACCTAACAAACGGCTAACAATAGCCTCTTTCCTTCATCATCATTATTTGTTGCCTATCTATCATTCATTTGTTCTATATTTCTCAACATCACTGTCTATATCTCTCCTTTCCCTTTCCCCTGACTCTCAGTCTGAAGAAGGGTCTCGACTTGGACTGTGATGCCCAGGTTCAGGAGCAGCTTCAACTATGAGGCTATTGAACACAATAAACTCCCACTAAACTTCAAATTACAAACTGCTTGGTTTGCAGTCCACCAGTTGTGGCCCTTCGGCCCACCAAGTCCATGTTGATCATCCGTTCACACTAGATCCATGTTATCCCACTTTCATTCACTCCCTGTACTTTGGGAGCAATTAACCTACAAACCCACACACCTTTGCAATGATGGAGGAAACCAGAGCACCTGGAAGAAACTCTTGCGGTTATGGGGAGAACGTGCAAACTCCACACAGACAGCACCCGAGGTCAGGATTGAACCTGGGACTCTGGTGTTTTGAGGCAGTAGCTCTACCAGCTGCATCACGATGCTGCCCACTATGTGAGGTATTTGATGTGACGTGGTATACTTTCAATTTTTTGTTAAGCAAGCAGGTTGGCAAATATGCATAGAGATAAGAGATGAAGAAAAGTAGGTCACTGCTTAGTCCAATAAATAAAGAAATGTAACATAGAACAGTACACCACACAAACAGGCCCTTCGGCCCACAATGTCAGTGCTGAACATGCTTTAGCTTAGTTTAGAGATACAGCGCGGAACCAGGCCCTTCGGCCTACCGGGTCCGCGCCAACCAGCGGTCCACGCACCTTAACACGATTCTACACCCAGTAGTGCCAATTTTTTATTCACCAAGCCAATTAACCTACTAACCTGTACGTCTTTGGAGTGTGGGAGGAAACCGAAGATCTCGGAGAAAACCCACGCAGGTCACGGGGACAATGTACAAACTCCGTACAGACAGCACCCGTAGTCGGGATCGAACCTGGGTCTCCGGCGCTGCATTCGCTGTAAGGCAGCAACTCTCCCGCTGTGCCACCATGACCACCAAGCCAAATACTCTCATCTGCCTGCATATAATCCATGTCCCGCCATTCCCTGCATATCCATGTGGCAATCTAAAAGCTTCTTAAATGCCACTGTCGTATCTGCCTCCACCACCACCCCTGGCAGCGTGTTCCAGGCACTCACCACCCTATGTGTAAAAAACTTGCCCCGCACATCACCTTTAAACGTTGCCCCTTGCACCTCAAAGCCACGCCCTCTAGTATGTGATTTTTGCACCCTGGCGAAAAAAGTTCTGACTGTCTATCCTATTTATGGCCTCATAATTTTGTACGCTTCTATCAGTTCTCCCCGCAGACTTTGGCATTCCAGATAAAGCAATCCAAGTCTGCCCAACCTCTCCCTGTAGCTAATATCCCGTAATCCAGGCAATATTCTGGTAAACCTCCGCTGCACCCTTTCTAAAGCCTCCCACATCCTTCCTGTAATGGGGTGATCAGAACTGCAGGCAATATTTCAAAATGTGGCCTAACCAAAGCCCTATAAAGCTACATCATGACATTCTGACTCTTTAACTCAGTGCCCCAGTCTATGAAAGCAAGCATACCATGTCCCTTCTTTACCACTCTACTTGGGTTGGCACTTTCAAGAAGCGATGAGATCCCTCTGTACATCAAAGCTGTTGAGAGTCATGCCCTTACATGGATATTTCCGGCTAATTTTTGGTAACCTCATGAAACATGTGGAAAGTTACAAGATATGGCTCTTGTGCACGAGCAAGAACTCTCCCATCACCAAACTACCCACTCCGCAGAAGGGTCTCGACCTGAAATATCACCCATTCCATCTCTCCAGAGATGCTGCCTGTCCCGCTAAGTTACTCCAGCATTTTGAGTCTATCTTCCATTCAAATACACCTCTGGCTGTTGAACACTTTGGAGTGCATAGAAAGGATGATAAAAATATCTAGTAATTCCATGCTTTCAACAGGGAATTGCTCTCATGGTAACTGATGTGGGAATGGAGCTGTGGTCAAGCAAATCTTTCTTTTCAGCTTTTTAAAATGTAATGTTTTTGACTCTTTGTCCAGAAACACTGGTCATCATGAGATGATCAAACAACAGCAAACTTTCAGTATTTTACACAAATCCACGGGAAAATGTGGTGCAGCCTTGGAAATGCTTACCGTGCGATCACAATAGCTGTCTGAAATACCATCCATCCATCTGAGATTTCAAATTTCCACCTCAATCCTCTCCAATGCTCTTTCCTCATTTAACCATCTGCTCGTAGCATGTAGGATGGAACTGCCGATGCTAGTTTATACCGAAGATAGACAGAAAATGCTGGAGTAACTTGGGTACCTGGAGAAAAGGAATAGGTGATGTTTTGGGTCTGAAGAAAGGTTCTCCAGAGATGCTGCCTGACCCATTGAGTTACTCCAGAATTTTGTTTCTATCCTCATAGCTATATCTTTGACTAATCCTTTGGTCATCTTTCCTAGTGTCTCCCGAGGGGGCTTGGTGGCAAATTTATTCACTTGAAACATTATTTTTTAGCTTTTATTATTATTGTCATGTGTACCAAGCTTTTTGTTGAGTGCTATCCTGTCAGTGAAAAGACTATACATGATTACAATCAAGCTGTCCACAGTGTACAGATACAGGATAAAGGGAATAACGTTTAGTGCAAGATAAAGTCCAGCAAAGTCCGATTAAAGTTAGTTCGAAGGTCTCCAATTAGATGGGAGGTCAGGACTGCTCTCCAGTTGGTGAGAGGATGGATCAGCTGCATGATAAGAGCTGGGTAGAATTTGGCGGTATGTGTTTTCAAACTTCTGTACCTCTTCACAACTCTGCAATTTCTTACGGTCTTGGGTGGAGCAGTTCCCAAACCATGTTGTGATGCATCTTGATATAATTTGCATAAATGGGATATAGAGTACAATATAAATGGGGTTTAAAGTATTATGTGTACCTCATTTACTGCACTCGATGCTCCGATGTGGTCTCCTTTACATCGGCGAGACCATGCGTAGTTTAGGCAACCGTTTGGCCAAACACTTGCACTCGGTCCACCAAGGCCTGCTGGATCTTCCATTTTAACTCCCCTTCCCATTCCCGTACTGACCTTTCTATCCTGGGCCTCCTCCATTGCTAGAGTGAGGCCACACGCAAACTGGAGGAACTGCACCTCATATTCTGCTTAACAGTAAGAACATTGAATTCTCCAGTTTAAGTAATATTCCCTTATTCCTGTGTTCAGTTCAGTTTAGTTCATTGTCACGTGTACCAAGGAATAGTGAAAAGTTTTCTTCTAGTGAAAAGTGTCCTCTACTACCTGGGTGTACACCCATTTCTCCCACCAACCCTCTTCTCTTTCCCCTCTGTCCCCCTTAGGGTTGCCAACTTTCTCACTCCCAAATAAGGGACAAAAGGCCACGGGCGAGGCGCTGCTGCTGCTGTACTCCATGGGCTGCACTACGTCGGGACGGGTGAGGCGGGGCTGAATGCGGCGCTCCGACCCGACAGTCCCTTCAACCTGAGTAATGGCAGTCAAATACGAGACGAGGGCGATCCTGTATGGGACAGACCAACTTAGCCCAATATACAGGATGTCCCAGCTAATATGGGACAGTTGGCAACACTAGTCCCCATCCACCTATATCGCACCCTTCTGCTTCACATTGCACTAAACTTCTTATCTGCCGCCCTTTTCATAAGATCATAAGTGATGGGAGTAGAATGAGGCCATTCAACCCATCAAGTCTACTCCGCCATTCAATCATGGCTGATCTACAGTATCTCTCCCTCCTAACCCCATTCTCCTGCCTTCTCCCTAATGATGGCAGACCCTGCTGGTGTAAATATACAAAACGTATTTCACAGTGTGGTGGAACATGTGACAAATAAGGCATCATTGAATAAAGCACTATTAGGTGACGTTTCGGGTCAGGTCCCTTCTTCAGACCATTTGCTTTCCACGCAAGGTACCAACGTCTGCAGTTCCTTGGGTCCGCACCGTACTGGATGAATCCACACTGGATTAAACCCACACGTTACCAAACGCCAGCTGGGATCCTTCCACTTATTTCCATGGAATTTGAATTATTGAAGCAATAAACAATAACATCGGTTTTGATCCTAAAATCTATAAAACAGAAACAATATAGAATAATGGGCCTCGGAGGGACTACTTTGTTCAGGCTGTGATATAAAATGTTGTACGACTTGAATTTATACACATTTCTAGCAGTTGTCCCAATTCTAGATTTGAGCCTAATTAACAAAATAAATCGCAGACCTACACACGACTTTGCGCGCTGAAATTTCACAGCTGATTGACAAGAACATACGAAAACGTTAACCCCCTCAGAATCACATGTAAGAAGATTAGCCCTGTTTTAGAAAGGTTTCTTACAGCCTAACTAAGGCAAATGTTGATTGCTTAATATATTTCATTGTGAAGGTCAATAATGGATATTCTATTCCCCACTCCCCACAGGTGACTGATGACATGCCCAGTAGCCCCTCGGCAACTCCTTCACCTGAGGCAAAGACATTAATTAAACAGCTAAAATGCAGCAAATTAGCAAGTTGGGACCCTGAAAGATTGTGGAGGTTTTATTAAGCTATACATCAGAGATGCCAGCACTATAGTGGAGGCACCGCAGTACCAAGCAAAAGCCCGATGCCTTGGTCTCCTGCTAGGGACGGTGCTCTTCCATTTAATGGTGAGTGGATGGGGGAACCGTTTTCACGTTGATCGCCACGGTATATTTGCAGCGGAGTTCTTTTGCAATGAATCACACCTTCTGTTGACCCTCAACCAAAGCAGGACTCTAGTGCGGGCAAGTTGGGCCGAAGAGCCTGTTTCCACGCTGTACGACTCTATGACTACAGAACAGTCCTGGCCCACCATCTACCTCGCTGGAGACCCTCGGACTATCTTTAATCGGACTTTACTGGACTTTATCTTGCACTAAACGTTATGAAATTCCCCTTCAAATGTAGCGGCTATTGATGTTTTAAGCAACAAGTCACAGCGAACCCAAGAGAATTTCCTCAATTTGTTTGAAAGGAGATTCGATGGAGACAATCGTGATAACCTTGTAATTGAAGTGTAACGCTGGATGGGGAGATCATTGCAAAAATCAACAAACTTATGTATTCCAGCCATTAGCTGAAAGTATTCCGCAGGTGTAGAAATCTCCAGCTTAGAATCAAGAGCTTCTGGAGTTTAAGCTTCATTCAAGCTGGTCTGAAAGTTATTCAGATACAAAAGCTTTCTGCCAGACAATTTTATGCATCGAACTCACAGCTTTGTTCTCACGCACAGGCTCACAACCTGGTTAGACGACCACATCACCAGCTATTACCAGATTACGATTCAGACCAGAAGGTTGACTCACATCACTAGCAAGAATGCCTGTAATTGTCAGAAGTCGTTGCCTGACCTTATCTTTCAGCACCAGATCCTCTGGGCCAGGCACATCCTCACGAAACCGAATGATCAGGCAATCAAAGGAAAGGAAGGTTCAAACAGTAAAAGCCCCGAGGAACACTGCAGGATTGATTAGTGATGTCGATAACATCGAGGTTAACGTTTGAAGTGCCACCCAGGGCAGAGGCAGGGGCAAACAGTGCCTGTGTGCGGTTGACCGATAATGTATCATAGTCATAGTCTTTACATCACTCTACTTTAGAGATACAGCGTGGAAACAGAGCCTTTGGCTCACCGGGTCTGCGCCGACCAGTGATCACCCCGTACACTAGCACTATCCTACACACGCTAGGGACAATTTACAGATTTTGCCAAATCCAATTAAACTACAAACCTGTATGTCTTTGGAGTGTGGGAGGAAACCAGAGCACCTGGAGAAAACCCACGCAGTCAGAAGTAGAACGTACAAACTCCATACAGACACCATCTGTAGTCAGGATCGAACCGGGGTCTCTGTAGCAACAACTCTACCGCTGCGCCACCATGCCGCCCTGTCATACATCACAGGAACCGGCCTTCAATGAATGGAAGGATATGGGTAATGTGTAGGTAGACAAGTGGAATTCATTGCGACAGACAGCTATGGGTGGATGGTTAGGAAAGAACTGCAGGTGCTGGTTTAACTGAAGATAGATACAAAGTGCTGGGATGAAGAAGGGTCCAAACCCTTTTCCCTTATTCTTTTTCTCCAGAGATGCTGCCTGACCCACGGAGTTACTCCAGCATTTTGTGCCTACGTATGGGTGTATGGATGTATGGGTGACTCTGTGTATGAGTGTATGGGTGTGCATATGCACTTGTGTGGTTATGGCAGAATGTTTCTACTAGCGGGAGAACCTAGGACCAGGGGGCACAGCCTCAGAATGAAAGGACATACCTTTAGAATGGAGATGAGGAGGAATATCTTTAGAGTGTGGTAGGGTTGTGGAGATAGGGTTGCCAACCGTCCCATATTAGCTGGGACATCCCATATCAATATAATAGTAAGATTAAACGAGAACTTACCAGTTTGAAGTTTGATCTTTATTTTATGAGGAGTTACGTTGGTGATTACGTGAAGAAGACCCGTCAGGGCGCATGCGCGTCAATCTTCAAAGCAGCGGTATGAAATCACAGACAACACCATAATTGAAGTAACATATTAAGATGATCAACATGAGAACTACCATTATGACCTTTTTTCTATGAGAGAGGGTTGGGCGTGGCGGGCACGTAATCACCAACGTAACTCCTCATAAAATAAAGATCAAACTTCAAACTGGTAAGTTCTCGTTTAATCTTACTATTTTACTTCGGAGTCACGTGAGTGACTACGTGAAGATTTTAAAGCTCTGTGATTTTTATGCCGCAGATCAAAATCCCGGCTTCTCACTGCATCGATTGACTCTGAGTATCATCAATAATGCTGTAAACATGACATTGCATATCATGCAAAACCAAAACAGTTTTATTTTGGGTCATAAAACAACCAATAAACCCTCTTAATGTAGAGGCAACAAACGAAACAGAATTATACAGTATTGAAAACAGACTTTAAACAATAGCAACAGCACTCAATATTGAGTTGGCAAACAGCCCTCCATCGGCAATCGGACGATGGTAGTATTGCTGAAACACAAGTTCATTTTTCCAACCTGCGGCTTTTAATATATGGTCGATGGGAACGTCCATCGCCCTGGCCGCGGATGTTGCTACTGCGCTCGTGGAATGAGATGTAAACACATAAATGTTAATTCCTGCCTGAACCAAGTCTTGCTTTAACCACCTTGAGATAGTCTGAACTGCCACTCTTTTATGTTGGCTTCTTGTAACTGACAAATAATCCTGTTTCTTCTTGTCTTAAAGCCCTTGTGGCTTCAATGTAATGTAACAAATGTGTCCTTACACCTAAACATGGAGCTGTAGGATATGCTGAGAACACAATCTTAAATCCTGTCACACCTGGCCTGCTTTGTTTGAGCAGGTCATAAATATAAAACAGAACATTCTCCGTATTCACTTCCATTCTATCTAACTGAAGTTTTTGCAAAGTCCGCACTCTCTGTACTGACACCAATGCCATTAGCATAGCCAATTTCATGGTTAATTTTAACAAAGTTCTAGACGTGACAGGGACCCAATGACGAAGCATGTTAAGAACAACGCTTACATCGCAGATTACCATATACCTAGGCTTAGGCGGTTTGGAATTAAAGATTCCTTTCATCAACCTAGATATGAGGGGGTGAGAACCTATACTTTGTGTCCGTGTACCTATTACAAGATATGCTGACAAAGCACATCTAGCTGTATTGATAGCAGTATAGCTAAGACCCTCATCATAATAAAGTGTAGATAAAACTCTAACACATTTTCAATAACTACAGTATCATATTGAATATTCTTTTGAACTGCATATTGTTCCCATTTTTATTAAAAAACATTTTTTTTTTACATAAGTCATATACTGCTTTTGAGTACTCTTTCTCCAGGCTGCAGTGAGTATATCCACCGTTGGCCTAGAAAGTCCTCGACCAATGTAAGGCATTCTTAAAAACCTGCAAATTAACAGATCAATACGATCACATAACGGATGAACTTAACGCGTTACTGGTTGGTCCAGCAAATTCCTACTGTTTGGAATCGCAAAAGGAGGTTGGATCGCTATCTGTAACATCAGAGGGAACCATGGTTGAATCGGGCAATTTGGTGTCACCAAAACCCCTGAAGCGGAATCCTGCTTGATTTTCTCAAACACCGAGCTATGAGGCAGAATGGTGGGAAAATGTACACAAACATATCATCCCAATTTAGTGAAAAAGCATCAATTGCCACTGCCCCTGGATCTGGTGCCCATGAAACATATTTTGGCCTTCCATATAGAAGTACTATGTTCTTGAACACATCCTGGTTCAACATCCACTCTGTATTATCACGGAATTTTTGTGAGCTGCCATCTGGTACTACATTAAGTTTCCCTGGCAGATAGATAGCTCCAATCCAAATATCCATACTCCAGGTCCAATTTTATTTGCCAACCTGTCACATGATAACGATTTGATTCCACCCATGTGATTCATATAAGCAACTGCTGTAGTGTTGTCTATTTGGCACTGCACATGCAAACTAGTTTAGTTAGTGCCATAAGCCTCGAGTCCATAAAATACTCTTGGTTAATTACCCATGTTTGCAGAAGCAATGTTCATCTGTCTCCACAGCTGGATCTTGTATCAGTAGCACCCCACCCAAGTGCTCTGACACTTGTCTGCAAAATCATGGAAGCTTGGTCCAATAACACTTTGGAACTACTAGTGGACACATGCTGAATCCACCATTGTACATCAGCAACAGCCTCTATTGTTAGAAGCATAGGTCTATTATAATGACCCCAATGTATCCTCAGTGCTTGTTCCTTTGACCTTTGTAATTGTAGATAATAAAGTGGCCACTATTGAACTGCTGGAAATGCTGCCAGCAATTTCCGCAGCAGACTCGTCACCTGGCTAATTGAAGGCTGTGTGTCAGCAATTAACTTGATACAGCTCTTAATTAGCTCTACCCTTTTTTGCCTGGGCAAGGTCACAATCATGTTGATTAAGTCTATTGTGAACCCAACTAGTCAATTTGTGTCACAGGTATTAATTTAGATTTCTCTGGATAGCTTATGAAGCCCAATTTTTAAAAAGTGTTTTTTACCAACTGCCACTGATGCTTCAGCTGTTTCCTTTAATTGTCCTACAATCAAGATATTATCTAGTTAAGCCATGAGATCCTGCCCTTGACTTCTCATCATGCCTAGAATAGGTTTTAACAACTCTGTAATTACTCTAGGAGCTGAAGACAAATGATTAGGCAGTGCATTGTATTGCCATAATTGCCCCAACCAGCTGAATTTTAAATCTTCTATCCTACAAACGAACAGACACTGAATCCGGATCTTTAAAATCTCCTCAAACGTTTCCATCTTAAAATGTCTATATCGTACAAAAAGATTTAAGACTATTCAGGTCCAGTATAATTCTGCATCCCCCATCCTTTTTTGGTCTGGGAAAGATATTGGACACAAACTGATGGCTTTGGTAAACTGCGTTAGCAATTACACCTTTATTACATAAGCTTGCAAGTTCCACCTGAACTTCCAATTGTTCAGTGATACTGAAGTCAAACTCCTTTTTTGGAACATGTTGCATGGGTAAATCAGAATTTGCATTAAGCTTTATTCGATACCCTTCAATAACCTTCAGTATAAACATATGTGAGGTAAACATTTAATTGTATCCCATTAGATCTGTCTACATGAGAACCAGACCCACTTACGTCCTTACCACCTGGCATTCTTCCCCGGCCTCGAGCTGGATATCTCACCTTCCCTGGTGCTGCTACAGCCAAACGCCAACTGCGCTGCATCGTAGCTGGACTCGTCCCTTGCCCGGACCAGCCTCCTCGCTTTTAAGGATACTTCCTCCAGCTCCTTCACCTGCTTTGCGAAATCCTCGCCAAACAGCTGTGCCGGTTGCACTGTGCCAGGCTGGCAGAGTGAAGCATATTTAGGGTTGATGGTTGGTCTAAACGCAGTCTTGCGGAGGCAGTTGATCTCAAAATGGGCACTCCACAATAGCGCCACACCTTTTGTTGTAATTTCGTCATGGCCTCTCCATCCACCATCCTGGCAAAGCTCGTTATGCCAGATGCCAGCAACTTTAAAAAGATGCTGGAGCTTCACCTCCTCCTGGGCTCTCATTTGTATGCCCATCTTGCCCCAAATCTTCCTGTTCCCAACAGGAACTTTTAACAGGCCACAGTTGATTGGGGCTTCATGCTTCCTTACTGTCTCATCCATTGTCAGCTCCTGTAGCTGATGTGAGACTTGGTAATTCATGCTGGTGGCAAGTTCCTCACCCAGAGGCTCACCAGCGTCCGACGACATGGCAAACCGTGCTGCACACGGTGTCAGCTCTGGCCGCTGCATGCCCTCCCTTTGGAAGTCGTCGTCGGGCTCGGGGTCAGAGCGTATCTGCCCTTCTGCACTCACCTCTTGCAAAGAGGGTGCTTGCAAGCAGGCCTCTCCTAGGCACTGCCGGCGGAGCCTTCCCTACGGCCTCCCGCCTGCACAACGCCTCCTGGAGTGTGGCTTTGTGAAGCAGGCCTCTCCTAGGCACTGCTGGCAGAGCCGTGCCCACGGCCTCCCGCCTGCACAACTCCTCCTGGAGTGTGGCTTTGTGGAGCAGCCCCTGTATGCGCTGCTCCTTTTGGATAACCGCTGGGGCACGGTATCCTGTCCCCAACGGGACTCCCCTTGCCCGACTCTGCGGAGTCAATGGCCCTGACAGACTTGGCTTATGCCTACCGCCCGACTGGCGTTGGCTGTGTACCCGGCTGGGCACTTTGCCAAGTCTGTTCGTGCACCGCTACCGGCTTGCGACTCCCCAGAGGTGACAGGCTGCCTTTCAGAGACTGCGCTCCCGCAGCTCTCTCTCTCCTTGTCCATAGCAGGCCTGCACCTTGATGATTTTTTACTTGTTCCTGCATTGTTGGGAAAAATACAGCAACAACTTCTACTTTTTTCTAACTCCTCCAAAGTCTCCCCGACATTGGTGGAGCTGTAACTACTCACCTGCAGGAGGAGCTCCGTTCTCCTGCTGCCGTTTGCGCCAATGCATCAGACGTAATGATGCACATGCGCCCTGACGGGTCTTCTTCACGTAGTCACTCACGTGACTCCGAAGTAAAATTAAAAGTTTCATCTTGACCATTTCCTGTCTGCGCTGTATATTGATTTTAGAAAAAATGCTGTCATATATTGCTTTGATTTTTTGCCATCTTACTCAGAGTCCTCCCCCGCTGAGCAGGCCCCGAGGATTTTTCGGAGAAAAATAAAAAAGTTATGAGTGTTTAAAAAATCTTGAGATCCTCACGCCTGTCAATCACCGTGATGAAGGTAATGCCCTTTCTGGGGGGGGGGCAGAACTATAAAACCTTGAATGCCTGAACATGACTCAGTCACTCTGCAAGATCACGAGAGAGCGGCCACGACTCTCATTCAAGGCTGTGAATTAACTGAACTGTGAGCCTGCAATGTACTTGCAATAAATGATTTGTTAGCTCTTAATGAAAATGAAATGAGTTGATTCGCCTGCCCTGTGCTTGAAACTGCAATGGCAATGGAAGTGAAGGGAAAGTGCAATGAGCTGTTTGGCTTGGCCTGCCCTGTGATGGAAACTGCGATGGCAATGAAAGTGAAGTGAAAGTGTAATGAGCTGTTTGGCTTGGCCTGCCCTGTGCTTGAAACTGCAATGGCATGGAAGTGAAGTGAAAGTGCAGTCAGCTGTTTGGCTTGGCCTGCCCTGTGCTTGAAACTGCAATGGCAATGGAAGTGAGGTGAAAGTGCAATCAGCTGTTTGGCTTGACCTGCCCTGTGCTTGAAACTGCAATGGCAATGGAATTGAAGTGAAAGTGCAATCAGCTGTTTGGCTTGGCCTGCCCTGCGCTTGAAACTGCGATGGCCATGGAAGTGAAGTGAAAGTGCAATTATCTGTTTGACTTCGCCTGCCCTGTGCTTGAAACTGCAATGGCATGGAAGTGAAGTGAAAGTGCAGTCAGCTGTTTGGCTTGGCCTGCCCTGTGCTTGAAACTGCAATGGCAATGGAAGTGAGGTGAAAGTGCAATCAGCTGTTTGGCTTGACCTGCCCTGTGCTTGAAACTGCAATGGCAATGGAATTGAAGTGAAAGTGCAATCAGCTGTTTGGCTTGGCCTGCCCTGTGCTTGAAACTGCGATGGCAATGGAAGTGAAGTGAAAGTGTAATGAGCTGTTTGGCTTGGCCTACCCTATGCTTGAAACTGCAATGGCAATGAAAGTGAAGTGAAAGTGCAATCAGCTGTTTGGCTTGGCCTGCCCTGTGTTTGAAACTGCAATGGCAATGGAAGTGAAGTGAAAGTGCAATGAGCTGCTTGGCTTGGCCTGCCCTGTGCTTGAAACTGCAATGGCAATGGAAGTGAAGCAAAAGTGCAATGAGCTGTTTGGCTTGGCCTCCCCTGTGCTTGAAACTGCAATGGCAATGGAAGTGAAGTGAAAGTGCAATCAGCTGTTTGGCTTGACCTGCCCTGTGCTTGAAACTGCAATGGCAATGGAAGTGAAGTGAAAGTGCAATCAGCTGTTTGGCTTGGCCTGCCCTGTGCTTGAAACTACGATGGCAATGGAAGTGAAGTGAAAGTGTAATGAGCTGTTTGGCTTGGCTTGCCCTGTGCTTGAAACTGCAGTGGCAATGAAAGTGAAATGAAAGTGCAATCAGCTGTTTAGCTTGGCCTGCCCTGTGCTTCAAACTGCAATGGCTATGGAAGTGAAGTGAAAGTGCAATCAGCTTTTTGGCTTGGCCTGCCCTGTGCTTGAAACTGCAATGGCAATGGAAGTGAAGTGAAAGTGCAATGAGCTGCTTGGCTTGGCCTGCCCAGTGCTTGAAACTGCAATGGCAATGGAATTGAAGTGAAAGTGCAATCAGCTGTTTGGCTTGGCCTGCCCTGCGCTTGAAACTGCGATGGCCATGGAAGTGAAGTGAAAGTGCAATTATCTGTTTGACTTCGCCTGCCCTGTGCTTGAAACTGCAATGGCATGGAAGTGAAGTGAAAGTGCAGTCAGCTGTTTGGCTTGGCCTGCCCTGTGCTTGAAACTGCAATGGCAATGGAAGTGAGGTGAAAGTGCAATCAGCTGTTTGGCTTGACCTGCCCTGTGCTTGAAACTGCAATGGCAATGGAATTGAAGTGAAAGTGCAATCAGCTGTTTGGCTTGGCCTGCCCTGTGCTTGAAACTGCGATGGCAATGGAAGTGAAGTGAAAGTGTAATGAGCTGTTTGGCTTGGCCTACCCTATGCTTGAAACTGCAATGGCAATGAAAGTGAAGTGAAAGTGCAATCAGCTGTTTGGCTTGGCCTGCCCTGTGTTTGAAACTGCAATGGCAATGGAAGTGAAGTGAAAGTGCAATGAGCTGCTTGGCTTGGCCTGCCCTGTGCTTGAAACTGCAATGGCAATGGAAGTGAAGCAAAAGTGCAATGAGCTGTTTGGCTTGGCCTCCCCTGTGCTTGAAACTGCAATGGCAATGGAAGTGAAGTGAAAGTGCAATCAGCTGTTTGGCTTGACCTGCCCTGTGCTTGAAACTGCAATGGCAATGGAAGTGAAGTGAAAGTGCAATCAGCTGTTTGGCTTGGCCTGCCCTGTGCTTGAAACTACGATGGCAATGGAAGTGAAGTGAAAGTGTAATGAGCTGTTTGGCTTGGCTTGCCCTGTGCTTGAAACTGCAGTGGCAATGAAAGTGAAATGAAAGTGCAATCAGCTGTTTAGCTTGGCCTGCCCTGTGCTTCAAACTGCAATGGCTATGGAAGTGAAGTGAAAGTGCAATCAGCTTTTTGGCTTGGCCTGCCCTGTGCTTGAAACTGCAATGGCAATGGAAGTGAAGTGAAAGTGCAATGAGCTGCTTGGCTTGGCCTGCCCAGTGCTTGAAACCGCAATGGCAATGGAAGTGAAGCAAAAGTGCAATGAGCTGTTTGGCTTGGCCTCCCCTGTGCTTGAAACTGCAATGGCAATGGAAGTGAAGTGAAAGTGCAATCAGCTGTTGGGCTTGGCCTGCCCTGTGCTTGAAACTGCAATGGCAATGGAAGTGAAGTGAAAATCCAATGAGCTGTTTGGCTTGGCCTGCCCTGTGCTTGAAACTGTAATGGAAGTGAAGTGAAAGTGCAATGAGCTGCTTGGCTTGGCCTGCCCTGTGCTTGAAACTGCAATGGCAATGGAAGTGAAGCAGAAGTGCAATGAGCTGTTTGGCTTGGCCTCCCCTGTGCTTGAAACTGCAATGGCAATGGAAGTGAAGTGATAGTGCAATGAGCTGTTTGGCTTGGCCCGCCCTGTGCTTGAAACTGCAATGGCAATGGAAGTGAAGTGAAAGTGCAATCAGCTGTTTGGCTTGACCTGCCCTGTGCTTGAAACTGCAATGGCAATGGAAGTGGTGAAAGTGCAATCAGCTGTTTGGCTTGGCCTGCCCTGTGCTTGAAACTGCGATGGCAATGGAAGTGAAGTGAAAGTGTAATGAGCTGTTTGGCTTGGCCTGCCCTGTGCTTGAAACTGCAGTGGCAATGAAAGTGAAGTGAAAGTGCAATCAGCTCTTTAGCTTGGCCTGCCCTGTGCTTGAAACTGCAATGGCTATGGAAGTGAAGTGAAAGTGCAATCAGCTGTTGGCTTGGCCTGCCCTGTGCTTGAAACTGCAATGGCAATGGAAGTGAAGTGAAATTGCAATGAGCTGCTTGGCTTGGCCTGCCCTGTGCTTGAAACTGCAATGGCAATGGAAGTGAAGCAAAAGTGCAATGAGCTGTTTGGCTTGGCCTCCCCTGTGCTTGAAACTGCAATGGCAATGGAAGTGAAAATGCAATCAGCTGTTTGGCTTGGCCTGCCCTGTGCTTGAAACTGCAATGGCAATGGAAATGAAGTGAAAGGGCTATGAACTGCTTGGCTTGGCCTGCCCTGTGCTTGAAGCTGCAGTGGCAATGGAAGTGAAGTGAAAATGCAATCAGCTGTTTGGCTTAGCCTGCCCTGTGCTTGAAACTGCAATGGCAATGAAAGTGAAGTGAAAGTGTAATGAGCTGTTTGGCTTGTCTGGCCCAGTGCTTGAAATTGCAATGGCAATGGAAGTGAAGTGAAAGTGCAATCAGCTGTTGGGCTTGGCCTGCCCTGTGCTTGAAACTGCAATGGCAGTGGAAGTGAAGTGAAAGTGCTATTAGCTGTTTGGCTTGGCCTGCCCTGCACATGAAACTGCAATGGCGTGGAAGTGAAGTGAAAGTGCAGCCAGCTGTTTGGCTTGGCCTGTCCTGTGCTTGAAACTGCAATGGCAATGGAAGTGAAGTGAAAATCCAATCTGTTTGGCTTGGCCTGCCCTGTGCTTGAAACTGTAATGGAAGTGAAGTGAAAATGCAATCAGCTGTTTGGCTTGGCCTGCCCTGTACTTGAAACTGCAATGGAATTGAAGTGAAAATGCAATCAGCTCTTTGGCTTGGCCTGCCCTGTACTTGAAACTGCAATGGCAATGGAAGTGAAGTGAAAGTGCAATCAGCTGTTTGGCCTGCCCTGCGCTTGAAACTGCAATGGCAAGGAAGTGAAGTGAAAGTGCAGTCAGCTGTTTGGCTTGGCCTGCCCTGTGCTTGAAACTGCATTGGCAATGGAAGCGAAGTGAAAATGCAATCAGCTGTTTGGCTTGGCCTGTGCTTGAAACTGCAATGGGAATGGAAGTAAAATGAAAATGCAATCAATTGTTTGGCCTGCCCTGTGCTTGAATCTGCAATAGCAATGGAAGTGAAATGAAAATGCAATCAGCTGTTTGGCCTGCCCTGTGCTTGAAACTGCAATGGCAATGGAAGTCAAATGAAAATGCAATCAGCTGTCTGGCCTGCACTGTGCTTGAAACTGCAATGGCGATGGAAGTGAAATGAAAATGCAATGAGCTGTTCGGCCTGCCCTGTGCTTGAAACTGCAATGGAATTGGAAATGAAATGAAAATGCAATGTGCTGTTTGGCCTGCCCTTTGTTTGAAATGAAATGGAAATGAAATGAAATAAGTTACTTGGCCCACCTGAAACCACTTATTTCGGCCCACAAGGCCCCTATTAGCCGAGAAACCAGTCCCCTTTGCCCAAAATGCCCGTATTAGCCCAGGATGAGCATTTTGGCTCCAAAGGCCCGTGCCAGGCCAGGAAAAATCCAGAAAAAGTGCTTTTCACTCAGATTTCACAGATTTTTTATAAAGAACCCCTTCGGCCCATCAGGCCTGTACTAGCCCAGAAGGAGTCCCTTTGGCCCATCAGTAAGTATTCCCCCTGCAAGTATTAAACCTCACCCCGGTATTTTTATCCCTCCCTTCATTTGCTCCCTGTGAGATCCAGGCCAGGATAGACGTTCCTCCTTCATTGCTGTGATCTGCAGAAAAAGATGAAAAATGTCCAAAATTGATTCTCCACCTTCTCCCCCTTTTCTCTCACATAGTCTCTCACCTGTTTTGGGTTGAATTTCTGGCAGTTTCTGAGCTTCCAGCTTGGGTGACTGAGCTGCCAGCCCACCAGGCCTGAGTGACTGAGCTGCCAGCCCAATAATCCATTCGGCCCACAATGTCCATACTAGCCCTCTGGAAACCAGCCCCTTTGGCCCACAACACCCATACTAGCAATCCAGAAAGCCCCAGCCCCCCCCCCCCTACTGGCCAGCAATATTGGAATTGGTGGAGAGGTGGAATATTGCGTTGGGGGACCAGCCCTCCTGTGTGAACATTAGTCTAGTATTGGGCTAAATTAATCTAGTATTGGGATAAATTCGGACCTTTGCTTACCGCCGACACCACCATCCCTTCTTCTCATGGCCGATCATTGATTCATAAGTTGGATGGGGTGCCAGACTTTGCGCGTGACGTCGCCCGGGCCAAATCTCCTCAGCTGGCCCACTGGCTGGGCTTTGTGTGCAGTCCAGCTCCCGGGCCAACTCATCGTTCACCCAGTCACATCCGAGCCGGTTAACGAAGTGCCATCGGGTATTTGTCCTTTATTTTGACCTTTTATCCCTTATTTGGGAGTGAGAAAGTTGGCAACCTTATGTGGAGGCCAAGACAATGGGTATTTTTAAAGCAGAGATAGACAGGTTCATGATTCGTAAGGATGATAAAGGTTATGCATGGAAGGCCAGAAGAATAGGGTTAAATGGGAAAATATTGATCAGCCATGATCGAATGGCGGAGCAAACTCGATGGGTCGAATGGCCTAATTCCGCTCCTATGTCTTTTGATGGTCTTGGCATTATGTTCGACACAGACATTGTGGGCCGAAGGGCCTGTTCTTGTGCTGTACTGTACACTGTTCTGTGTTCTATGTGCAGCCCAACCAGCCCAAGCCAACCAGATGGTCCATCTAAGCTAATCCCATTTGCCAGCATTTGGCCTATATCTCTTGAAACCTTTCCTGTCCATGTACCTGTCCAAGTGGTCAGACTCAACCCGAAACGTCACCCATTCCTTCTCTCCAGAAATGCTGCCTGTCCACAATGAGTTACTCCAGCATTATGTGCCTTCCTTCAGTTTAAACCAGCATCTGCAGTTCCTTCCTACATGAGGCGTCTTTTCAAAAATATTGTACCTGCCTCGATTACCTCTTCCAGCAGCGCATTCCGTTTAGTAACCACCTATCCTAAAGTTGTATCTAATTCCATCTGGATCTTTATTCCCAACTACTTCCTCTCCATCACCTTTGAAACACATTAGAACTTTGAAAGTCCAAAAACATTTGCTGCTTGTGATCATTTTCAAAAATAAGTCCTGAATATTTAGATAATCTGTTACCACCATAACCTCATCCAATCTTAAACTCCACAATTGCTGACCCAAGCATGCTTCATTTTCCCTGCATCCATATTGCAGATAAAACAAACCACTGTGCAAGTTGCTATCCCAACCCTTTGACTTTGAGTATGAGTTCAGTTTACTGCCTTGTGTGCCGAGGTACAGTGAAAAGCTTTATAGGGAAAAGTAACCAGTCAGCGGAAAGACAACACATGATTACAATTGAGCCATCCACCGCGTACAGATACACGATAAAGAGGATAACGCGAATAGCGGTTAGTGCAAGATAAAGTCCAGTAAAGTCCGATAAAAGATAGTCCGAGGGTCTCCAATCGGGTAGATAGTAGCTCAGGACCGCTCGCTAGTTGTTGGTAGGACGGCCCAGTTGCCTGATAACAGCTAGGAAGAAACTGTCCCTGAATCTGGAGGTAGACAAAAATGCTGGAGAAACTCAGCGGGTGAGGCAGCATCTATGGAGCGAAGGAATAGGTGATGTTTCGGGTCGGGAGCCGACCTGAAACGTCACCTATTCCTTCGCTCCATAGATGCTGCCTCACCCGCTGAGCTTCTCCAGCATTTTTGTCTACCTTCGATTTTCCAGCGTCTGCAGTTCTTTCTTAAACAACTGAATCTGGAGGTGTGCGTTTTCACACTTCTGTGCATTTTGCCCGATGGGAGAGCGGTGAAGAGGGAGTGGCCGGGGTGCAACTCATGCTGGATTATGCTGGTGGCCTTGCCGAGGCAGCGTGAGGTGTAAATGGAGTTTGTTGCCAGAGCCTCAAAAGTATTGAATTCTTCAACTCCCTTCATCCCCCTTTCCTTTTGCAAAAGATGTTGCTGCCAGTTTTTGGCAATGACATCAACTAATCACCACTTATTGTTCTATCACAGGGCCACAAAGGCAGATTGATTATCTTACCCGAGTGAAGATCGAAAGAATCCCACACTTCAAAAATGTATAGGTTTGTTGGTTAATTGGCTTCAGTAAAAAAATTGTAAATTGTCCCTAGTGAGTAGGATAGTGCTAGTGTGCGGGGATCGCAGTTTGGCACGGGCTCGATGGGCCGAAGGGTCTGTTTCCACGCTGTATCTCTAAACTATAGTAAACTAAACTATCTATGTTCTCCACAGATACTGCCTAACCTGCCGAATACCTCCAGCACCTTGTGTTTTGCTCAATACACAGCATAATTGTGTCTTCATCCAGCCAATTAGTAGTGGGAGCACCCTGCTTCAAGGTATCTTTCCATTGCCAGCGTTTGAATTGTGATGCTTTCAAAGAAAAATGTGAAGGTGATAGATTGGGTGGACGCACAGAGTCTCTTGCCCAGAGTGGGGGAATCAAGAACCAAAGGGCATAGGTTTAAGGTGAAGGGGGAACGATTTTATAGGAACCTGAGGGGTAACTATTCCACGCAAAGGGTGGTGGGTGTTTGGAACGAGGAGGTAGTTGGGGCAGGAACTATCACAACGTTTAAGAAGCATGGTGCATGGGATAGGACAGGTTTCGAGGGATATGGGCCAAATGCAGGTAAGTGGTGTAGATGGATCATGTTGGTCGGTGTGGACCAGTTGGACCGAAGGGCCTGTTTCCACACTATATGACTCTATGACTATTAAACCACCTTTACAATGACCTATTTTTACTAAAAAATTTCCATTCCCAATTGGGATAATACTGCAAATTAGACAGAATGAAATAAATTGTGAGTTGGACATTGAGAAATATAATTAGTTCAGTCAATTGGTTTCTTGACATCAGGTAAATGGATTATTGACATATGCAAATATACGTTACATTGCCTTTATTAAATTTGTTAACACGTATTAAAAATTACAAGTCAATAAACCTATCACGGATCTGTGAGTTTTGATAAACTCTGAACATTAATTATATTAATAGTGTTATATTAACAGCTTAGACTTGGGAGCTCATTGGAAACCAGTTCAAAAATGTGGAGCTAATTGTAGAATCCTTCTAGACTCTCAAACTCGATTGTTGAATTAATTTCTTCATCCAACTGCATTTTGTAATCCTTCTGTTGAAGTTTGTACTTGGAAAAAAAAGTTTGAATGCTTCGACTGATACTATCAGGGAATCATGGAAAACTGGTGGATAACGGGATAACCAACTCTCAACCAGGTGATTTCAAAAAGCGCACAGATTTCAGACACACACGCTCAGATGCATACACATACACATACACACACACACGTGCACACATGCACACACATATTCACACACATGCACACACGCATGCACACACATATACAAACACACACACGCATGCACACACAAACACATAGATGCACGCACATAAACACACATATACAAACACACACATATGTGAATACACTCACAAACATGCAGACACACACGCACACAAACACATAGATGCACACACATAAACACACACATGCACACACGTATACAAACACACACACACTCGCGCAAACAGACACACATAAACAAACACACAGACAAACACATACACGCGCACACACACGCAGATGCAAACACACACACACACACACACACACACACACACACACACACACACACACACACACACACACACACACACACACACACACACACACACACACACACACACACACACACACACACACACACACACACACACACACACACACACACACACACACACACACACACACACACACACACACACACACACACACACACACACCAAAATACATGCACAGTGGAGTAGATGGTAGAGCTGGTGCTTCACCGCACCAGAGAACCGGGTTCGATCCTGACTTCGAGTATTGTCTGTGTGGGGGCGGGTGGCGCCGCTGTGGCTGCCTCGCCAACAGTCTGTCTCATCCTTTTCCTTCTTTGTTATTTTTTAGTATGTGTTAAATTTATGTTTTAGTGTTCTTTAGCTTGTTTTATGTGGGGGGTGGGGATTGAGGGAAACTTTTTTAAAATCTCTAACCTCGACGGAGATCCGATTTATTTCCGTATCGTATCTCCGTCCACACTGCGGCCTAATATCGTGGAGCTGGCGGCCTCTGCTGGAGTCCGACCTTGGAAGCTGCAACTGCGGGAGCCTGCGAACTTTAAAATTGTGGAGCTCGCGGTCCCTTGAATAGGGACCGACTTCGGGAGCTCCAAACTGCAGGAGCTTCGACTGCCTCGACACGGGAGCTTTGATCTCCCCAATGCGGGAGCTTTGATCGCCGGCTGCGGTAGCTTCGATCGCCCTGACTGCGGATTGTTCGACTGCCCGTCCGCGTGAGAATAAAGAGGAAAGAAGATTAGACTTTATTGCCTTCCATCACAGTGAGGACTGTGGGGAATCCACTGTGGTGGATGTTTATGTTAACTTTTATGTAGTTGTGTGTCTTGTTGCTTTTTTTGCTGTACGGTAATTTGAGTATTGCTGTACCTTAATTGGTAAACATGACAATAGAATACCTTTGAACCTTTGAACCCCTTTGGAGTTTGCACGTTCTCCCTGTGACCGTGCAGGCTACCTCCGGTTGCTCCTGTTTCCTCCCACATCGCAAAGATGTGCGGGCCTGTCCCGAAACGGAACGATGAATTCCTCACTTTCAGCAGCACAACGAATACAGTATGTTAACATACTACCCTGTAAACACCATAATAAACACTAACAAAAGTTCAATATATGATATACATAAATATATATATATATATATATATATATATCTAGATAGAGAGAGAGAGAGAGAGAGAGAGAGAGAGAGATATGTGTGTGTGTGTATATATCTCATCACACACACACACACACACACACACACATATATATATATATATATATATATATACACACACACACACACATATATATATATATATACATATATATATATATATATATATATATATATATATATGTAATTCTGAACGTATTTGGAGGTTGTAGTGTTTAATGGTTTGACGGTTGTTGAGAAGAAGCTGTTCCTGAACCTGGACGTGACAGTTTTCAGGCTCCAATACCTGCTTCTTGATGGCAGGAGAGAAATGAGTGTGTGTCCAGGGTGGTGTGGGTTTCTGATGACGCTGGCTGCCTTTTCCTGAGGCCCCATATGTGAGTAAGGATATGCTGGTGCTGGAGAGGGCCCAGAGGAGGCTTACGAGAAAGATCCCAGGAATAACTGGCTTTTGACGGAACTGGGCCTGTACTCGCTGGAGATTTTACTTCGGAGTTACGTGAGTGACTACGTGAAGAGCCGCCAGCCCGCATGCGCGTCATTATCATCTAACGCATGGCGCAGCAACTGGCTGGCAGGTGCGCTGCTCCTCCAGCGGTAAGTTTAAAAATGCCCTGCAGGTAAGTTTCACTTATTCTGAGGTCGTCTTTGTTCTGAAATTTTGCTTACAGAACGGTGACTTTCCAAACTTGATGGAAAAGTCCAGAGCTAAGTCTAAACGGGCCGCAGGGAAACCGGCTATGGAGGACCGCGGAAGTACGGGTAGCCAGTGGCGGTCGATATAACCACCCGAGTCGCTGACAGTGCGGTCAGCGACTTCCGACTTAGTACCTCTCGAATCCGCTGTGGTTCCCCAGAAAGGGGGTAAAGCCAAAGGTAAGACGGATAGGCCTGTGGACTCGGACGAGTCACACCAGGAGGACTCGCCTCCTACAGTGGATAGCGTCCTAGGACGTTTATCCCAGATGGAGCATCTAATGGAAAAGATGCTCCATCATGATATGCTCCAACAAGCGGAGTTATGTCAGCGCGGGTCTCCTCGGAGGCCCACGGCGGCACCTGGTTCAGGGCTGCACAATGTCTCCCTCGCCGCGGAGGGGAGCGTACGGAGTCAGTACTGGGCTGACTCCGAATTCGGTGGAATGGCTGAAGAACATACTAGTATGCATGGGGTGCACGAAGCACAGGATTTGCCTGCCATAGCTTCCAAATTCGCGATACCCTCGCAAACAGAGGAGTCGTTACAGGAGGAGCTGGCTGCAAGTATTAACTACCTCACCTCCAACCAGCTGCAGGAGCAGGTGAGGACAGATACAGCTGCCAAATGCAAAGCACCTGCGAACTGTGCTTCGTTAAATGTACCGGCCGTAAACAACTCGATTTGGGGATATATCCTCGGGTAGGGGGTGCTGCTCTGGGCAGCGGCCATGTCAGCAGCGCGACAGTTTTTTCAACTTTTTCTTATTTTTTAGTATGTTTTAAAGTATGTATGGTGTGTTTCTTTGTGTGTCGTGTGGGGGGTGGTGTGGGGGGGTAAGGGGGAAACCGCTTCGGTCGCCTCCTCCATGGAGAGGCAACTTTTTCCAGGTCGCCTCCCCCGTGGCCTAACATCAAGGATCGGCGCGGCCTTTCCCGGAGACGCGCCCGGGGCTTCAGCTGCGGGCGCAGCGTGGACTCTCGGCGTGGAGCGGGTGAGCCCTCGCTGGGGCTCGCTGGATGGGAGCGCTCCATTTCGCTGGCCCGGGGCAGCCGGCAGCCTGAAGTCGCAGCCTGGGGCTTGGACTGGCAGAACGAACTTTGGACATGGTCACTGCGGCTTGGAGAGATACCACCAAGAAGCAATACATTTCCTATATTAAGAAATGAGAAACGTTCTGCTCACAGTCCTACATCACGTATGACATGGCATGTGTGACAGATGTTCTGGAATTTCTGTCCAGTCTATTTTTTGATAAAAGATTGAGTTACAGTGCCATCAATTGTGCCAGGAGTGCACTATCGTCATACTTATTGCTGGGGTCGGGACGCCACGCTGTCGGGTCCAACCACTGATATCCCGGTTCATGAAGGGTATCTTCAACACCAATCCCCCCAGGTCAAGGTACTCGGAGATCTGGGATGTGAACATTGTACTGACGCTGCTTCGGCGGTGAGCTCCAGTTACATCCTTGTCACTGATCAAACGAACTTTTAAAGTAGTTATGCTCATGGCGCTGGTTTCGGCGCAACGAGTCCAGTCGTTGCATAAACTGCGACTGGACTCAATGGTAACATCTACCAACAAAATAACTTTCTATGTGCATGACTTAGTCAACCAGAGCAGACCAGGGGCATCAGGTCTCAAGTTGGACTTTATGGCATACCCCGTGGACCTTCGGTTGTGTGTAGTCACACATTTACTACAATATATTAAGGTCACAAAAAGCCTCAGAGGCACTGAACTAGCAGTGTTTGTTAGTCATAAAAAAACTCACAAGAGGGTATCAGGGCAGACCATCTCGAGGTGGTTAAGACAGGTTTTGGCTTGTGCAAGTGTGGACACTGATATTTTTAAATCTCACTCCAGCATGGCTGGAACAACATCAGTAGCGAGGGTTTTGGATGTTCCACTCGACCACATCCTAGCGGCGGCAGGATGGTCAAATGAGAGAACTTTTCAAACGTTCTATAACAAACCCATTGCCAGGCCGGGGGTGTTTGCTAATTCAATTTTAAATTCTGTCTTATAATTTACCCCGGATGTTAGGGGTTATTATTATTTCATGTTTACCATTTTTGTTTAATAAAGCATCAGCATGCTTTAAATCCATGTCATGTCTGAATGCATTATAATTATAATTATGCATTATAATTTCACTCCTCCTTGGTCAACTAACGCAGTGTGTGACGCATGGACTCGTTTCCACGGCATGAAATCACAGAGCTTTGAAATCTTCACGTAGTCACTCACGTGACTCCGAAGTAAAATAGTAAGATTAAATGAGAACTTACCAGTTTGAAGTTTGATCTTTATTTTATGAGGAGTAACGTTGAGGGATTACGTGCCCTTCGCTCCCAACCCTCTCTCAAAAGGTCAGCTGGTAGTTCTAGTTTCTCGAATCTTACTATGTTCAGTTCAACAACTGTTATCTGTGATTTCACACCGCTGCTTTGAAGATTGACGCGCATGCGGGCTGGCGGGCTCTTCACGTAATCCCTCAATGTAACTCCTCATAAAATAAAGATCAAACTTCAAACTGGTAAGTTCTCATTTAATCTTACTATTAGAAGGATGAGGGAGGTCCTCATTGAAACATACTGAATAGTGAAAAGCCTGGATAGAATGAATGTGGAGAGGATGTAGTGGGAGAGTCTAGGACCAGGTGTCATAGCTTCAGAATTAAAGGATGTTCCCTTCGGACGAAGATGAGGAGGAATT
The DNA here is from genome assembly GCA_038087875.1 of Malacoraja senta. Taxonomy (NCBI): domain Eukaryota; kingdom Metazoa; phylum Chordata; class Chondrichthyes; order Rajiformes; family Rajidae; genus Malacoraja; species Malacoraja senta. The sequence continues at coordinate 304,399,417 of CM075977.1, read as the reverse complement.
TCTTCAGTCAGTGGTGAATCTGTGGGATTTGTTGCCACAGAAGGTGTGGAGGCCAAGTCAATGGATAGTTTTAAGGCAGAGATAGATAGATTCTTGGTACACAAAAATGCTGGAGAAACTCAGCGGGTGCAGCAGCATCTATGGAGCGAAGGAAATAGGTAACGTTTCGGGCCGAAACCCTTCTTCAGACTGATAGGGGGTGGGGAGAAGAAAGGAAAAAAGGAAAAGGCGGAGGAGGAGCCCGAGGGCTGGGGGAGGGGAGGAGACAACCAGATGGCTGATGAAGGGGAGGGGACAGCCAGGGCTAGCAGAATTGGGAGAATTCAACGTTCAGGCCACCAGGATGTAGACTGCCCAAGCGGAATATGAGGTGCATTTCCTCCAATTTACGGTGTTGCTCGCTGTGGCCATGGAGGAGACCCAGGACAGAGAGGTCAGATACGGAATGGGAGGGGGAGTTGAAGTGCTGAGCCACCGGGAGTTCAGGTTGGTTATTGCGGACCGACCGGAGGTGTTCGGCGAAACGATCGCCAAGCCTCCGCTTGGTCTCACCGATGTAGATCAGCTGGCATCTAGAGCAGCGAATGCAATAGATGAGGTTGGAGAAGATGCAGTAGATAGATTCTTGCTTAGTAATGGGCGGCACGGCACGGTGGCACAGCGGTAGCGTTGCTGCCTTACAGCGCTTACAGCGCCGGAAACCCGGGTTCGATCCCGACTACGCTGCTGTCTGTACACAGTTTGTACGTTCTCCCCGTGACCGCATGGGTTTTCTCCGAGTACTCCAGTTTCTTTCCACTTTGCAAAGACGTACAGGTTTGTGAGTTAATTGGCTTGGTCTAATTGTAAATTGTCCCTAGTTTGTGTGTAGGATAGTGCTAGTGTACTGATGGGCCGAAGGGCCTGTTTTCTGCGCCGTATCTCAAAACTAAACTAAACTAAACCGAAAGCAAAACTTTTTCTTTTATAAAAGTTGCAAATAATATTTTTTTGAAAAAACTACCCGATGACTAATCATTAAACACTTGTTTGGCGTGCGCGGAACACCACGCGGTTCAGAAATTGCATTCGTTGAAGGAACATAAAAGTAATATTGTCAAGTGATAGCATGTAAAGGTTCACAGCCAGCTATTAAATAGCACGAGCTCCCTTTTACAGGCCCGGGTTGGGTTGTTACATTTTAGTGATGCAAATTACAGAGAGTGAAACCGAGAGCCTCAAATGCCCACACACAAATTAAGGAAAACCTTATGTTAGGTTAGAACATTCCGCATTTTATTTTAGCCGTCTTCGAACACACTTAACTTCTCACACCTCTTTCAAGCCACGGAGCATAGCAATTTAGACTCCTATTGGGACTCTTGCACAGGTTTACTCCAGCCAGAAGGCATTGTGTACTTGATTTACACATACATATCGAGAGGCTTTATGGCCGCAAAGAGTTTTCACACACTCTTCAATTTTCTTTCAGTCTCTGCGAGGTTATAAATATTCATGGCAGAGTTGTTTTCCCTTCCCACTCTGCGGCTTATTGTGTTTCTCCTGGTGGCTTGAAGGAAAGATTTCACACTGCCGTAGGTGAGTGTTTCTGTACACCAGATGTGTGCGGAATTAAAATCTGCAGGTACTCAATTTATGCATCAACTGAATCCCCCCCCCCAGCACACCCCCTTGGCAATCCTTCCATGAAAATGTTTAAAACATTTGAACTCAAAGCTATAAAGTATATTGAAAATGCTGTCTATAAATAAGTTCCCGCCCATAAAATTATCAACCCTTAAATCTTCCACTGTGGGTTCCCTTTGCTAATTGCTGTGTAACCAATTCCTTGTGCAAAATCCCAACGGCAAGGATGTCAGGCAGGGACTCTATTCCTTGGAGCGCAGGAGGATGAAGGGTGATCTTGTCGAGGTGTACAAAATCATGAGAGGAAGAGATCGGGTAGACGCAAAGAGTCTCTTGCCCAGAGTAGGGGAATCGAGAACCAGAGGACATGGGTTTAAGGTGAGGGGGGGGGGGGGGAGATTAGATAGGAACCTGAGGGATGGTGGGTGTATAGAACGAGCTGCCAGAGGACATCATTGTTATTCTTTTGCCAATCTTTCATTCATTGTTGTTTATCTCTTTTAATCATCGTCTATATCTCTCATTTCCCTAATCCCTAACCAGTCTGAAGAAGGGTCTCGATATGGGCCAAATACAGGCAGGTGGGACTAGTGTGGATGGGACATGTTGGTCGGTGAGGGCAAGTTGGGCTGAAGGGCCTGTTTCCATGCTGTATCACTCTGTGACTCTATGACTCTATGGCAACACTAAGGTTCAATATGCACAAACTGCCGATTCACAAGTGCCCTCTCACAAGGAGCTAGCACCAGGAGACACTCAGTAGGCCAAGCAGCGTCTCTGGAGGTAAAGGGTTTGTCGACGATTCGGGACGGGACCCAGCATCAACTCATGCCCCTGGTATCATAACATAACCTGCAAATTTACAACAAGGAAGGTGTCTATTATGTCCATGCTACCCAATGTCCATGCTAGTCCAAACTAGTGGCACAGTGGTGCAGCGGTAGAGTTGCTGCCTCACAGCGCCAGAGACCCAGGTTTGATCCTGACTATGGGTGCTGTCTGTATGGAATTTGTATGTTCTCTCTGTGACCGTGTGAGTTTTCTCCGGGAGCTCCGGTTTCCTCCCACATCCCAAAGACGTACAGGTTTCAGTAAAATTGTAAATTGGCTCTTGTGTGTAGGATAGTTTGAGTGTCGGCACAGATTTGTTGGGCCGAAGGGCCAGTTTCCATGCTGTATCTCTGGTCTAAAGAATGAACATAGAATATAGAGCAGTACAGCACAGGAACAGGCCCTTTGGCCCACAACATCCCTGCTGGGCATGATGCCAGGTTGAACTGTTGTCCTCTGCTGGCACATGATCCATATCCCTCCATTCCCTCCATTCCCTGCATATCCATGTTCTCTACAGGCCCACGAATTTATGATAATGCCACTTTTCAGTTCTCGGTCAGTGGTCTTGATGATAAAGGATCTTTAGACTTTACAGAATTCCCCTCTCCACCCTACCCTCAGTTTTATCAACCACCAGGGGGCGCCGCACGATGGCAGCCTCGCTAACAGTCTGTCTTTTGTCTTTTTTTTGTTATGTTTAGTGTGTTTTAAAAGTTTGTGTTAATGTTCTCTGGTTTGTTTTATGTGGGGGGGGGGGGGGGGAAGGGGGGTCAGGGGAAACATTTTTTCAATCTCTTACCTTGCCAGAGATGCGATTGCTTTCCGGGCCGTATCTCTGGTTGCTCTGTGGCCTAACATCGTGGAGCTGGAGGCCTTGCTCGGGACTGACTCCGGGGGGGGGCGTGGACTTACCATCGGAGCCGATCCCTTGCCTGGGATCGACGCTCCAACCGCGGCCTGCGGATTTCAACAACAAGGAGCTCGCAGTCTCGGGTAGAGACCGTAGATGTCGGGAAGCTCCAACGACGCAGAAGGTTTCGACCAGCCCCAACCCGGGGTCAGATCGCCCGGCACGGGGGAGCTGAGATTCCCCCCTGATGCAGGAGCTTGATCGCACCAACGAGGAGGGCTCGACCGCCGACTACGGGAGCCAAGATCGCCCCAACAACGGAAGGCTCGAGGCCCCCAACCGCGGGAGAACAAAGAAGGGAAGAGATTGAACTTGTTTTTTGGCTTCCATCACAATGAGGGATGTGGAGGAGTCACTGTGGTGGATGTTTATGTTAAAATGTATTTTGTGTGTTTTGTTGCTTTTTGTTTGTATGACTGTATGGCAAATAAAATTCCTCGTACATTGCAAAACATACTTGGCTGATAAAGTATTATTGTTATTGTGATTGATTGATTGTGATCAACCTTGAGGACCCCCTCTCTTTTCAATCAGTAGGATGACCATGCCAACACTTGGATGACCATGCCAACACTGGGATGACCATGCCAACACTGGGATGACCATGCCAACACTGGGATGACCATGCCAACACTGGGATGACCATGCCAACACTGGGATGACCATGCCAACACTGGGATGACCATGCCAACACTGGGATGACCATGCCAACACTGGGATGACCATGCCAACACTGGGATGACCATGCCAACACTGGGATGACCATGACAACACTGGGATGACCATGCCAACACTGGGATGACCATGCCAACACTGGGATGACCATGCCAATGCTGGGATGACCATGCTCTAGGAGCTCCTTCAGTCTCCCTCGATAAACATCAGCATCCTGACTGCAGTTAAACCAGTTCTAACTCTGTTTGTTTGCCTCAGGCTAGGTTTCTGTTGCAACGGAAGGCGTCAGGAAATCTTCAGGCCTCTCCAGGGCCTCCCTAGGCCGTAAAAAGTAAGCTGCTGATAAAAACACCGTTTAGTTTAGCGATACAGTGCGGAAACAGGCCCTTCGGCCCACCGAGTCCGCATCGACCAGCGATCACCCAGGACACTAGCACTGTCCAACACACTAGGGACAATTTACAATCTTTACCAAAAGCCAAATTAGCCGACAAACCTGGGCGTCTTTGGAGTGTGGGAGGAAATCGGAGAACCCCAGGGAAAACCCACGCTGGCCACGGGGAGAACGTACAAACTCCGATCAGACAGCACCCGTGGTCAGGATTGAACCCGGATCTCTGGCGCTATAAGGCAGCAACTCTACCACTGCGCCATCGTGCTCACCTCAAATATGTCCCTGGGAAACCGAAGCGACTTTGAATGATTGAACAGATTGAAACAGGCCCTCCGGCCGAGTCCATACCGACCATCGACCACCTATTTATACTAGTTCTATGTTATCCCACATTTCCGTCCACTCCGTACATACTCCGAATGTTTTTACGGACGCAACTTAAACTGCAAACCCGTACGTCTTTGGGATGTGGAAGGAACCCGGAGCACCCGGAGGAAACCCACATGGTCATAGGGAAAACATGCAAACTCCACACAGACAGAGTCTGAGGTCAGGATTGAACCCGGATCTCTGATGCTGTTAGGCAGCAGCTTTACCAGCTGCTGAGAATGTGGGAACAAATAGGTTGCTGGGATGGTAAGTGGGGAAATAAGATTGTTTGGGTTGCTGTGAGAGTCACTATAGACTTGAGGAGTAGAATAGTATCCTATGCTGTCAGGAAACAACATGAAATATATGTTTAGGAAGGAACTTCAGATGCTGGTTTAAACCAAAGATAGACACAAAATGCTGGAGTAACTCAGCAGGACAGGCAGCATCTCTGGAGAGATGGAATGAGTGACGTTTCGGGTCGAGACTTCAGACTGAATAAATGTTGGTGATCCAAGATAGCGCCCACGCCAGGAGACTCGTTGTGTGCTGGTCCCAGAAGTGGATCTGAAATCACTCATTACAGTTGCTCCAATCTTTTAAACCTCTACTCCAACAGCAGCACTTCATCTTCTGTCCTGACACGCCCTGGCGGTCCGTGTTACCACCTGACGGCTGGAGCGTCCCCAGTGGAGGTCTCTATATAGGGGAGTCCTCCCCCTTTACATCGGGGACCTGGGATGGAGAGTGTTGCACATGGCTGTGGCCTGTAACAGGTACTTGAGCCGGTTCACGGACTCGCCAGCCGCCTGTCACTTCCGCGGCGAGGAAGAGACCGTGTTCCACGTCTACATGCAGTTTGAGAGGTTGCAGCCCCTGTCTGACTATCTGAAGGGGCTGCTCCTCAAGAATTGGCTGCATTTTAGCCCCACGCAGCTGATATTTTGGCACCCGGTACAGAGGGGAGAGGGTCGGGAGGGAGGAGGGGATCTCCCTGTCGGTCTGATCCTGGGCCTGGTCAAGATGGCCATTCGCGGGTCCAGGCAGCGGGTAGTCGACGGCCGCACTGGGATCGGCTGCCTGCCCCTTTTCCGGGCCTACATCCGTGCCCGCGTGTCCCTGGAGAGGGAACATGCGGTGTCCATGGGGACTCTGGAGACCTTCCATGAACGCTGGTCGCCGCGGGAGGTCGAGTGTATTGTTGATAAAGTTGGCGATATATTAATTTGATGACCGTTTGTTTGTAAGCTGTCAATATAGGCAGCCTTTGATTGTGTTAATAGTCTGTATGTTTATTTTAATTTTTTTTAATAAAAGTATTTGTATAATAAAAAAAATAAAAAAAACAGCAGCATTTCTGACTTTCCCTTTATCATGTATCTGTACACTGTGGATGGCTCAATTGGAATCACGTTCAGTCATTCCACACAGACAGCACCCAAGGTCGGTATGGGACCTGGGTCTCTGGCACTGTGAGGCAGCGACTCGAACACTGATGCAGAAACGGGAAGGGTCTGGTGGAATGTTGAGATCAGGGAGGGATTGGCATTGAAGCAATGAATCAAAGCTGGATCAGAAGACACGCAAAGACAGCCTGCCCTCTAATCCAAGAAATGTGTTTCCAGTCAAAGCGTCATACAGCGAGGAAACAGGCCCTTCAGCCCAACTCTCCCATGCCGACCAACACATCTCATCCACACTAGTCCCACCTGCCTGCATCTGGCCCATATCCCACTAAACCTGTCCTATCCATGTCCCTGTACAAATAGTGGGAGAGTCTAGGATCAGAGGCCATAGCCTCAGAATAAAAGGGAGTACCTTTAGATAGGAGTTGAGGAGGAATTGATTTAGTCAGAGGGTGATGAATCTGTGGAATTCATTGCCTCAGACTGATGTTGAGGTCGTCAATGGATATTTTTAAGGCAGAGATTGATAGAATCTTAATCAGTACGGGTGTCAGGGATTATGGAGAGCAGGCAGGAGATTGGGGTTGAGATAATAGACAATAGACAATAGGTGCAGGAGTAGGCCATTCGGCCCTTCAAGCCAGCATGGCCATTCAATGTGGTCATGGTGAAAATCCCCAATCAGTACCCCGTTCCTGCCTTCTCCCCATATCCCCTGACTCCACTATCTTTAAGAGACCTTTCTAGCATTCTCTTGAAAGTATCCAGAGAACCGGCCTCCACCGCCCTTTGAGGCAGATAATTCCACAGATTCACAACTCTCTGTGAGAAAAAGTGTTTCCTCGTCTCCGTTCTAAATGGCTTACCCCTTATTCTTAAACTGTGGCCCCTTGTTCTGGACTCCCCAACATCGGGAACATGTTTCCTGCCTCTAGCGTGTCCAAACCCTTAATAATCTTATATGTTTCAATTAGATTCCCTCTCATCCTCGTAAACTCCAGAGTATACAAACCCAGCTGCTCCATTCTTTCAGCATATGACAGTCCCGCCATCCCGCCGGGAATTAACCTTGTAAACCTACGCTGCACTCCCTCAATAGCAAGAATGTCTTCCTCAAATTAGGGGACCAAAACTGCACACAATACTCCAGGTGTGGTCTCACTAGAGCCCTGTACAACTGCAGAAGGACCTCTTTGCTCCTATACTCAACTCCTCTTGTTATAAAGGCCAACATGTCATTCGCTTTCTTCATACCCTGCTCTACCTGCATGCTTACTTTCAGTGACTGATGACCAAGGACCCCCAGATCCCGTTGTACTTCCCCTTTTCCCAACTTGACACCATTTAGATAGGGAAAGATGGATCAACAATGATTGAATGGAGGACGAGATTTGATGGGCCAAATGGCCGAATTCTGCTCCAATAACTTATGAACATGAACTTAAATGTTGTGATAGTCCCTGCCTCAACTACCTCCTCCAGCAACTCGTTCCATACACCCACCACCCTTTGTGTATAAAAAGTTGCCCATCAATGTATCTGCCAATGGACCTTCGTTGTGCTGAGGTCGGCTGAGGGAAGCCGCCCGGGTCATGGGGGCTGTGCATTGGTTGCTTGGGCCGATGGGACCGCGCAATCGTGGGTCAAAGGGTCTGGATGGCTGCGACGATGGGCCGAAGGGCCTGTTTCCACACTGTATAGCTAAACTAAGCATGAAGGGGGACATAATGTGCAGGAAATGCGGAGACACCTGTGTATTACCTCAGTGTAATCTACTCTTCATACACAATTGTATTTGAGTATGACTGTGCTATGCATTGTAAGATTTTTACTGAACTGTAAGCAAAAAGGGATTTCATTTACCTCGGTACATGAAAATAAAGTACCATTCAACCATTGCTAGCTATGCCAACATGTGGCTAGAGGGGAAGCTGAGAACAGCGCATGACTTAAACGGCCTTCTACTGTATAATAGTTTGGTGACAATTTTTTTTTCTCCCTTTATGTACTATGTTTCCATATTCTGTTGTGCTGCAGCAATTAAGAATTTCATTGTTCTATCTGGGACATATGACAATAACACACTCTTGACTTGAATTCTCCACTCAACTACTCAGAAGCAAACAAATAAAGCCGCAAAAATTTGGATCTTAAGATTGAATTTCATGGAGTCTTGAAAGTTGACTCTCAAAATCTGTTTATTCAATACTAAAAACAGGCAATGGGATTTTATGAATGCAGTTAAAATCCTTGCGATGTTCTAATTTCCTCTGACATCTGTTTATCACGGAATGAGGTGACATTAAAAACTACAATTGTTTGTGCAGGAAAGCAAAATAAATACGCAGATACTGCAAATCTGAGTTAGGATGGAGAAGGCTGGGTCACGCAGCAGGTCAGGCAGCATCCACGGATGGAGAAAAAGGAGAAAAAGAGTTAATATTTCAGGCCAGTAGCCCTGTATCAGACCTTCCAAAGGCTGACCCAATACATTCACCTGACCTGCAACCACTGGACACGGACTCGATCATCGATGAGGCATTTCTCTTTAAGTTGAGTCTCCTGCGTATCGGCGAGACCAAGCGCTGGCTCGGTATGAAAATTGACTTCTATAACTATAAGTAGCCCTTGTTTTCCCTCGCTCTCCAGCCCCTCGCCCTTCCCAGTTCCCCTACCAGTCTTACTGTCTCAGACTACACCTTACCTCTGTACCGCTCACTCCCTTGACATCAGTCTGAAGAAGGGTCTCGACCCGAAACGTCACCCATTCCTTCTCTCCAGAGATGCTGCCCGTCCTGCTGAGTTACTCCAGCATTTTGTGTCTATCGTTTGGCTTGGCTTGGCTTGGCTTGGCTTGGCTTGGCTTAGTTTGTCACGTGTACCAAGGTACAGCAAAAAGCACCCTCTGGCTATCCTTGATCGGATTTTGCTGGCTTAACCTTGTACTAAACGCTATTCCCTTATTATGTATCTATACACTGTAATGGCTCGATTGCAATCATGTATTGCCTTTCTGCCAACTGGATAGCACGCAACAACAGCTTTTCACTGTACCTCGGTACACGTGACAATAAACTAAACTGAAACTGAGCTTTTTAGTTACGTGCTATCCGGTCAGTGGAAAGACAATACATGATTACAATCAAGCCATCCTTAGTGTACTAATACTGGATAAAGGGAATAATGTTTGGTCGAGTCCAGTAAAGTCTGAGTAAAGATAGCCCAAGGGTCTCCAGTGAGGTAGAAGGTAGGTCAGAACTGCTCTCTAGTTGGTGATAGGACGGGTCAGAAGCCTGATGAAAACTGGGAAGAAACGGTCCCTGAATCTAGAGGTGTGCTTTTTCAAACTTCTGTACCTCTTGCCTGATGGGAGAGGGGAGAAGAAGGTGAGACTGGTCCTTGATTATGCTGGTGGCCTTGCCGGAGGAAGCGTGAGGTGTAAATGGAGTCAATCGAAAGGCGTTTTGAGCTCTCCACATTGAACAAAGAAATATATGCAAAGCCAGGCTGTAGCAGTGTTAATGCTGGCCAGATTGGAGAGGCTAGGACTAAAATTGAGTAAAGGCTTCAGGGCTGCTGGGCCATTTGGTCAATTTGAAAGTGCTCTCTGTGGAACTGGGACAAGATGCAGAGTGGTGCCAGTTTGTCTAGAGCCCAGATCTGAGCTGCAGGAAGAGAATAGGAACATCTGCAGACTCTGGTAATTAGGTGCAAAATGCAGAGAATGGATTGGATGACTGCAAACCAGACATACACTTTGTAAATAATTGTAAATAATGTTGCAAAGCTTTATGTTACTGAATGTGGATTTGATAAGGTATTGAGCCTTGTCTCGTTTTCTTGCATATCAGGGTCAATGTTGCGAGGTTAGCTTCCTCAGAGAAACACTGTTTGAATACAATGTATTAGCCACTGTATTATTGGGTTAGGGAAATGTCTGTTATGTATGGGGTTAATCGATATCTGTAATTGGATTGTAAAGAGACCACCCCCATGTGGTTTGGCCCCTCGAGATCCGGGAACCTATAAAAGTCCGCTGCCACGAGGTCCCGCGTCGATCTTCTGGGAGAGCACTTCTGGGAGAGGACTGCGTGACCTTCTGGAGTGTCTCTGTTTGAGCGAGGCCTAGAGGGCTTGAACAGGCAGATACGAGGATCGAACCTGCGGTGGTTTGGTACAGTGGTGGGAACTGTGATTGTGTTTTGTCAAAATAAAGATTAGCTGCGGCAAGTGCTTGATTCAGTGGTGTTTGACTGAAACTAGACTGGGGGGGAAGCTTAGAATGAGCAATTTACTTTGGGGGCTCGTCCGGGATCTCAACAGACCCCCCCAAACACAAGTTTGCGATCAAGGGAGTTGAGCTGTTTCGATCGCGAGTGCAGAAATTGGGCCCACTGTGCAGTTTTCGCATTGATTTTCGGCACTTCGTTAGTTTGAGTGGATCGATCATTCACGGGCTTGGGAAAGGGTCTAATCGAGATCATTAGAATAGAGTCTAGCAAGCACGGGGGGGTGGTTAGCACTCCTTTGGGTTGGGAGCCCATAAAACAGGGCGTGGAGTGGCCCAAAACCTGGTCATAGTTGGCAGACTGCAGCTGCTTTAACGAGAGTCTGACGCGCTTCATTGGGCGAGGAGAGGCCCAAGGTTAGATTTGGTAGCCAATTGGTGGGGTATTGAAACACAGGTCTGACCTACGTATTGATCTATCCTTGTCGGGAGCACTGATTGGAAAGGTGCGCTCTGAAAATCGGCATTGACTGCCAGCGAGAAGAGGCTAGGCGCTGAACCCTCAGTGTCCAGCAGAGAGGAGTGACTGCGTGAAGATATCTGAGTCCCTCCCTGGAGTGACGGACGAGGAATCTCGTAAAGATACTGGGCTCGGTAGGCAGAGTATAGTTTGGCTGGAAATACTCTAGTCCATTCGAGAATTTAATTGGACAATTTTAGTTTGATTCGAGTGCCCGTGTATGAGGAGGGATACGCACTAAAACTAGGAGTTCGAGAACGAGTCTAGATTTGCAGAGTCAAATTTCCAAATACAGAATTTCACATTGAAGTTCTGCCTGTAAGGTGGACTTCGAATTCTTGTAGATAGAACTTCGGAGTTGGTGCATGTCCGTGATCAATTCTGAATAGCGGCTGATCAACAGTGAATAGTAACCCTCTGGTCGATTGTTGATTAGTACCAGATAGCGAAGAGTACCTGAGAGACAGGAACCTGTTTACTTGATGAAAAGTAATCCAAATAGCGAAGGGTACCCCTAATTCTGTCGAACTTAGAGAGGAGGGATAGAGGTCCCCATATAGAAGTCCAGTCTTAGCAGAGGGATAGTAACATTCGAGAGGAAAAGTAGTTATTTAAGTAGTACCCCTCAGCAAAGAGTAACCTAAGAAGGGGAAAATCTTCGTTATCAGAGGGAGAGGTTCACTGAGTGATAACAGCGTGATGCGGCGTTGAGATCGAGTGTTCGTAAACTGTGCGCTAGTGCTTTAAATCATTTTTGTAAATAGTAAAAATCTAGCTTTCTGTATTGTTATCGGATCCGAACTGTGTAAATATTCTGTGTATGTCAATAAAGTTAGAGTGTATTAAGATTTAGAAGTAAGATTTAGAGTGTGTTAAGTTCGCGGACCACTGTTTGTATTGCTGCTTGTGTAAGTGTTTACGGATTTAGATACTTGAAGTGGGAGTGTGTTTGAGTTAAAGATTTGTAATTGTTTAGATGGTAGTGTTGTGACAATCTGAGTCATGGTTCGATCTGGGACTGTACTCATTCGATCGCTGTGTCGGGGGAGGAGTCTTTCCGCTGACCGATTGCGCCACGAGGAAGATTTATTAAATTGCGTGATTTATAATAAACAAATGTTTGTGGTTTATGTAGAAGTGTGCTTGTGCCTGATAGTAATAGGTTGCGTGATATCCTGCCTGTGTTACTTGTGTGTTTGAAGACCATTTTCGGTTGTTTCGATTGAAGATTAAATGAGCGCGAGAATGTGTTTGATTTTGCTTGGATGTGTTTGATTGTTCCCTGGACTACTCTGATCCTTGAATGACTGGGGATTGAGAAAATTGTACGGTTGAAAGGGTGTGGACTTGTGGGAGATAGGAGGAGAATTTGAATAGGAGAGTAGGATTGGTAGAGCAAAGGAGTAAGGAGTTGCGAGGCTGCGAATGCTTTAAACCATTAGCCATTGTTTAAGAGCGAGCTTGATAAATTTGGGAATCAAAAGCAAATATTAAGAATTCTGTTTTGGGTGTTCGGAAGCATGGGGAATAATTTAGATCGAGATGTGACAGAAGAGGAAAAGAGCCCATTGCAACTAATGTGTAATGAGCTCCCTCACAAGGCAGTGAATTAAGAAATTTATCAGGAGCGTTAAATAAGAAATTAGGAAACAAGCTATGGCCGCCGGGGGGCATTAGAACAGTAAAAGGGATAAAATACATAGAACGGATTATTTGGCAGCATAGTAATAACAAAAGTGCAAAAGAATTAATAGAGCTATGGAGAAAATATTACGAGGAATCGAAGGCGAATAAGGAGGTTAAAAGTATAGCTAGTTGGGAAAAAGCGATCGCTAAACTCGGAATAGAAGATAAAGTAGATCGACCTCCAGGAAGTGGGAAGGACAGGAGTGGAGATGAAGGGAAACACTCAGAACAAGGGGAAGGCAGATCTCCTGGAAGAAAATTAGTCCCTGTAGAATTAAAGATCAGGTATCCGATGGTTAGTGCTGACTTCGAGGGGGAAGGAGATGAATATTTAGAAGGTACACAAAAATGCTGGAGAAACTCAGCGGGTGCAGCAGCATCTATGGAGCGAAGGAAATAGGTAACGTTTCGGGCCGAAACCCTTCTTCAGACAGATATTTAGAAGAGTGGACAAATGTTAACGCCAGTGGAAGTTCACAGCTCCCACCATGTTCCTTTTGCGTTTCCCAGGCTTCACTAGCTCCGTGTATGACTTGTGTCCGTAATAAATATTTTAGGTCTGCAGAATCTATAACAACTCCTGCAGATTCTACATCTGAACAGATTCTACCAACAGCAGATACTGTGGTACCAGATTCTTCGATCCTATCCATGCCATCATTGATAGATTGTCTAGTGGCTTATGGCACCCGGAGTAGAACGAAAAGGTTAGCTCCGGTGTTTAAAGAAAAGAAAGGTATGTTAGATATAGTGCAACCGCCAGAGTATTTCTGTGAGCCACAACCTAGACAGATTACACGAGTAGTAAGAAAGAGGAACGATTTATTTGGGCAGTATCGGGAAACCCCTAGCGAATGGGAAGATTCATCTGAGGATGAGACAGTGATTGAAGATACCGAGATAGATTTTGATGTAACCGAAAGTTTACAAATTAAATAGATATCCCAGAGGCAGTTCCCAGTAAGGGAAGGGGCTGGATACAACGGATTCAAGCAGTGCAGTAAGTATGAATAATCTCCTTGCCACCGACGTCCATACTCCGTGGAAGCCCCATGAAATAATGGCAGTACTAAACAGAATCCCCGATAGGAAGAAGTCACCTGCTGCCTTTATAGATTATTTAAGAACCACAATGCGTGTATATCATGCAGATTCCTGGGATTTGTGGGAGACCATACAACAGATAATTACTCCAGCTGAAAATACCAAATTTCTAGTGGCCCTAGGACACCCAACTTATGAAGCCTTGGCAAACGCAGTAATGGATGACAGTGCAAGAGAAGAGGCTGTTTTAACAGCCCTTGCAAAAATGTTTCAGAAACCAGACGATTTAAAACAAGTTCTGGAAATAAAACCAGAGAAGGGTGATGGAGCAGACGAATTTCTAGACCGCTTTTCAAAATTATATATGGACCAATCAGGGGATTTAGACTATCAGAATGGAGCAAGTTCCCCTCAATATTGTGCTATCCTATTGAATTGTCTTCCCGCTAAAGTAGCGGATTTAATTAATACTGACAACAGGAACTGCTCTGAGAACCGAGCCAGTCAAATGGCCAGAGCTGTGAGGCACTATTGGAAGGAGGGTAGGAACCAGGAAAATTATCTTGTAACTGGAATAGAAAGTGAACGCATAGCTAAGAAAGAATTGCCAAGATCTAACTCTGAACCATGGATTCCCAGGGTACCAGCAAATTATGGATTGGGAGAAATTAGGGTTCCAGATTATTCAGACTATTATCACCACTACACTCCCAATTTAGAACCTATTCCAATGGAACCAAGGGGTAGAATAAGACCAACCATGTTGCCTAATCAATGCTATACTTGTGGAGGGATGGGACATTGGAGTCGGGCCTGTCCAACAAAGGAGCGAGTGAAAGAGAGGGGTCAAAGAAGGGATTTCCAGGATTACGAAGAAATTAGAGATCCCTGGGAATATAGAAACATCGGAGATCCGAGGAATTATGGGAGGTCCTTTAATTCAAGAGACTACTGGGACCCAAGAGACCAGAGAGATAGATGGCCTGAATGTCAGGAACTAAGAAGTCACACACCATTCACTCAAGTCAACCCATTTTCTCAGTCCTGACTTACCAACCCATCCAGGAATTGTGGGTGTGGAGACATGACCCCTATTTTAGATCCACCTCAAGTAATTTACCAGAATGAATGAATTGGATGTACTATTGTAGTAAAAACTGAAAATCACATAGAAGAAAATAGTAAGATTAAACGAGAACTTACCTAAGTTTGAAGTTTGATCTTTACTTTATGAGGAGTTACGTTGGTGATTACGTGAAGAACCCCGCCAGTGCGCCTGCGCGTCAATCTTCGAAGCAGCGGTGTGAAATCACAAAAAACAACAAGCGAAGTAATATAGTATCATAATAAAACGAGTAATACAAGAACTTCCATCTGACCTTTATGATAGAGGGTTGGGTCGTGGTGGGCACGTAATCACCAACGTAACTCCTCATAAAATAAAGATCAAACTTCAAACTTAGGTAAGTTCACGTTTAATCTTACTATTTTACTTCGGAGTCACGTGAGTGACTACGTGAAGATTTTAAAGCTTTGTGATTTCATGCCGTAGATCAATCCCGGCTTCTCACTGCATTGATTGACTCGGAACGAGAATAATCAATAATGCATTAATAATAACATTTGTATCACAAATGCAGTAATTCATTTATTTGAATAAAATAATTAACAGTATCCCCTTTAACCCAGGGAAATTTAAGCAGAACTTAATATAGTATCTGCAAACAGCCCCGTATTGGCAATAGGCCGATGGTAAAAGTGTTGAAACACCAACTTATTAGATCACCCGGCATCTGTGAAATATGGTCGACGGGACGTCCTTCGCCCTGGTCGTCAATGTTGCTGCTAAACTGAATGGAATGTAAAACCATCAATGTTCACACCTGCAGCAACCAAAACTTGTTTTTAACCATCTTAAAATAGTCTGAACTGACACTATCTTGTATGGTTTTTCGTGAATGATAAACAATCTTGTTTTCATATTTCATAAGACCTTTGTAGCCTCAATGTATTGCAACAAATATGTCTTAACATATAGACATGGATCCATAGAATATGCTAATAAAACACGCTTCAATCCTATCAAACCTGATCCTACTTCATTTGAGTAGTTCATCAAATGTAAAGCATAACATAATCCTGAGGTACTTCTGTGAATCTGTAACTTTGCAATGTTACAAGTGCCATAAACATGAGTACCTTCATGCTGAACTTGGCCAAATCAGAATCGTACCAAGACTCCTTTACTGAAGTAGCTTAAAACAATTCTATATTCCAGATTCCCTCCTAGGTCTGGAATTAAAATTCCTTTCATTAATCTGGAAATAAAAGAACGAGACTCAACAGGATGTCTTTCCAACCTCATCAAATAAAACCGAGGAATAATATACTTCTGTGTGAATAAATCGCACTGTACCTCAACCCATTAAATAGAGGTCAATCCAAGATATTTGAGACATGTGCCGTACAACATTCCATATTCTTTTATACACAGAAATTTTTACCCCTCATTCTTTACCTAATGGGAAAGCAGTATTTACAGAGTCACAACTCAGATTCACAAATGTACTGCTTTTGAGTACTCTTCCGCCAGACTGCTGTAAACATGTCCACAGCATGCCCAGACAATCCTCTTTTTTAAACCCTGCATCCATACAGGCATATGACGGATGTTACTCTCCAATTATCGAATACACCAGTAACTTCCTTCTTTTGGGAACATTTATCAGAAACTGTGTCATAAATTTCAATATCAAAGGGAACCATGGCTGCGTAGACCCATCTGGTACCACGAATACCCCAGAGGCAGCATACTGCTTCGTTTTAAGCAGACACCGATTTATGAGACAGGATGAAGTAAAATGCATATAACAACATACCATCCTAATATAGCGAGAAACATCCATCGCTACTGTCTCCCGATGTAGTCCCATAACACATATCTCTGTAACTGGTGATTGAGTCTGGATGAAAACAAGTCATATCTGGCTTCCCAAATCTGACTATTATATCATTAAAAATCTTAAGGTTAAACATCCATTCTTTGTTATCATGGAAATTCCACCCATACAATTAATACATGCCATTGCTGTAGTGTTGTTAATTTGAAACTGAACATGCAGATTAGTTGTATTTAACAACAAGCTTGTAACTCATAAGCCTTCCAATAGACTTTTAAAACGTCGATTCTCCATATCTGTAAAATAATACTTCTTCCATATTCCATCTGTCCACAGATGGATACCTTTTCAGTGGCACCAATCCTAGTACACTGATATCAGTCTGTTAAGACCATGGAAGGCTGTTCAATCCGTATCTTGCTTGAACAACTGAAGACATGTTAAATCCACTACTGCAATCAGAAGCAGCATTTATTGTTTAATTGCATGGCCTATCAAAAATGGCGATCATGCATCTTAGTGGGGGTTTTTTTGCAGTCTGCAGCTGCTGGTAGTCCAATGGCCCATATTGTATTGCTGGAAATAACACTAATTCTCCTAACAAACTGGCCACCTGTCTGTCTCCTCAAATTGTGTTTCTTATTTTCTTTTGGTGCTTTTGAAATTGAATTCTGTCCTTCATTTGTGTACTGTGGTGTTTTTTTTTTTTTTTTTTTTTTTTTTAATTTATTTTTTATTTAATTTATTCCGATTATGTGTTTTTTTTTGTTTTGTTGTGATTATATGCATTGTAAGGTGTCAGTAAATAAAATGATTATTATTATTATTATTATTATTATTATTATTATTATTATTATCAATTAGCTTTACCCTTTACCCTGGGTAAATTACTACCTTTTCAATTGAATCAAATAATCAATTGATTAGACAGTTAGACAGAACTTTGAATTGCCATAATTGTTCCTTTAGATAATTGTATCTTATAAATGAACAAACATTAAGTAACATACATCTTTCAGATCTATGTGCCATAAAACATCTTTTTTGAAATAAATTGTTTGGTAGTCTCAAATTCTCAATTTTGAAGTGTCTATACTTCACAAAATTTTAAAGACGTCACATCTAAAATACTCCTCACATTTTTAGGTTGAGAAATTTTAAACACAATTTGGTGGTTTTGATAAACCGACCTTTCAATTACTTGTTTATAAACAAGTTTTCAATTCAGCTTGAACCTCCATCAATTATTTTTATGTGAAATTGGAGTGTTCTGCTTGGAACATACTGGATGGCAAATCAGTATTTGAATCGAATCAATTAGAAACCTTTCTATAATACTCAGAATAATAACTGAAGTAATTTGCTTCCAATATTTGGTTGTTTTTGCCTTAATATGTTCCCATAAGAACCAGGTCCACCTACCTCCTTTGTCATCTGAGTGACCTGTGGTCCCTGGCTCCTGGCAGGCAAAACCCACGTTTTTTCGTTTTCCTGCTGCGGGACATCAACTGAGTACCTGCTTCAATGGTCGATTTGCTCCTGATGTTGATCCAGGATTTTGTATGATGTCTGAAAGGATACGTCCTATTTGCAGACTTGACGACCATTGATGTTGTGATCAACTTTGCTGTTTTTGCCTCATTATCCAACTCTTTCCCACGATTCATGAAGAATAAGTTGAATGACTGCACATTGCTGGGCTTTACAGAGTTGCTGCAACTTTGGGTTGATGTTGAACCGAATGGTATACTTCCTGAAACAATTCATCTTGAAGTGGGCGCTACATAGCAACCTTAGTGCCACTTGATGCATCTCCATCCATGGCCTCCATCCATTGTTTTGCAAATTGCCGTTGTTCATCAACCGAGCAGCTTCAATATTCTCTGCAGTTTACTTTCCTTAGGCTTACATGCCTTCGCCCATCTGACCCCTTAACTTGGTTCACTGTTAGTACTTTCAGCAATACGCAGTTCCTTGGGATCTCGTGCTTTTTTGGCATTTTCATCCATCGTAAACTACTAGAGCTGATGGTAGACACAATAGTTGATCACAGAGACCACGTCCTTTCCAGTGGCTCTCTTGACTCTGACGGGGCAGCGAATCATACTACCAGGAATAAAACATCTGGCAGCTGCCGTCTTCGCTTGTATCGGCCTCACCGTCAGACTCAGGGTCAGAACTCTCACAGAGCAGCAAATCGTACTACCAGGAATAGCCCATCTGGCAGCTGCCGTCTTCGCTTATTTTGGAACTCTGCTGACCCTGTGCACGCGCCTCATCAATGAGGGTGCTATCAAGCAGCCCTATACTAGGTGCTCCTGACCTGGCTTCTGGAGCCTGATTCTGACATCACTCCTCCTGGAGTATGTTTCGTTGGAGCAACCTGTGTACAGGTTCTCCATTTGGAATATCCACTTCAGAAAGTGGTATCCAGCCTTAGAGGTGAATCCTAAACTTACTCTTGCTCCATGACCCTGACTTGTATGGTGCCTAGCACCCAACTGACGCTGGCTCCGTTCTTTAATGCACAAGTCGACAGTTCTCCCTGCTCCCAGCCGGCGACTGTTTGTAGGGTATGAGGCAGTCCTTTACCGACCGCATTCCCGCAGCTTTTTATCGGCTTTGCCCCACTGGTGCTGACTAAATTCCCTTCAGCCCCAATATCCACAGTCACTATGCTGTCAACTGTACCGTGGTCAGAGGCGGCTGGTCGCCGACCGCAATATTGCGACTTTATACCGGCTTTATTGCCTCCTCCACTTGCCCGTTTTTTCCATGATGCCTGTGGAAAAACCCAACAGACCCACAGCAAACGGACACAGAAATACTTCCAAAAAGTTTTATACTTACCTTGTAGTTAAAAACTGCAATTCCAATAGAGGAGCTCTGCTCCTCGCGTCCGTTTGCGCCAATGCGTCTGACGTAATGACGCGCAGGCACTCACGTGACTCCGAAGTAAAATTGTAAACCATCTTATGACTACCCCAGAAAACTCCTTGGAGCAAAGAAGATTGTAAATCAAAGAGCTTGTTACAACTGTACCCAATTAGGTCATTGGAGCAAGGAGTGCCCAGCGAGAAGACAGAATATAGCAGAACGGAAGAAAAACCAAGGGACAATAAAGAAAGTAAGAAAAGGAACATAGTAACTGATGAGAAGGAATGGTAACTAAGGAATGGAAATGGCACTAGGGAGAGAAAAACTTATCGTGCAGGAGATATGGGAGTGGGGAAATAAGTTATTTTACTTCGGAGTCATGTGAGTGACTACAAGAAGAGCCCGCCAGCCCGCATGCGCGTCATTACGTCTAACGCATTGCGCACGACTGGCTGGCAGGCGCGCTGCTCCTCCAGCGGTAAGTTTCAAACCCTGCAGGTACGTTTTTTAACTTATTTCCAGGTTCTGTTTTTTGCTTTTACAGAGCTTCCTGCTGCATATAATATACGGGGCGAAGTCCGGACGGGCCGCGGGGAAACCGGCTACGGACCGCGGGGAATCCCGGTCACGGACCGCGGGGAAGTGGCTACGGAGACCTCGGAAGTGCGGGTAGCTGGCGGACGTCGGGTTCGCCACCCGAGTCGCTGACAGTGCGGTCAGCGGCTTCCAGACCGCTGTGGTTCCCCAGAAAGGGGGGTAAAGCCAACAGTAAGTCAGTTAGGCCTGTGGACTCGGACGAGTCAGGCCAGGAGGGACCCCTCCGACATACATGGGTACGTCCTCGGACGTTTAACCCAGATGAAGCATGGATAGTGCCCTCGGATAGTTTATCCCACAAATGTGATGCTCCATCCTGATATGGTCCGTGGAAGGGGGCCATATCAGCGCAGGTATCCTCGGGGGCCTGCGGCAGCACCTGTTTCAGGGCTGCTTACAAATCTCCCTCTCTGTGGAGGGGAGTGCGAGGGGTCAGTGGGTAACTGACTCCAAACTCGGAAGTATGTCCGGGGAACATACTGTAGTACATGCGTGAGGTTCCAGAAATGTCTGTCATGGCATCAAGGTTGCGATATCCTCGCAAAGGAAGGAGCTGCTGCAGGAAGAGTTGGCTTCCAGCCATTGGCAGAAAACCCGGAGGGGGCCAGAGTTCCCCTAACGTTACAAGCTTTGCAAGCAGCAGCTACCTCACGTCACATCATTACAGGAACAGGTGCCGGCTGTAAGATACCATGCACCTGTAAATTGTTCCTGAAAGGGCCGGCAGTGAACAGCGCTATTTGGGGTGACATTGGAGGGGGCATGAAAACCCAGGAAATGAAACTCCAACGAATTTTAAAGATTACTGGCCTGGTGTTGATGTGCAATGCACACTTCGAAATGAACTGCTTCAGAAGAACGCCATCAGACCTGCCTTAAATTCCAAATTTGCAGGCTCATGTAAGGCCAGCAATGTCCAGCCGCCGAATCTTCTCTTCAGGGAAAACCTGTCCAAACAGGTAAGACCTGGATGAGGAAACAAAAGCTGTCGGACTAATCAAGGTACCAACGACGAGCAAAGCTTCATTGTTTCGGCGACAACACACCCCACGCCTCCATCGGCAGTAAGCGGTTCACTGAAGCTGGTGGCAGCTTGAAAGCTGGGCAGAGGTCTTTCAGGCCAAGGCCCAAGCCGGTCCTCAGGAAAAATATGGGATCCTTGCACCCCAGCAGTCCTACTCTCCAAATCAAGGATGGAAATAGAACCCGCATCAGGGGCCTTTGGGCTTACCATAAGACCACCGGTAACCATGAAGGTAGGTGGGTCTGGTTCTTTCCGAAACATGGGGTATGTGGACCATTTACAAGTTGGTAATATTTACACTTGTCTTTTGTACAAATGACAATGATAAAATGAGATTCAGATCCGTTGATAAACTAAAATGATAGCATAAGGTTAGTTTATACTGCACAGTATACAAGGGTTCCAGATTGTGGCCAGAGTTGTCTTTCGAGGCAAGCTCAGTATTATGGCCAGGATTGCCTTTCGAGACAGGGTCGGAAATATGGCCAGAATTGTCTTTCGAGGCAGGCTCGGAATTATGGCCGGAGTTGCCTTTCAAGGCAGGCTCGGAATTGTCAAAGTGGAGGATGTCGGTTCATCCTTGATTCAACTCGCATGTGCAGTATAGACATTTCAGAATAGGAAACTTTGTTACTGTCTAACAACTGTTTTCCATAGGATCTTTATGGCATGCATCGATCTCAAAGATACATACTATTCAGTTTCCATTCACAGGGATCACCGGAAATATTAGAAATTTAGCTGGATGGGGCAATGATAACAGTTAAAGTGTTGCAAAATGGGCTACCTTCAGCTCCCAGGTTATTTACCAAATTACTAAATCCGGTGCTTCGGCTGCTCAGAGCTCAAACACACTTGTCATGGCCTACCTGGATGATATTCTAAACGCTGTATTTTGCTAAATTAACTGTTTCAGCCGCAAAACTATATTTGAGAAATTGGGGTTTCTCAACCATCCAGTTAAATTTAAGTAGATACCAACTAAAATTATTGATTATTGGGATTTACCTTTAACTCTATTAATTTGTCTGTGACCCTGCCCTGAGGCAAGAGATTGGAATTAATAGAAGCCTGTAACAACCTTGTTGTTATCAAGCAGCCTTCTATTCATCTAGTGTAATTGGCAATATAGTGGCTGTATCATCTGTGCTATTTGCGCCTTTGCATTATCAGAACTTACAATGTGCAAAGGAGTAAACTCTCAAGTACCATGTCCTCTCAATGTCCTCCATTTTGCCTCATCAGTCGGGTCTTGCAAAAAATTCAGCAAGATCCCGCTTCAGGCATTTTTCGTAGTGCCTGACTGGCCTATGCAGCCATGGTTCCCGCTGATGTTGGGAATAATAATAGAACCTTATATGGTTATTTCTAAACACAAAAATTGCTGGTTCAGCCTGTGACTCAGGCAACCATCCAATACATGATAAAATCAATTCATTGACTTGCAGACTCTGAAAAGACCGTTCTTGCGGCTCGGGTTGTCAGACCGAACCATGGACGTGCTCACTGCAGATTGCAGGGATAGCACCAGATAAGCAGTACATTTCCTCATCAGGAGATGGGAAGTATCAACAGAGGCAATTAGAGAAGACTGGGAAAAAGAATTAATGACAACATTTTCTAAAGAAACATGGGAGAGGTATTTGATATATATACATAAATGTTCGATTAACACCAGACATAATTTAATTCAATTTAAAATATTACATAGATTATATTATTCAAAAGTTAGGTTGAATAAATTTTATCCAAATATTTCTCCCATCTGTGATAAATGTCTTTCTCAAAATGCCAATATCACACATTCTTTCGTTTCTTGCACAAAACTTCATGGATTTTGGTGTGATATATTTGATATATTTACTAGTTTATTTAAGATAAAAATGGAACCTAATATGGAAACGATTATCTTCGGAGTAATAGGAGACGGAAACAACTTAAATATATCCCAAATTGCATTATTTTATTATGGTTTAATAACAGCAAAAAAACTCATACTTAAATTTTGGAAAAATGCTACTATACCAACACTCAAAATGTGGATTGGTAATATGTTGGAAACTGCCCACTCGGAAGAAATGAGACTCCTCCTAATAGACAAACAAGACCAATTCTTAACGAGTTGGTCTCCATTTATTGACCTTGTGGATTCATGTGGTGCAATAGTATTGTAAAATTAAAAAATTCTGGGTTTGGGCGAAAAATTATTAAGAATATAAAAAAGCATCGACTTGTGGCGAGGGAGAATCTCCTTTCTGCTTCACTTTCTTACTTATTTATTTTCTTTATCTCACACTCACTAGACTTTCCTTTACTCTTCACTATTTCTTTCTTTCTCATTTCTTTCTAAAAAAATTTAAAAAAGGGAAGTTGTACATAGAATGTTTTAATAATTCTGGGAACCTGTAAAAAGGTACCATCAAAATGTAATGTACTCACTTCTAAAAAATAAAATATTAAAAAAATAAAAAAAAAATAAAAAAAACACTGTGCCAAACGTGCCTTCTCATCATATTTGCTGCAGGGAGCGGGACCCACTCTGTCGGGTCTCACCCTCTGATATCCAGATTTATGAAGGGTATCTTCAACTCAAAACCTCCCAGGCCCAGGTACGCTGAGATATGGGATGTTAACATTGTGCTGACGCCGCTTCGCCGGTGGGCTCCAGCTACATCCCTGTCCTTGGTCAAACTCACTTACAAAGTGGTTATGCTCATGGCGCTGGTTTCAGCGCAACGGGTCCAGTCATTGCATAAGCTGCGACTGGACAGGATGGTTACATCTGCAGGCAAAATAACATTTTATGTTTATGACTTAGTCAAGCAGAGTAGACCAGGGGCATCAGGTCTCAAACTAGATTTTTTGGCATAGCCCATGGACCTTCGGTTGTGTGTGGTCACACATCTACTACAGTATGTTAAGGTCACTAAGAGCCTTAGGGGCTCTGAACTAGCAATGTTTGTTAGTTACATAAAACCTCATAAGAAGGCATCAGTACAGACCATCTCCAGGTGGTTAAAACAGGTTCTGGCTTCTGCAGGAGTGAACACTGACATTTTCAAATCTCACTCCACCAGGGCTGCAACAACATCAGCAGCAGGGTTATGGACATTTCGCTGGACCACATCCTAGCGGCTGCAGGATGGTCAAACGAACGATCTTTCCAAACATTTTATAACAAACCCATTGCCAGACCGGGGGTATTTGCCAACTCTATTTGCCAACTCTATTTTAGGTTCTGTTTTATAGTTTCCTCCCGGAAGAGAGGGGTTACTATTATTATTATTTGTTCATTAAAAAGCGTCAGCATGTCTAAATCTATGTCATGTCTGAATGCATTATCAATGTTCACTCATGCTTGGTCAACTGATGCAGTGTGTGACGCATGGACTCGTGTTCACGGCATGAAATCATAGAGCTTTGAAATCTTCACGTAGTCACTCACGTGACTCCAAAGTAAAATAGTAAGATTAAACAAGAACTTACCAGTTTGAAGTTTGATCTTTATTTTATGAGGGGTTACGATGAGGGATTACGTGCCCTCCGCTCCCAACCCTCTCTCATAAAGGTCAGTTTCTCGAATCTTCCTATATTCAGTTCAACAACTGTTATCTGTGATTTCACACCGCTGCTTTGAAGATTGACGTACATGCGGGCTGGCGGGCTCTTCACGTAATCCCTCATCAAACTAGTGGTACTTTATCACAAGTATTTTTTTACTCTTGGAAATTTTTCACACTGTTGAAAAAACTTCACGAGTTTCCGCGTTTCCCGTGTACCTGCCGTTAGCATTACGAGCCGTTACGAGACATCCACGAGCTCCGACGTACCAGCTACGTACATTCTACGTACTTACCACGAGTTTGATTTTTTTTTTTAACTCGGGAGAGCTCTTGGGTAAACCCGTATCGTGGGACAGGGCCTTAAAGAAACAACACCGACAACTTGTAACGACTATTGGGACAAGCTCCTCTTTAAAGAACTGGATTTGAATAAAGAGAAATTCCTCTGTGGTTCGGGGCAAAATACTCACTTTGCACCCAAATTTAGTTATAAATAAATTGATTTAAAGAGGGCTTATGGGATACAGTCTTAAAAATTGTTAGAGAATTGACTGTTGAATTGGCATTCTTCTCTTGTCTCACCCATAGGAGGATAGTCGAAGATGGGACTGGACTATTTAGTTAGTATCAAGGAAGGGACAGACCCTGGCAGATATCAGGAATTAAGACATAGCCTGGAAACGTAAGGTGGTGGTATAAAATGATGAGGTAGACTGAAAATTTATGAGTTCCTCTCGGAAAGTCAATACTAACCATCCAGAAGGGTTATGACAATAGACAATAGACAATAGGTGCATGAGTAGGCCATTCGGTCCTTCGAGCCAGCACCGCCATTCAATGTGATCATGGCTGATCATCCCCAATCAGTACCCCGTTCCTGCCTTCTCCCCATATCCCCTGACTCCGCTATTTTTAAGAGCCCTATCTAGCTCTCTCTTGAAAGCATCCAGAGAACCTGCCTCCACCGCCCTCTGAGGCAGAGAATTCCACAGACTCACCACTCTCTGTGAGAAAACGTGTTTCCTCGTCTCCGTTCTAAATGGCTTACTCCTTATTCTTAAATTGTGGCCCCTGGTTCTGGACTCCCCCAACATTGGGAACATGTATCCTGCCTCTAGCGTATCCAAACACTTAACAATCTTATATTTCAATGAGATTTCCTCTCATCCTTCTGAGAGAGATAAAAAGAACCAGTATAAGTGAGAACCACTAGACTGAGAATGGAGCCAACATGGTAAGGAGAAGTACTGAAGGAGAGACCTAGTGAACAAGAGGGAGAAACTTGAATGGGTGAAGGAATAGCAGAGCCGATGCATATTTAACCGATGGATCTAAATTGTTTGACCCTTGATGGTAAAGCGCCTTCTATTATCAAGGTGGAGAGAAATTGTCCCTAGATTCGGCATTCTTAATTGGATTTATGATGAAATTGACAACATATGGAAATTGATTGATTAAATTGAACAGCTGGGAATTCCACAGGAATTGGAATGGAATTGTATTATCAGCCACAATGCTGTGGAATGAGAAGGATGAGATGGACACTGAAATTTAAAAAGTAAATTGAAGGCTGAGACTGAATTTGGTTGAATTGAAACATTGTTCATGGTTTGCTTTAAATTAGAGTCACGCCTGTAGGAAAATCTGGACTGAACCCAGCTGAAAATTATATGAGGACCCATCATCAGATATACATATTATAACATCGTGTGAATATGAAGAGGGCTGATTAGTGTTGATCCTAGGATAGTAAAGTGTATATTAGGGATTTTTTTGGAGCAGAGTATAATAGAGATAGTTATAGTGAAATAGAACAGGGATAGTATTGCAGAATTATAATGAATGTATGGGAAAGCATGGGTGCATGATGGTAACTTGCTTTGTCCCACGTTTTTCAGGAATTTTCAGCCCGATCCGCGATGGGAAGTCCACACCCCGCTTGCGGCTTGAAACTCCGGGCCGGTCTCCAGGAAAGGTCGCACCAATCCGTCGAGGTAAGTGATTGAAAACGGTTTCCACCTATTTCCCCCCCCCCCCCACCACCACCCCCCACCCCCCACCCCCCACATAAAACATACCGAGAAACATTAAAACATACATTTTACACACACTAAAAATAACACAAAAAGTCGAAATAACACAGGCAGCTGGCGAGGCTGCCATCTCGGCGCCATCCGGTGGTGATTGTTGGAAAGAAGCTATTCTTGAACCTGGAGGTCAAGGTTTTCAGATTCCTATACCTACTTCCCAATGGTAGGAGTGAAATGAGAGGGTGATCAGGGTGATGTGGGTCATTGATGATATTGGTTGCCTTTTTTAGGCAGCGCCTCCTGTAGATCCCTTCGAAGGTGGGGAGGTCAGTATCTGCGAACGGGTCGGGCAGTAGCTACCATTCTCTGTAACCTGTTTCATTCCTGGGCGTTCGAGTTGCTGAACCAGGCCGTGATGCAACCAATCCGTGCTCTCTACCCTACATCTGTAGAAGTTCAAGAGAGCGTTCGTCGACTCTTCTCAATCTTAGATGGCACTAGAGACGTTGATGGGCTTACTTTGTGAGTGCATCAGTGTGCTGGGTCCAGGATAGATCTTCTGAACCATGCACACCCAGGAACTTGGTTATTGACATTATTGACGCTCTCCACTGCCAACCCGTAAATGAAGATAGTCTTGTGGATCCTTGGCTTTCCCCTTCTGAAGTCAACATTCAGTTCTTCAGTCTTGCTTACATTGAGAACATGGGTGCTGTTCTGGTAGGGTTTAGGAAGCATCCTTTAATCTTGGAAGGATACACATTGGTGGACATATGATGAGCGTTTGACGGCACTGGGCCGCTACTCGCTGGAGTTTAGAAGGATGAGAGGGTATCTCATTGAAACTTACCGAATAGTGAAAGGCCTGGATAGAGTGAATGTGGAGAGGTTGTTTCCACTAGTGGGTGAGTCTGGGACCAGAGGTCATAGCCTCAGAATTAATGGACGTTCCTTTAGGAAGATGAAGATTTTTAGTCAGAGGGTGGTGACTCTGTAGAAGGCTATGGAGGCCAAGTCAATGGATATTTTTAAGGCAGAGATAGATAGATTCTTGATTAGTACGTATGTCAGGGGTTATGGGTAGAATGCAGGAAAATGGGGTTAAGAGGGAAAGATAGATCAGCCATGATTGAATGGTGGAGTAAACTTGATGGGTTGAATGGGCCAATTCTGCTCCTATCACTTATGAACATGACACAGAGGAGACTCTGTTATAGCAGGTGTTTGAGTAATATGACAGATTCAGTGCCACTACTCATTTTAAGCTGTTGTGTAGATTGTTCAATCATATTCATATCATACACTCTAATCAATTTATATCAAATGGGAATCCTGAGGCTTAAAATGTCAACAAGCAATAAAATGATAATTGTTAAAAGTAGCAAGAAAAGAAATCAGAAGGCTAAGCCAATTAAATTTCCCTGAACATGTTTTAAATAATTCCTTTAGTCTGCAATGTACTTGCAGGATCTGGAAAGCTATTGCTGGAAATAATAAGTAAGATTTGTAACAGAGGGTGGTGGGTGCCTAGAACGAGCTACCAGTGGTGGTGGCAAAGCCAGATACAATTGTGGTGTTCAAGATGCTTTTACATAGGCACATGGATAGGGAAGGAATGGAGGGATATGGATCACGTGCTGGCTGAGGAGACTTGGAATCATGTTCGCCACAGCCATTATGGGGGCTAAAGGCCAGTTCCTGTACTTTAGTTTTTGATGTGTAGGAAGGAACGGCAAATACTGGTTTACACTGAAGGTAGACACAAGATGCTGGAGTAATTCAGGCAGCATCTCTGGAGAAAAGGAACACAGTAGGTGTCTTGACCCGGTGAGTTACTCCATCATTTTGTGTCTGTCTACAGCAGCGTTTCTCAACCGGGGTTCCACGGAACGCTAGGGTTCCACGAGAGGTCGTAAGGGGTTCCGAGAGAAATAGTGATAAATAGGCTAATCATATGTAAATGCATTTTTGAGTCATTTTTGTGTTTAATGTCATATTCATAAATTCTTGGGTATTATAATAAAGTCTTCAACCTGTTATATCATAAAAAAGTATAATAATCATAGGGAAAGTAGACAAAAATGCTGGAGAAACTCAGCAGGAGAGGCAGCATCTATGGAGCGAAGGAATAGGCGACGTTTTGGGTCGAGACCCATAGATGCTGCCTCACCCGCTGAGTTTCTCCAGCATTTTTGTCTACCTTCAGGTTTTTCAGCATCTGCAGTTCATAATAAACATTATGTTTGCTTTGTGAACTTTATGAAAGAGAAAGAAAGAGATTAATAAAGATATATAATCATTTTTATGTAGGGGTTCCCTGAAACATGAAAATTATTTCAAGGGTTCCGCAAGGGTAAAAAGGTTGAGATACACTGAGCTACAGTTTTCTATGTTCTAATGGACCAAAGGATTGTTCCTGTGCTGGACATTTCCACGTTAAAAATAACCAACAATAAAGCCCTCAATAACAATTAAAACCGTCCATGTAATTTTACTAACCTTTCCGCATTGTTGTAACTGTTTGTGTTGAGAGGCGAGTTGTGACTGATGAACTAAATCCCTCAGAGGCACTGAAGTTCCAGGTGTGGAAGTCATTGTCCATCAGGAGAAGAAGACATAGTCTTAGATACTCTCTCAGTAGTAAGTAGTAAAAGGCGGCACAGTGGCGCAAAGGTCGGCACAGTGGCGTAGCGGTAGAGTTGCTGCCTTACAGTGTCAGAGACGCTGGTTCAATCCTGACCACGGGTGCTTGTCTGTACAGAGTTTGTACGTTCTCCCCGTGGCCACGTGGGTTTTCTCCGGGTGCTCCGGTTTCCTCCCACACAACAAAGACATACAGGTTTGTGGGTTAATTGGCTTCAGCAAAAAAAATTGTAAAATCTCCCTAGTGTATAGTGTGTGCTAGTGTAACTTGGATCACTGGGCGGCGCAGACACGATGGGCCGAAGGGCCTGTTTCCACACTAGACTTTCAGTGAAACTAAAAACTAAAAATTGTTTGCTATTTTCTAATTTAATCTTTGAGTTTATTGGCATTGAATAACTGGAAACCAACCAGACCCTTGCAAGAAACTGCCTTCAAGTTTATGTCTGAGGTTCTCAAAACATAAAGTAAACTGAGACTTGAGCATAATTTAGCTTTGCCTTGAGTTAATAATCATGCTAGACATGGTTAGGTGTCCCAGGCATGTTAATGGGCATTCTGATAATGAGAATGTTCATTTGAGGAGAGCATTTACTTAAGTACCAATTAATTCCCCATACATTTCGTAGTGTTAGCTTAATAAGAACAAATGTGTAAAGCGAATGTTTGTTCACCATGGGGGTGTTACTATTAATGAATTTCTGCTGAGCAATTCCATCCCTACACCACGATAACAATGCACTGATAGAGTTGGATAATGGCCCTCCTCACAGATTCGAGCATCGCGGCATCTGTTTTCGGCAGAGGTAAAGAAAACGGTGACCTTGAGATCTTGCAAAGACCTTGCCCTGTGCTTTCTCCGTTGTAATGTCACCCGCCAGGGTCAACCTCCCTCTTTGCAACTCCTTGCCGAATGAAGAAATTGCATTGGGAACGGACGTGCAAATTGACCAGGTTACACTTCCACCAAATTCCCATTGCTGTAATCTGTACACTGGTGTATTTAGCTCCCTGATCATTAAAGGCAGGAGCCTAATTAAACACGTGTGAGAGACTAACAAGGAAAATTATTCTTGTTTGTTCCCTCGTCGCGAGATTGGGTTGTTGTTCATCTCAGTTGTTCTCGTACTCTGGGAATAGAGTCATAGAGTCATAGGGTCATAAAGTCATAGAGTGATACAGTGTGGAAACAGGCCCTTCGGCCCAACCTGCTCACACCGGCCAACATGTCACAGCTACACTAGTCCCACCTGCCCACATTTGGTCCATATCCCTCCAAACCTGTCCAAATCTGAGGAAGGACATTATAGCCATAGAGGGAGTGCAGAGAAGGTTCACCAGGCTGATTCCTGGGATGTCAGGACTTTCATATGAAGAAAGACTGGATAGACTTGGCTTATACTCGCTAGAATTTAGGAGATTGAGAGGGGATCTTATAGAAACGCACAATATTCTTATGGGGTTGGACAGGCTAGATGCAGGAAGATTGTTCCCGATGTTGGGGAAGTCCAGGACAAGGGGTCACAGCTGAAGGATAAGGGGGAAATCCTTTAAGACCGAGATGAGGAAAAACTTTTTCACACAGAGAGTGGTGAATCTCTGGAACTCTCTGCCACAGAGGGTAGTTGAGGCCAGTTCATTGGCTATATTTAAGAGGGAGTTAGATGTGGCCCTAGTGGCTAAAGGGATCAGGGGGTAAGGAGAGAAGGCAGGTACGGGATACTGAGTTGGATGATCAGCCATGATCATATTGAATGGCGGTGCAGGCTCGAAGGGCCGAATGGCCTACTCCTGCACCTATTTTCTATGTATCTATGTATCTATCCATGTACCTGTCTAACTGTTTCTTAAATGTTGGGACAGTCCCTGCCTCAACTACCTCCTCTGGCAGCTTGTTCCATACACCCACCGCCCACAAATAAGTGTTTTGTGCTGGATTAATGCGATGTCCCATTTTTTACTTTGATATTTCCGGCAAGGCTTCCTTTATTGGTAAAGTGTCATTCTAACTTGGTGGTGGTAGGCTGCCCTCTCTAATAATTGGCGACATTAGAATGATTTGTAAGGGTATCCAGTCTTGGAAGTGTATCTTGGCCACTTGGCCTAAAAGTGCAATATAGTACCATCTTTTTTTTAGAGATACTGCGCAGAAACAGGCCCTTCGGCCCACCGTGTCCACGCCGACCAGCGATCCTCGTACACTAGCACTATCCCACATATTAGGGACAAATTACAATTTACAGAAACCAAGTACCCTATCAACCTGTACGTCTTTGAGGTGTGGGAGGAAACCGGAGCACCTGGAGAAAACCCACACGGTCACGAGGAGAACGTGCATGGAAGTGCATCTTGGCCACTTCGCCAAAAAGTGCAAAATAGTACCATCTGCACATTGTGCTCTGTAGTGGTGCAGCGGGTAGAGCTGCTGCCTCACAGCACCAGAAAACCCGGTTCGATCCTGACCCCCGGTGCTGTTCATGTGGAGTTTGCAGGTTCTCCCTGTGGCCGTGTAGGTTTCCTCCGGGTGATCCGGTTTCCTCCCACATCTGAAAGACCTGCGGGTTTGTCGGTTAATTGGCCACTGTAAATCGGTCCTAGTGTGCAGACAGTTCACAATACACTTATACACTTGTATAAGATCACCCCTCACCCTCCTGTGCTCCAAGGCATACAGTCCGAGTCTGCCCAGCCTCTCCCTACAGCTCAGGCCCTCGAGTGCTGAATGTTACTCGTGAGGCCAATTCCACATTATTCAGGCATGAAAAGGAAATAAAATAGCTGATATATTCACGTTCACAAGTTATAGGAGTAGAATGAGTCCATTCGGCCCATCGATTCTACTCCGCCATTCAATCATGGCTGATCTCAGCTTCCTAATCCCATTTTCCTACCTTGTCCCCATAACCCTAGACACCCATTCTAATCAAGAACTTGTGTATCTCTACCTTAAAAATATCCACTGACTTGGCCTCCACATCCCGCTGTGGCAATGAGTTCCACAGATTAAATACCCTCTGACTAAAGAAGTTCCTGCTCACCTCCTTTCTAAACGAGCGCCCTTTAATTCTGAGACCATAACCTCTGGTCCTAGACTCTCCCACCAGTGGAAACATCCTTTCCACATCCACTCTTTCTATGCTTTTCATTGCTCTATAAACTGCAAAGAGGTCCCCCTTCAACCTTCTAAACTCCAGCGAGCAGAGGCCCAGTGCCGTCAAACGCTAGGAGTGGATGCAAAAGTGGGATAACATAGAACTAGTGTGAATGGGTGATCAATGGTCTATAGGAAAGCTGAATACAGGTGTATTTCACTCCCATTCATTAAAAGCAGGAGCCTAATTAAAGGCGTGTGCCATACGGACTAGGCAGAGGGTTCTTGTTTGTTCCCTCGTCGGGAGTCTGTGTGGTTGCTCATCCCAGAGGAACTCTTGCAAGCTTGGAAAAAGGCTCATTGTCATTTATAATGGAAATTCCCATTGCATCGATGGAATCAATGGAAAGGAAAAATTGCCCATCTCATCATGTTTCAAATCCCCAAGTTGAAAATTACCCCAAGCAGTTTAAAGTCCCCAATTTAACGAAATAGAGTTATAGTGTCATACAGCACGGAAACAGGCCCTCCAGACCAACATGCCCACGCCGACCAAGATACCCATCTACACTAGTCCCACCTGCCCGCCTTTGACCCATATCTAGGGTTGTCTACTTTTTCACTCCCAAATAAGGGACAAAAAGTCAAAATAAGGGACAAATTCCCGACGGCAATTCGTTGCCCGACTTGGCCGTAGCTGGGTGAATGATGAGTTGGCCCGGGTGCTGGACTGCACACAAAGCCCAGCCGGCGGGCCAGCTGAGGAGTTTTGGACCGGGCCGCACCGCAGGCACCCCATCCAACTCATGAACCGATGATCGACCATGAGAAGGAGGGGTGGTGGTGTCGGCGGTAAGCGAAGGTCCGAAGGTCGGACAGCTGGCCGGGCTGCCGACCGACGGGGCCACGGGCAAGGCACTGCTGCTGCTGCACTACGTCGGGACAGGTGAGGCGGGGCCGGACGTGGCGCTCCAACCCGTCTGTCCCCTCGACCCGAGTCACAGCAGTCATAGCGGACAAGGGACAAACCAATTTACCCCAATATACGGGATGTCCCGGCTAATACGGGACAGTTGGCCATCCTACCCATATCCCTCACATATACAGTACTTGTCCAAATGTCTTTTAAATGTTGTTATCGTAACCACCTCAACTACCCCCTCTCTAAAAGACTGCCTCAAAAAGACTGGCAGCATCATCAAGGACCCACACCATCCTGACCACACACTCATCTCCCCGCTTCCTTCAGGTAGAAGGTACAGGAGCCTGAAGACTGCAACGTCCAGGTTCAGGAATAGCTGCTTCCACACAGCCATCAGGCTATTAAACTCAACTCAAACAAAATTCTGAACATTAATAGCCCATTATCTGTTTAGTTGCACTTTATCTGTTTATTTATTCATGTGTGTATATATTTATATAATGGTATATGGACACACTGATCTGTTCTGTATTCATTCCCTACTATATTCTGTTGTGCTGAAGCAAAGCAAGAATTTCATTGTCCTGTCTAGGACACATGATAATAAACTCTCTTGAATCTAAATCTTTCCCCTCTCACATTAAATCTGTCCGCTGGTTCATGATTCCCCTACTGTGACTGTGCATCTACCCCATCTATTCCCCTCATGATCTTATACACCTCTATATGATTACCCCTCATCCTCCTGCGCTCCAAGGAATAAAGTCCTGGCCTGCTCAACCTCTCCTTATAGCTCAGGCCCTCGAGTCCTGGCAACATCCTTGTTAATCTTCTCTGCACTCTTTCCAGCTTAACAACATTGTTCCCTATAGCACGGTGACCAAAACTGAGCACAATACTCTAAATGTGGTCTCACCAACGTCTTGTACAACTGCAACATAGCACCCCAACTATACTCAGTACCCAGACTGATGAAGGCCAATGTGCTGAAAGCCTTCTTGACCACGCTATCTACCTGTGACGCCACTTTCAAGGCACTCCTAGATCTCTCTGCTCTACAACACTCCCCAGAGCCCTGCCATTCACTGTGAACTTTTTTCATTCTTTTCAGATCTTAATATTCCATCTAATATTTAGTTTATTAATGCTTAAAAATGACTGTTTTTATTCTGCGAGCAACTCTTCAAACAAGCACTTAATAATTCGTTGTGTTCGCGGTAGTGTGTGTGATTAAAAAATATATTTTTAAGATAGTAATTTTCTATTTAGTTTATTTTAATGTAGAGATGCAGCGCAGCAACAGGCCCTTCGGCCCACCGAGTCCAGGTTGACCAGCAATCACCTGTACACGAGCACAATCCTACTCACTAGGGACAATTTTTACCAAAGCCAATTAACCTACAAACCTGTATGTCTTTGGAGTGGCTAATTTAACCCATACTTTTGTAAATTGCATAAAAATTAAAAAATTCTGGATGGATATTTTTTAAATTATTTCCGAAGTTGTTAATATCCAATTGGATCCCGACCCTAAATTAATAATATTGGGAATATCAGAACAATACCTAAAACTTACAACAAACCAAATAAATTTCCTTGATTATAGTATAATAATTGGGAAAAAATGAATATTAAAATGTTGGGAAAACCCAGCAACCCCCACAATTAAAATGTGGATTATGGAGATGTCGGAGACCTTACCTTTGGAAAAAATTAGATTTGTCTTAATTGACAAACCAGAATTTTTCACTAGAATATGGTCTCCATTTATGGATTATTTGAAGGGGTAGATTGGTGCAACGCGGGAGCCTGACTGAAACCTGAATCCAGGACTAGATGAAGAGTTACGTTTTCTAACCTACAACTTAGGACCTATCTCCTAAGTTGTATTATTGACAGTTTATTCTATTTTTTTAATTTTCTTTTTTTTTCTCTTTTCTCTTTCTATCTATAAATATAAATAAACAATTAGAGGCAATGGTAATATGTAATTGACATCTCTGAAGATCTCTCCTAATCAGAGAACACTGATGCAATTATAAATAGAGCACATCAGCGCGTTCTACTTCCTGAGAAGATTACGGAGAGTCGGTTTGTCAAGGAGGACTCTCTCTAACTTCTACAGGTGCACAGTAGAGAGCATGCTGACCGATTGCATCGTGGCTTGGTTCGGCAACTTGAGCGCCCAGGAGCGGAAAAGACTACAAAAAGTAGTAAACACTGCCCAGTCCATCATCGGCTCTGACCTCCCTACCATCGAGGGGATCTATCGCAGTCGCTGTCTCAAAAAGGCTGGCAGCATCATCAAGGACCCACACCATCCTGACCACACACTCATCTCCCCGCTTCCTTCAGTTAGAAGGTACAGGAGCCTGAAGACTGCAACGTCCAGGTTCAGGAATAGCTGCTTCCACACAGCCATCAGGCTATTAAACTCAACTCAAACAAAATTCTGAACATTAATAGCCCATTATCTGTTTAGTTGCACTTTATCTGTTTATTTATTCATGTGTGCATATATTTATATAATGGTATATGGACACACTGATCTGTTCTGTATTCATGCCTTCTATATTCTGTTGTGCTGAAGCAAAGCAAGAATTTCATTGTCCTGTCTAGGACACATGACAATAAACTCTCTTGAATCTAAATCTTTCCCCTCTCACATTAAATCTGTCCGCTGGTTCATGATTCCCCTACTGTGACTGTGCATCTACCCCATCTATTCCCCTCATGATCTTATACACCTCTATATGATTACCCCTCATCCTCCTGCGCTCCAAGGAATAAAGTCCTGGCCTGCTCAACCTCTCCCTATAGCTCAGGCCCTCGAGTCCTGGCAACATCCTTGTTAATCTTCTCTGCACTCTTTCCAGCTTAACAACATTGTTCCCTATAGCACGGTGACCAAAACTGAGCACAATACTCTAAATGTGGTCTCACCAACGTCTTGTACAACTGCAACATAGCACCCCAACTATACTCAGTACCCAGACTGATGAAGGCCAATGTGCTGAAAGCCTTCTTGACCACACTATCTACCTGTGACGCCACTTTCAAGGCACTCCTAGATCTCTCTGCTCTACAACACTCCCCAGAGCCCTGCCATTCACTGTGAACTTTTTTCATTCTTTTCAGATCTTAATATTCCATCTAATATTTAGTTTATTAATGCTTAAAAATGACTGTTTTTATTCTGCGAGCAACTCTTCAAACAAGCACTTAATAATTCGTTGTGTTCGCGGTAGTGTGTGTGATTAAAAAATATATTTTTAAGATAGTAATTTTCTATTTAGTTTATTTTAATGTAGAGATGCAGCACAGCAACAGGCCCTTCGGCCCATCGAGTCCAGGTTGACCAGCAATCACCTGTACACGAGCACAATCCTACTCACTAGGGACAATTTTTACCAAAGCCAATTAACCTACAAACCTGTATGTCTTTGGAGTGGCTAATTTATCCCATACATTTGTAAATTGCATAAAAATTAAAACATTCTGGATGGATATTTTTAAAATTATTTCCGAAGTTGTTAATATCCAATTGGATCCCGACCCTAAATTAATAATATTGGGAATATCAGAACAATACCTAAAACTTACAACAAACCAAATAAATTTCCTTGATTATAGTATAATAATTGGGAAAAAATTAATATTAAAATTTTGGGAAAACCCAGCAACCCCCACAATTAAAATGTGGATTATGGAGATGTCGGAGACCTTACCTTTGGAAAAAATTAGATTTGTCTTAATTGACAAACCAGAATTTTTCACTAGAATATGGTCTCCATTTATAGATTATTTGAAGGGGTAGATTGGTGCAACGCGGGAGCCTGACTGAAACCTGAATCCAGGACTAGATGAAGAGTTACGTTTTCTAACCTACAACTTAGGACCTATCTCCTAAGTTGTATTATTGACAGTTTATTCTATTTTTTTAATTTTCTTTTTTTTACTCTTTTCTCTTTCTATCTTTAAATATAAATAAACAATTAGAGGCAATGTTAATATGTAATTGACAAGTGAGGACCCCAGCTATTTTGGTAGCTGGGACCCTGGGATCCTAGATACTAATAATATGTAATCGTACCAGTGCCCAAGATATGATAGATTGGATTATGATATGCATATGCTTCTAATTTTAAAATATATATATATATATATATATATATTTTTAAGATAGTAATTTTCTATTTCGTTTATTTTAATGTAGAGATGCAGCGCAGCAACAGGCCCTTCGGCCCACCGAGTCCAGGTTGACCAGCAATCACCTGTACACGAGCATTATCCTACACACTAGGGACAATTTTTACCGAAGCCAATTAACCTACAAACCTGTACGTCTTTGGAGTGTGCGAGGAACCGGAGTACCCGGAGAAAACCCACGTAGTAATAGGGAGTACACGCAAACTCCGTAGAGACAGCACCCAAGGTCAGGATCCAACCCGGGACTCTGGCGCTGTAAGCGCTGTAAGGCAGCAACTCTACCGCTGCGCCACTTTGTCACCTATTTATTTTTAAATCAAAGCAACAGAAGCCTTGTATCAAAAATTATAAAGAAAATGACTGTGAAGTTATTTTTACAAAACAAAGGAGATGGTCTTGTATGTCCACATGGTTTTTGGCAGGAGGGCATTTTTCTTATTACAGGTTGTGGCATCTACAGTGGGAGCTGAACCAAAGGTGACACCCTTTGGCAAGTCATCATTATCTTATGGCAGGGGTGCATTTGCAAGCATTCGAATCGCAGTAATGCATTTTTCCGCATGCCATGAATAGCAAGTGTGCATGGCACAGGGAACAGCAGGCACCACAGCCTGCATTTCGCCTGCCGACGATTTCACTCAGCACGCCCGCAAGGCTTGCGGTGCCTCTTTTGACAACGGCTATGGAGCGCTGACTCCAGTCTCCGGCAGGGAAGCCAACAGCTAATCTGCTCCATGAGTTTCGCTCCCCATCAGGTGAGCAATGTCACCAGCGCACAACTTGTTTTCTGCATCGGTGCCTTGTGAATGAGTGCTGGCACCATCAGCTCTTCCCAGCCAGTGCACAGGCCTTTGCCCATTGCTACCCCAAAGGGAGGGATCAGTCAGTGCATTATAACTACTTCATCTTCTCTCCAAGGAGCAGGAGAATTGGACGGGTGCCCAATGTCACCGCGGCGCTCAGAATAGAGTGTCCTTGCTGATAACGACCGTAAGATTTGTTTGACTGCGTTACTTGCACTTCACCTCTTCCTTGCGCGACTGATTCAAGGTCACCGACTGCATTGTCACCAGATGTGAAGATGCAGTCAATGGTGTGAGATGCTCCTTGTCCTCTTTGGCCCTTGGTACTTGCAGAATTCTTCTCTGCACCTGGCACGGTGGCACAGCGGTAGAGTTGCTGCCTTACAACCAGTTCGATCCTGACCACGGATACTGTAGTGCCTTTATCATGATAATTCCTTTATCATGTATCTGTATACTATGGATAGCTCGATTGTAATAATGTATAGTTACAGCATTAAGGCAGCACAGTGGCGCAGTGGTAGAGTTGCTGCCTCGCAGAGCCAGAGACCACCGTTCAATGCCCACTATGGGTGCTGTCTGTACGGAGTTTGCACGTTTTCCCCGTGACCGCGTGGGTTTTCTCCAGTGCTCCAGTTTCCTCCCACATTTCAAAGACATACAGGTTTGTAGGTTAATTTGCTTCGGTAAAATGGAAAAACTGTCCCTAGTGTGTAGAATAGTGCTAGTGAACGTGGATCGCTGGGCTGCGCAGACTCGATGGGCTGAAGAGCCTGTTACCACGCTGTATCTCTAAACAAAACTAACCTACCATGTCCGAAAGCAAGGAATATTATGCTGCCTGTGTAGAAAGGAACTGAAGATGCTGATTTATACCGAAGATAGACACAGAGTGCTGCAGTAACTCAGCGTCTGTGGAGAAAAAGGATGGGTGACATTTCAGTTCGGGACCCTTCTTCAGACCCTGTTCAGCAAAGATCCCAAACGTCCCACTAACTCTTAGTTGAACTCTGAAATAACTCAAGTCATGAGGCTAGTTGATTAGTACGGGTGTCGGGGGTTATGGGGAGAAGGCAGGAGACTAGGGTTAGGAGGGAGAGATAGATCAGCCATGATTGAATGGCGGAGTAGACTTGATGGGCCAAATGACCTAATTCTGCTCCTATTACTTATGACCTTATGACCTAATGAAACGCCAGCTTTCAGTCTGAAGAAGGGTCTCGATCCAAAACGTCACCCATCCTTTTTCCCCAGAGATGCTGCCTGACCCGTTGAGTTACTACAGCACTTATGATGCCTATTCTACCCGAAAAGAAAGGATCATCGGGTAATAAAAGAAACATGAAGATTGTCGTCCAAAAACAAGCTAAAAGTGGGGATTTTAATGGGAGTCTTAACGGAGGGGAGAGAGACCCAGAGCAGGATTTCCACAAACTAATCAGGATACCTGATAGTGGGGACAAATTCGTTCAGCAATGGGGTGGATGCGTTGAAGAGGTTAGAATTAGTGGAATGCAGGTTTATAGCCTACAGCATGAAAACAGGCTCTTCGGCCCATTGAGTGTACCGGGCAACAACCACTACTATCCCACACGTTGGGGACAATTTACAAAAGCCAATTTACCTACAAACCTGCGTGTATTTGGAGTGTGGGAGGAAACCGGAGCAACTGGATAAAACCCACGCGGTCACAGGGAGAAAGTACAAACTCCGTACAGACAGCACCCGTAGTCAGAATTGAACCCGGGTGTCTGGCGCTGTGAGGCAGCAACTCTACCACAGGGCCATCTACCTATGATGGGAGGAACCTGAGGGACAACCTCTTTTACACAAAAGGTGATGGGTGTATGGAACAAGCTGCCAGAGGAGGTAAAGGAGGCAGGTACCATCACAACGTTTAAGAAACAGTTGGACAAGTACATGGATAGGATAGGTTTAGAGAGATATGAGCCAAACACAGGCAGGTGGCACGAGTGTATATAGGGGCATGTTGGTCGGCAAGTTGGGCCGAAGGGCCTGTTTCCAAGCTGTATGACTATGAATTGTAGAAGAGACTGTAGTCATAGGAATTCTGAAATCGGGAGGTTTGAGTAGACACAAGATGTTCTACTTAATCATACCACAATTTTACTTCTGTAATCAATTCATCCTCTAACAAATTACCTGGACAAAAGTAAAATTGCCAAGTTTAACAAAAGAAAAGTAGAGAAAATTAGAGTTTACACTCTCTCTTTAGAACTGATTCATTGATATTCAGGCAACGTCAAGTTGGCAAGAGCCTTTACATTTTCTGCATGCAAGTAGTCATTAAACCCATTCTTCTTTGTATCGTTTTCTTTAACATATGGTGCAAACACAACACATTATGATGAACGCTGAGGTATGATTTCTATTCTACAAGAGGCCGTGTCCATCTCGTGAGGATGGTGTTTCTCTTCCGCTGAGTCAGCCTGGACTGGTCCCCTGTTAGTACAGCTCATTTACAGTATGTCAAGTGAATGTACGAACCGTCTACCTCAGGGAGAGCAGCCTGAGGTTTTAATATAATTGATCTACAATGCAATCTGGGATTAAGAATAGGTCTTATGTTTAGTGTTGGATTAATGTGAACTGCCCTACTTTTTACTTTGATATTTTCAGTGATGCTTCCTTTATTGGTAAAGTGTCATTCTAACTTGGTGGTGGTAGGCTGCCCTCTTTAATAGTTGACGACATTAGGATGATTTGTAAGGGTATCCAGTCTCAGAAGTGTCTTGGCCACTTAGCCTAAAAGTACAAAATTGTACCATCTTTTTTTTCTAAAGAAACTGCACGGAAACAGGCCCTTCGGCCCACCATGTCCGTGCCGACCGGCGGTCCCTGTAAACCAGCACTAGCTCAAATATGAGGGACAATTTACAATTTACAGAAGCCAATTTCCCTATAAACCTGTACGTCTTTGAAGTGCAGGAGGAAACCAGAGCACCCGGAGAAAACCCACACGGTCACGGGGAGTACAGTACCCGTTGTCAGGATCGAACACGGGTCTCTGGTGCCATAAAGCAGCAACTCCACCACTGCGCCCCGAATCTGCTCATTCTGCTCCACAGTGGCCAAGCTGGTAAAGTTGCTGCCTTACAGCGCCATTGAACCCTGGTTGATCCTGACCCTGGGCAGTGGTGGATCTACATTTTTGGGGCCCTGAAGCTTGAGCTGTTACAGGGGGGCCCCTTCGCAACCAGCAACGAGATCTGGGAAACCACTGTTATCTTCCTCATGGGGTTGTTCCATGACAGATCACCACAAATTTTAATTTCTGTCATAGATGTTAATAGTGTTTTAAATTATTTATAATTATTTTATATTAAATATATTTAGAATGAAAACATCCTTAATTTGAATGTTTTTTCGTTTACGGCTAGCCTACATGATACTTTAATAACCTTTTAATTTTTATTTAAACTATTATTTAATATTGAATTACACTATTATTAATATTATTATTTTTTAAAACCCCTTCTCATACAGTAGACCCAACATGTTTAAGCAGTGTGGACTAAGCATGATATTCACTTCCGGGAAAAAAAGTAGGAAGTATTGGCCAGTGGTCCAGGAGGCTGGCTTGGCCTCCAGGGGTAGCTCCCGGTGGGGGTTCAGGGGGCAACGCTCCTGCATTTTCAATCAATTGAAAGTGATTCTCAAGCTTTTCTGCTGGTAGTTTACATAGCAGAAGCTTAGAATTTTTCTAACACATAAGCAGTAAAATAACCCCCAAAAGATATATATTTCATGAAATAGTAGGCCATTCGGCCCTTCGAGCCAGCACCGCCAATCACTGTGATCATGGCTGATCATCCACAATCAGTCCCCCATTCCTGCCTTCTCCCCATATCCCTTGACTCCGCTATCTTTAAGAGCTCTATATCTCTCTCTTGAAGGCCTCCAGAGAATTTGCCTCCACTGCCTTCTGAGGCAGAGAATACCACAGATTCACAATTCTCTGGGTGAAAACGTATTTCCTCATCTCCGTTCTAAATGGCTTACCCCTTATTCTTAAACTGTGGCCCCTGGTTCAGGACTCTCCCAGCATTGGAAACATGTTTCCTGCCTCTAGCATGTCCTCATACAGCTAAAAAAATCTTTGCAAAAAATATGTTACTTGAAATGTCTCTTTGCCTAGCACTAAGATGAGAAAAAACGTTTTCACCCAGAGTTGTGAATTTGTGGAATTCTCTGCCACAGAAGGCGGTGGTCTCGTCTCCTTCAGCAGCACCTCGGTCTCCCTTCCTGAGCTCAGACACCCACTTCTCCTCACATCACCTACGCTCACTTCCCCTCACCTACACACCTACACCTTGACTAATCTCCTCGCCTCACTAATCCCCTTGCCTCGACGATACCTCACTACCAAACTTCTCCTCACACCTAAACCTCGCCTCGACTAAACTATACCTCACTAAACCTCACCCCTCAAATAAACCTCACACCTTAACCCCACCTCAACTTAACTAAACCTCCCACCTCACGACTAAACTCCACCTCACTACCTAATCTGCGCCTCGACAAATCGCCGCCTCTCTCCCGCTCCCGCTATTTATAGACCCCTCCCCCGGCCGCTGGCGACGCTTCATGTGAGCATTGCCCGAGAGAGCCGGTGGGAGGGGAGGGGCGCATGCACACTGACGTTGCCGTCGAGCTCGATCCCCGCCCCCCCCCGCCCGTGGTGACCGGAGCCCCTCCCCACGGGAGCGGGAGAGAGGCGGCGATTAGTCGAGGCGTGGATAATGTGTGAGGTGGGAGGTTTAGTCGAGGCGAGGTTTAAGTGTGAGGTGAAGTTTACTCGAGGCGAGGGGTTTAGTCGAGGTGAAAAATCAGATTAATTTCGAGGAAAACAAAAAAAATCGGAATTCCGATTTAAATCGGAAGAATATCTGGACTAAAGTTGCTTCTGGGGCTCCTCCGGGATTACGGGCCCTGAAGCTTAAGCTTCATTAGTTTCATAGTAGATCCGCCCCTGACCCTGGGTGATGTTCGTGTGGAGTTTGCATGCTCTCTCTTTGACCTTGTAGATTTCCACCAGGTGGTCTGGTATCCTCGCACATCTCAAAGACGTGCGGGTTTGTAGGTTAATTGGCCTCTGTAAACTGCCTCTAGTGTGTAGAGAGTGGATGCAAAAGTGGGACGACACAGAACGAGTGCGAACGAGTGATCAATGGTCGGTGTGGTCTTGGTGGGCCTAAGGGTCTGATTCCATGCTATATCTTTCAATAAAAGCAATCAAAATTCAAAGTACAACCAGGTGACGCAAAGTGAAAAATAACTAGAGTACAGAATATAGTGTTACAGCTACAAAGAAAGTGCAAATTAAAAATTGTAAAGGCCATAATGTGGTAGGTTGGCTGATTGTGTCCCCACGCTTTGTATTATGAGAAGTCTGTTTAGTTTTGTTTAGTTCAGTTTAGAGATACAGCACAGAAACAGGCACTACGGCCCACTTTGTCTGCGCCGACCAGCGACACTAACA
Organism: Malacoraja senta; assembly: GCA_038087875.1. Lineage (NCBI taxonomy): Eukaryota > Metazoa > Chordata > Chondrichthyes > Rajiformes > Rajidae > Malacoraja > Malacoraja senta. Next base: position 304,355,563 of record CM075977.1, on the reverse strand, counting down.
CCATCTTACACATACTAGGGACAATTAACAATTTTACTGAAGCCAATTAACCTACAAACCTGTACATCTTTGGAGTGTGGGAGGATCCAGAGCTCCCGGAGAAAACCCACGCAGGTCACGTAGAGAATGTACAAACTCCATACAGACGGCACCTGTAGTCAGGATCGAACCCGGGTCTCTGGCGCTGTATGACAACAACTCTAGCGCAGCACCAATGTATCGCCCTGTTCAGTAGTCAGAGAACAGTGGGGAAGAAGCTGTTCCTGAATCTGGTGGCACGTGGTTTCAAGCTTCTGTATCTTCTGCCCAATGGGAGAGGGGAGAAGAGGGAATGACTGGGGCGTAGGTAGTTTTTTCCACTTTACCCATTGCAGCGTGGTGTAACTTGAGTTGATGGGGAGGGAGGTTTATCTGTGTCATGGACTGGGCTACGTCCACAACTCTCAGGAATTAGGGGCCTTGGGACCTTGGGCAGAGCAGTTACTAAGCCAAGCCGGTCCCACTTCGATCGCCGGAGCCGTATGGAGTTGCGCGGAGCTGGTCCCGACATCGCGCGGGGCTCCGAAAAACTGACCGTGTTGCATCCTGATAAGATGCTTTCTATGGTGCTATCTGACAATAGAACCAAATTCTGGAAGCAGCGAATAAACACTGCCATTATATCAGTGTTTAACGCAAGTGATGGAGGGCTGGTTTATAAATTTAAGCATCGATCATGTGTAGTTTAGGTGGAGCCACATGTAGGCCAGATATCTGGCTGTGGATGGCTCGATTGTAATCACGTATTGTCTTTTCACTGGCTGGTTAGCACGCAACAAAAGGTTTTCACTTTATCTCGGTACACGTGACAATAAACAAAACGGAACTAAATTCAACTAAACTCCTCTCTTTCTCTTCCCACGGATGCAGCTTGGCCCTACAGAGCAGTTCCAGCATTTCAGACCATTTCCCCTTCTCTACTATCATACTGAAGATGAGTTCCGACCCAAAACGTCACCTGTTCCTTTTCTGCAGAGATGCTGCCTGACCCGCTGAGTTGCTCCAGCACTTTGTGTCTATTTTTGTTTAGTTTAGTTTAGAGATACACCGCGGAAACAGGCCTTTCGGCCGCCAAGTCAACGCCAACCAGCGATCCCCGCACACTAAAGGGTCTGTCCCACGGGCATGCGACTCAATGCGGCAAGCGCGACCTAACGTGGTCCCTTGAGCCATATGGCCTCGCGGGGCCGGTCCCACTTCGATCGCCGGAGCCGTATGGAGTTGTGCGGAGCTGGTCCCGACATCGCGCGGGCTCCGAAAAACTGACCATGTTCAAAAATTCTGCGCAGCAACGACCTGCCGGCCCGCAGCCACCTCGACACCGTACGCACTGCCTCGACGCCGTACGCAGCGTCTCGACGCCGTACGCAGCGTCTTGACGCCATAAGTCACGCGCAAACTTCCCGCGTCACTCACTCGACCTCCGCGCGGCTCCCGCTTCTGGTTTGGTCGTGCTTGCCGCATGATGGTGGGACCGGCCCTGTACGGGGATCACTCGACCTCCGCGCGGCCCCCGCTTCCGGTTTGGTCGCGCCTGCCGCATGCCCGTGGGACAGGCTCTTAACTCTATCCTAGAATACACTAGAGAAATTTACATTTATACCAAGCCAATTAACCTACATACCTGTACATCTTTGGAGTGTGGGGGGAAACCGAAGATCTCGGGGAAAACCCAGGCAGGACGTGACAATAAACTAAACTGAACTAAATTAATCTAATCTCAACTCATAAGGTCATGTCCACTTCCCTGAAGAGCATCAGACAGCATCTCTGCAGAGCATGGACCCTTCATCTAAAGAAGTGTACTGACCCAAAACGTCAACTATTCACATTCTCCAGAGATGCTGCCTGACCCGTTGAATGACTCCAGCACTCTGTGACTTTTTTCTCCTAAACCAGCATCTACAGTTCCTTATGTGTTAAAGAAGGAACTGCAGATGCTGGAAAATCTAAGGTACACAAAAATGCTGGAGAAACTCAGCGGGTGCAGCAGCATCTATGGAGCGAAGGAAATAGGCAACGTTTCGGGCCGAAACCCTTCTTCAGACTGATAGTGGGTGGGGAGAAGAAAGGAAAAAAAGGAAAAAAGGCGGAGGAGGAGCCCGAGGGCTGGGGGAGGGGAGGAGACAACCAGAGGGCTGATGAAGGGGAGGGGACAGCAAGGGCTAGCAGAATTGGGAGAATTCAATGTTCAAGCCCCCAGGATGTAGACTGCCCAAGTGCATTTCCTCCAATTTCCGGTGTTGCAAGCTGTGGCCATGGTGGAGACCCAGGACAGAGAGGTCAGATACGGAATGGGAGGGGGAGTTGAAGTGCTGAGCCACCGGGAGGTCAGGTTGGTTATTGCGGACCGACCGGAGGTGTTCGGCGAAACGATCGCCAAGCCTCCGCTTGGTCTCACCGATGTAGATCAGCTGGCATCTAGAGCAGCGGATGCAATAGTGATCCTCCGTCAGTTTCGCCACCTCCAACGTGACCCCACCACTCGCCACATCTTCCCATCTCCCCCCATGTCTGCCTTCCGCAAAAACCGCTCCCTCCATAACTCCCTTGTCAATTCTTCCCTTCCCTCCCGTACCACCCTCTCCCCAGGTACTTTCCCTTGCAACCACAAGAGATGCAACACTTGTCCCTTCACCTCCCCCCTCGACTCCATTCAAGGACCTAAGCAGTCGTTCCAGGTGCGACAGAGGTTCACCTGCATCTCCTCCAACCTCATCTATTGCATCCGCTGCTCTAGATGCCAGCTGATCTACATCGGTGAGACCAAGCGGAGGCTTGGCGATCGTTTCGCCGAACACCTCCGGTCGGTCCGCAATAACCAACCTGACCTCCCGGTGGCTCAGCACTTCAACTCCCCCTCCCATTCCATATCTGTCCTCTCTGTCCTGGGTCTCCTCCATGGCCACAGCGAGCAACACCGGAAATTGGAGGAAATGCACCTCATATTCCGCTTGGGCAGTCTACATCCTGGGGGCTTGATCATTGAATTCTCCCAATTCTGCTAGCCCTTGCTGTCCCCTCCCCTTCATCAGCCCTCTGGTTGTCTCGTCCCCATCCCCAGCCCACGGGCTCCTCCTCCGCCTTTTTTCCTTTTTCCTTTCTTCTCCCCACCTCCTATCAGTCTGAAGAAGGGTTTTGGCCCGAAACGTTGCCTATTTCCTTCGCTCCATAGATGCTGCTGCACCCGCTGAGTTTCTCCAGCATTTTTGTGTACCTTCTACAGTTCCTTACATCTCCCTGAAGGGCATTAATACATTTCACAACCTGATCTTGTTCAGTCATTTTCTTCCTGAATCTCCAAATGGTTTTGTGATAAATTTTGTCACAGTGAGTAAGTGGATCTTGTATGAAATTAATATAAAAAATAGTCTGCCGGGTGAAGTGGAGGCAGCAGAACATTAAGTCAATGTTTTCTCTCTCTAATTGAAAGCAGCGGGGTGCCATCTACAAAAAATATTTTTCAAAGCGCAATATTCTGTTCCCCACCCTCTTGTTCTCCTGTTACTGACATATTTATGGGACCAAACATCGCAATGTTTGCATAGCCCCCTTTTTCTACCAGATTACATTCTGCATGGTCAGGACATTTGTCAGGATTAAACTGAAAATGGCCAGGCAAACATACATTTTCAATTCAGAGAACAAACAATTTAACTAGATAATTTCTTTTGGATGCACTCAGAAGCCCGCTATTCTCCGACAGGACCGAGCGGCTTGTCGAGAATGCGCAATTATAAATGATTGATTTTGTACATACAACGTGCATTCAACAATCCACTCACTGCAATTTTTGCCAAAGTACTCTGCCTTTATTGAACAATGTCATGATAGCCGAGGCCCGGGGTTTGATCCTGACCTTGGCTGCCTTCTATGTACAGTTTACACATTCTCCCTGTGAACGCGTGGGCTTCCGCCGGGTGCTCCGGTTTCTCCCCGCATCGCAATGATGTGCAGGTTTGCAGAGTCACGGAGTCATAGAGTCTTATAACATGGAAACAGGCCCTTTGGCCCAAACTGCCCATGCCGGCCCACACGTCCCATCTGCCTGCATTTGGCCCATATCCCTCTAAACCTGTCCTATCCATGTCCCTGTCAAAATGTTTCTTAAACATTTGCATAGTACCTGCCACTTTGTAGGTTAATTGCCTTCTGTAAAATTGCCCCTAGTGTGTAGGGAGTGTGCAGATCAGTGATCGATGGCTAGCGTGGATTCGGTGGGCCGAAGGGCCGGGTTTCTGTGCTATATCTCTAAACTAAACCAAAGCTCTATCAGAGGTTCTCATCCTTTTGCTCTTTGTTTGACTTTGCTTTCTTCACAATCTACCATTTATGGTTTGCACAAGAATACACCCTCCCCATCTCCAATTCATTTAATGTGTATAGAAGATCTATTCCAATTCACTGGCAACCGGGGCAATCTCAGCCTTTGGTGTCTGTTTATAATTCCTTTTGAATATGTGGTGGCGTTGTCCTCAGTGAATCCTTGCAATCGTTGTGGCAAAGGTATTTGCAAAGTTCTCTAGGTTGTTTTTTCAGCAATATCAAGGGGTATCCATCCCACAGCATCATCATCTCACACCATGGTGTTTAGTTTAGTTTAGAGTTACAACATGGAAACAGGCCCTTCAGCCCACCGGGTCCGCGCCGACCAGCAATCCCCATACATTGACGCTATCCTACACACTAGGGACAATTTTTACATTTATACCAAGTCAATTAACCTACAAACCTGTACGTCTTTGGTGTGTGGGAGGAGACCGAAGATCTCTGAGAAAACCCACGCAGATCACGGGGAGAACGTACAAACTCTGTACAGACAGCACCCGTGGTCGGGATCGAACCCGGGTCTCTGGTGCTGTAAGCGCTGTAAGGCAGCAACTCTATCGCTGCCCAACCATGCCAGTTCTGGGAGACCTTCACTTCTTTCTTGAACAGAGGGCCAACCAGACCCAGTGCTCCACCACCCTCATTCACCTCACTCACTTTCTCCATCTGAGACAAAGCAGCTATGCTTGAGTGGCATCGTATCCACCAGACTACACGTTTACTTGGTTGGCCTCATCCTGTCTACAAGGTCTACCAAAGCAACTCGCCAATGTTCCTGTGACACTCACACATCATATTAGTGGAGATATTTGATTACTGTTGCAAATAACAACGGATGAATGAATACTTTATTATCACATGTGACAAGTCACAGCGATATTCTTTGCTTTGCAAACATGTTCCCAATGTTGGGGGAGTCCAGAGTCCAGGGGCCACAGTTTAAGAATAAGGGGTAAGCCATTTAGAATGGAGATGACTGGAGACAACGTTTTCACACAGAAAGTTGTGAGTCTGTGGAATTCTCCACCTCAGAGGGCAGTGGAGGCCGGTTCTCTGGATACTTGCAAGAGAGAGCTAGATAGCGCTCTTAAGGATAGCGGAGTCAGGGGACATAGGGAAAGGGCAGGAACAGGGCACTGATTGTGGATGATCAGCCATGATCACATTGAATGGCGGTGCTGGCTCAAAGGGCCGAATGGCCTACTCCTGCACCTATTGCCTATTGCCTATTGTCTATGGTCACACCCAAGGTATGCAAAGAGACGCCACATAAAGGGCGCCAACATAGTTACAAAGTACAAAGTTACAAAGTATCCCACGCCGGGTGCTCCTTTGTTCTCCCTCCTTTCCCACCCCCCTCCCCCACCCACCCCACGGTGTTTCCCCCATGCAGGGTCCTCCATTGTTCTCGATGGCACGTTCAAACTCCGGCACCCACGTGGCCCGTCCTCGACCATCGTACCTCCTTGAAACTTACTTAGTACTTGGAGATACAGCATAGAAACAGGCCCTTCAGCCCACCGAGTCCATGCTAGTCATTGATCGCCCGTTCACACGAGTGCTATCTTGTCCCACTTTCCCATCCACTCCCTGCACACTGGGAGCAATTTACAGAGGGCCAATTGATCCACAAACCCGCACGTCTTTGGGAGTTGGGAGAAAAGCGGAGCATCCGGATTGCACATTCACACGAGTTCTATGTTATCCCACTTTCTCACCCACTCCCTGCACACCAGGGGGAATTTACAGAGGCCAATTAACCTATAAACCTGCACGCCTTTGGGATGTGGGAGAAAACCGAAGCACTGGAGAAAAGCCACGCAGTCCAAAGGAGAACGTGCAAACTCCACACAGTTGTTCAAGAAGGGAGCTCAAAGGTAATCAGGGATGGACAGTAAATGTTGGTTTTAGTTTAGTTTAGTTTAGATTATAAGTAGACATCTTAATGAGCTGGTCTGGACAGATGAGCCAAACCAGACATAATAGTGCAGATTTTCTGCTTACAAGTTGGCAAGTGTGCAGGTCCACTTGGTTCTGGTGGGTTTTTAAGCACTGAACAGTAGTTAAAAACAATGGATGCAAGGGACTCTGGAGTTCAAATATAACTCCATTTGCTCACTCCATTGACCAGCTGGCACTGGGGATACAGGCCCTACTCCATGGTCTCTCCACGGCCCATAAGACCGTAAGACATACAAGTAGAATTAGGCTATTCATTGGATCAATGGTTCTTTAATATCACGTTTACAATGAAATTCTTTTTTTACATACAGATCGGTAAGATGAGTACAATCCTCAGTTAGGTACGTAATGCATAGAAACAGCTCACTGAGTCCGTATGCAAGAGCCGCCAGGTTTTGGCACCATTTTCAAAGTCCTTAAAGGCCTGTTGCCGCCGTCACCTCCTTCCGGTCGTTTACTTTAGTTTGGAGATACAGCGCGGAAACAGGACCTCCGGCCCACCGAGTCCGCGCCGATCGGCGATCCCCGCGCACTAACACACTAGGAACAATTTACAATTATACCAACCAAATTAACTTACAAACCAGTACGTCTTTGGAGTGTGGGAGGAAACCAGAGACCCTGGAGATCTCGGAGAAAGCCCACGCAGGTCACGGGGGGAACGTCCCAACTCCACACAGACAACAGCCATGGTCAGGATTGAACCCGGGTCACTGGCGCTGTGAAGCAACTACTCTACCGCTGCGCCACCCTGAAATCTAATAATTAGATATTAGGATGACCAGTATACTCCTGAATATAGAAAGCATAGGCTGTTGATATCGAAGACAGCAGCTAAATCTGTAGCAGCGCAACCAGGCATTTGGGATAAATATCTCTGCAGTTCTGGCCTTTGCTAATTGAGAATTTTCCTGACTGATAGCTGAAAGTCGAACATCGCCACAATTTTAATGACTGATCTGGGATCCTGGAGCTCTGGACCATGGGCTTAAAATACTTCAAAGTTTGCATTAAAACTAAAATTAATTTGAATTGGATTGAAAGTTAAGGGATGGCAACAGGCCCTTCAGCCCATCGAGTCCATGCCGACCAACAATCGCCCGTTCACACCCATTCCATTCTATCCCAATTTCGCATCCACTCTCTACTCACAAGGGGCAATTTACAGAGGGCCAATTAATCTACAAACCCGCACCTCTTTTGGATGTAGGAGGAAACCGGAGCACCCGGTGGAAGCCCACACGGTTACAGGGGGAACGTGCAAACTCCACACGGACGGTACCTGAGGCCAGGATAGAATCTGGGATTCGGGTGCTGTGAGGAAGCAGCTCTACCTGCTGTGTGCTTACTCAGCACGGTGCTTACTCAGGGATATTTCAATGGGTCTTCTATAAAGTGTAGTAAAATCATGGTTGTTATTTGCAACTAATGCAAAAGTCTGGGCTGATAAGTTGGACGGAAGACAGCTGAACATTTTAAATTCAGGTGCTGAAATGAATGTGGAATTTAAATGCTAACGTCAGTAGATTCACGAATATGTTAGAAGCAAGGAAATCTGCCATCCTATTCTGATCCAGCCCATCTGTAAGTCTTGCAGGACCATGCTGACAGCTAACTGCCCTTTGAATCGAACTCACTGGATATTCATTTCTAGTGCCTTTTTATGTGACAGCACTGTGTACCGACACCTTGAAAACATTTAGTTTAGGAATAGAATCAGAATCAGAATCAGAATCAGATTTTAATCGCCAAGTATGTTTTGCAACATACGAGGAATTTCACTGGCCAGGTCAGTCATACAATTAAAAGCATCAGACTCAAAAACACATTTTAACATGAACATCCACCACAGTGACTCCTACACATTCCTCACTGTGATGGAAGGCGAAATAATACAGCATGAATGCAGCGTGGAAACAGTCTCTTCGGCCCACCAAGTCGATGCCGACCATCGATTACCCTCTTCTCCCCTCTCCCATCAGGCAAGAGGTACAGAAGTGTGAAGACGCACCCTTCCAGATTCAAGGACAGTTTCTTCCCAACTATTATCAGGCAACTGAATCATTCTATCAACAACTAGAGAGCGGTCCTGCACGATTATGTACCTCATTGGAGACCCTCAGGCTATCTTTCATCGGACTCTACTGGACATTATATTGTACTAAACATGATCCCATTTATCATCTATGGATGGCTCGATTGTAATCATGTCTAGTCTTCCCGCTGACTGGCTAGCACACAACAAGAGTTTTTCACTGTACCTCGGTACACGTGACAATAAACTAAACTAAACTTACACTATTTCTACGTTATCCCACTTTCACTTCCCCTACTCTTTAAGGTCAATTCGACAGAGACCAATTAACCTACAAACACGCACATCTTTGGAGTGTGGGAGGAAACCGGAGCATCCAGAGAAAACCCACACAGTCACATGGAGAACGTAATAACTCCACACAGACAGCACCTGAGGCAAGGATCGAACTCGGGTCTCTGATGCTGTGGGTCAGCGCCTCTACCAGCTGCACCACCCTGGCCATTAAACGCCATTATATCCGGTTATGTGACACGTTCCTTTATCGATCGTGCCTACTGGCACTCTTTGGTACACAAAGAAATCACTGTTCACTCAAGTGCAATTATAGATGGACAATATACGCCAGCCTTGGAAATGACACCCACAGCCAATAACTAATACAACAGTAGCTGAAAGCAGTACATCAATGGCTCTACAATCCTCACGGCACAGGACACCGGGTTTGTTCCAGACCTCAGGTGCTGTCGGTGTGGAGTTTGCACGTTCTCCCTGTGACCTCGTGCGTTTCCTCCAGGCGTTCTTGTTTCCTCCCACATCTCAAAGACATGCGGTTATTTGGCCTCTGTAAATTGCCCAAGGTGTGTAGGGAGTGGATGAGAAAGTGGGATAAACATAGAGCGGGTGATCAATGACCGATGTGGACTCGATGGGCCGAAGGGCCTGTTTCCATGCTGTGTCTCTAAAATAAATAGAACAAAAGGTTTTGGAGGTGCTGGTACACCGTAAATAGCAAAGGCGCACACACTCGGTGTATTTACCGTGAATCTTGGAGCTGTACCTGGTAATCGAAAGCGTTAACAAGTTGATTGGAGACTTCAGCAATGGGAGACTGCTGGTATTAATGAGAATGTGCATGAAAATACCATCAAACGAGCAGACGTTGAAACACTAACTTCTTATCCCGCCATTAATGGCCGCCATCTTCCATCTACTGACAGCCAGCCGGTTTTACACCAAGCTCAACAGTGGGAACGCGACATATTTTTAGCAATGAAATTTAGGATTGTGTAGAATTGGTTGGGTTTGCTGTCATTTCCCATTAACTAATGTCGTGTGATATTCTGCGTGCAACATACAGTGTGGTGGCTGGCTGCCAATACTCTCACAATATACGTGATGGTTTCTTGGGAGGCCAAGCTAAGGCAGGATAATTTATCATTTTTGCACCTGACAGCTTGTCGCCAGTGGTTAGGCTCAGCTTTAAGTAACAGGTTTCTACCCCTCTCAGTGCACATTATTGCACATGTCTGTTCTGTGGTACCAGAGCCTGACTTAGTGAGGAGAATGGTTGTATTACAAGATCAAGGAAAATAGCAAGGTGCTAAGTAATCCTCTAAATAATCACAAGGAGAATAGCTGGCAACTTGAGCCGTTCGACTGTTTTAAGTAGAATTAACTACTGGTGTCACAGCAGTAGAGTTGCTGCCTTATAGCGCTTACCGCGCCAGAGACCCGGGTTCGATCGTGGCTATGGGTGCTGTCTGTACGGAGTTTGCACGTTCTCCCCGTGACCTGCGTGGGTTTTCTCCCATATCTTCGGTTTCCTCCCACGCTCCAAAGACGTGCAGGTTTGTAGGTTCATTGGCTTGGTATAAATGTAAATTGTCCCTAGTGTGTGTGTGTAGGATAGTGTTAACGTGCGGGGATCGCTGGTCGGTGCGGACTCGGTGGGCCGAAGGGCCAGTTTCCCTGCAGCATCTCTAAACCAAATTAAACTAATTTATTTCAGGGTGCTGTTGATGGGAGGTGGTAAAACATGTTGATTTTCTAGTGAATATAATGTCAAGAATGTAGAAACAAGGAACTGTGGATGCTGGTGTACAAAAGATGACACTGGAGTAGCTCAGCGGGTCAGGCAGCATCTCAGGAGAACATGGATAGGTGACGTCTCATGTCAGGGGCTAATATTCACACTGATGGTTGTGGGGAAAGAAAGCTGGTGGAACGGTGGGACAAAGCCGGGCATGTATTACAGATGGGGGGGAGGTTATATTTTCTTCTCTGGACTTTGTCCAACCATTTGCCTATCAACCCCCCCTCCCAATCCCCCCCCCCCCCCCTCCCACACCCCCCCCCCCTCTTGATGGGCCGAATGGCTTAATTCTGCTCCAATTACTTATGATCTTATGATGTCCTGACATTCTCCAGTGCATCATTAAAGCCAATGCTTTCTTGTAGACAATGAGGTGCCGGCACATAAACTTACATGTCACGTGGTCGGGAAATGAAATAATGTCGTTTAACTTTTTAGAGATGCTACTGTGGTGTAATAGCGTGCGCCTTCCGGAAAAAAAAATGCTGTTTGCTTTAGACACAAAATGCTGGAGTATCACAGTGGGTCGGGCCTCATTTTTTTTCGGAAAGGAGTAGGTGCAGTTTCAGGTTGAGACCCTTTTCAGCAAAATCTGAACTCAACCCAAAACATCGCAGACTCCTTTTCTCCAGAGATGCTGCCTGACCCGCTGAGATGCTCCAGCATTTTGTGCTTATCTTCAGTATAAAGCAGCATCTGCACTTTCTTCCTACACTGTTTAGTTTAGCTTCAGAGATGCAGCTTGGAAACAGGCCCTTCGGCCCACCGAGTCCGCACTGACCAACAATCACCCATACACTGGTTCTGTGTTATCCCAGTTTTGCATCCTACACACTAGAGGCAATTTACAGAAACCAATTAACCTACAAAACTTGCACGTCTTTGGACTGTGGTTGGAAACTAGAGGACCTGTAGAAAACCTACACAGTAACAGGGAGAACGTACAAACCCCGTCCAGACAGCACCTGAGGTCAGGATCGAACCCTTGTCCCTGGCACTGGAAGGCAGCAACTCTACCGTTGCGCCCCCTGCTTAAAGGAGAATTGCCCTGTTAAGAATATTTAATTTGGTCACAACATAAAACAAACTTTCCTAGCTGCATGGAAAGTTCCCACTAGTTCAGTTTAGTTTAGAGATACAGCGTGGAAACAGGCCCTTCGATCCACAGAGTCCGCGCTGACGGGCGATTCCCGCACACTAACACTATCCCACACACACTAGGGACAATTTACTTTTATACCAAGCCAATTCACCAACAAACCTGTACATCATTGGAGTGTGGAAGGATACCGGAACTCCCCTAGAAAACCCACGCAGGTCACGGGGAGAACGTACAAACTCCGTACAGCTGACAGCACCCGTAGTCAGGATTGAAGGCAGCAACTCTACCACTGCGCCACCGTGCCGCCACTATTTGAAGAACAGCAGGGAAATTCGGCTTGACAATATGAGACAATATTTAGCATCCGTCATCCTCACAGATTATATGACCATTATCGTTTAATGTTGATGGCGCTCCCTCTGTACAAATTGGCTGCTGAATTACCGACATTACAACAGAAAGTAAAATTCAAAAGCACTTCACTGGTTGTAATACAGTGAAAGGCACAATATAAATATAAACGGTAGACATAAATGCTGGAGGATCTCAGCGGGTGAGGCAGCATCTATGGAGAGAAGGAAATAGGCAACGTTTCTGGTCGAGACACTTCTTCAGACAGATTTCGGGGTGGGGGCGGGAAGAAGAAAGGAAGAGGTGGAGACAATAGGCTTGTGGGAGAGCTGGGAAGGGGGAGGGGAAGGAGGGAGAAAGCAAGCACTATCTGAAATTGGAGAAGTCAATGTTCAAACCACTAGGGTGTAAACTACTCAAGCGAAATATGAGGTGCTGTTCCTCCAATTTGCCCTGGGCCTCACACTGGCCATGCAGGAGGCCCAGGACAGAGAGGTCAGATTCGGAATGGGAGGGGGAGTTGAAGTGCTGAGCCACCGGGAGATCAGGTTGGTTATGGCGAACTGAGCGGCGGTGTTGGGCGAAGCGATCGCCAAGCCTGCGCTTGGTCTCACCGATGTAAAGAAGTTGACACCTGGAACAGCGGATGCAATAAATGAGGTTGGAGGGGGTGCAGGTGAACCTCTGCCTCACCTGGAAAGACTGCTTGGGTCCTTGGATGGAGTCGGGACCGAGATGTGCTTTCCCAGCCTCACATGCTACTTCCTGTCTGTCAGGAAGTTGGTGATCCACTGACAGAGGGGTTCAGGCACAGCCAACTGGGAGAGTTTGGAGTGTAGTAGCTCTGGCACAATGGTGTTGAATGCAGAGCTAAAATCCACAAACAAAATCCTTGCATAGGTCCCCTGGCGGTCTAGGTGCTGGAGGATGAAGTGCAGGCCTAGGTTGACTGCGTCATCCACTGATCTATTGGCCCGGTATGCAAGCTGCAGTGGGTCCAGCAGGGGGTTTGTGATATTTTTCAGGTGGGCCAGCACGTCTTTCAAGGGTCTTCATAATTACGGAGGTCAGTGCGACAGGCCTGTAGTCATTAAGACCAGTAATCCTTGGCTTTTGGATACAGGAACAATAGTGGAGACTTTGAAGCAGACAGGCACAGTGCAGGTTTGCAGGGACTGGTTGAAAATATCTGTGTGGACCGGTGCCTGTCATTCGGCACAGAGCTTAAGGGTAGAGGGGGAAACATTGTCCGGTCCTGGAGATTTCCAGCTTTTCTGTCTCCTGAATAGCTTCTCCACCTCCTCAATTGCTATTGTTAGTGATGGAGAAGTGGCCAGATCGAACCCGGGTCTGTGGTGCTGTAAGGTAGCAACTCTACCGCTGCGCCACCATGCCGCCCTTGTATCTAAATGAGTATCTAAATGATTGTTACAATCTAAATAATAAACAATAAGGTCTCAGTGACAATCCTTGTATACACCTCTTGTTACAGGCTTCCAATCGCAAAAGCAATCATCCACCATCACCCCAGTCTGATGAAGTAGTCTCGACTGCTAACATCACCCATTCCTTCTCTCCAGAGATGTTGCCTGTGCCGCTGAGTTACTCCAGCATTTTGTGTCTATCTTCGGTGTAAACCAGCATCTGCAGTTCCTTTCTGCACATCACCTCTGTCTTCTGCCGTACGACCAAACCAGTATTGGCCATTTTGCCCTGGATTTCATGCACTCTAACATAGCATTTTGTATCTATTAGAACCCAAGTGAAAGAGAAATGGTGGCACCCGGGTTGGCGCAGCGGTAGAGTAGCTGCCTCACAGCGCCAGAGACCCGGGTTTGATCTTGACTACGGGTGCTGTCTGTACGGAGTTTGTACGTTCTCCCCGTGACCTGTGTGGGTTTTCTCCGGGTTTCCTCCCACACATCAAAGACATAGAGGTTTGGAGGTCAATTGGCTTCGGTAAAAAAGAATAAATGGTCCCTAGCGTGCAGGATAGCGCTAGTGTACGGAGGTCAGTGGTTGGCGTGGACTGGGTGGGCCGAAGGGCCTGTTTCCATGCTGTGTTTCTAAAAAGCTGAAGTGGGTGATCAGCCATTCCACACCTTCACCCCACGTTAAAATTATACCCAATTATTTTTGTTTATTCATTGCTGTTTTCCGTCCTTTGCTGATTTGGTTCAGGAACTCCATGCCTGCGATGTGTTTACTCCAGAGGAAATTATTCCATGTAAATAAGGCTTATGGAAATGCCCCCTGTGGAGAAAACTATTTTTGCTTTATTTACAATTGGGTAGTTTGACACTGAGCCTGAGAAATGAGCTGTCTTCCGGATATTGATTGGTGCTCTGTAAGCCTTCAACCACATTTCCGAGTAATAGTGAAATCAGTTGTGGCTCCTGCGTTTGTAAAAAAAAAAAAATCCATCCTAATATCTTTAGCGCGAGCTGGGTTACTGACATTAGGGTACAAAAGGCTTATACTGGGCCAGCCTGTTGGAAAACTGATGAAGAATTAACTTTGATGCAGTGTCAAGTCCATCACAAATAGGTTTATTAGGCACTGTTGCTCCGACAGCACTAGTAAGTTATCCTGGATGCGTGACAGAATTGTAAAGGGGACAACGTCAATACTTCCATCACTGCTTCCTGAAGCATCTTACCATGAACACTTTGCAAAATTGAAACCACCTCTTTCCCATTTCAGTGCGCCGTGCCCATGCAATATTAGAGGTCCCTTGTTAGCGGAGACCTCTGTTGAGTTGAATTTCTTGTCAGCCTTCACAAGTGACAACTCTTCTGACTGTCTGATTGGGAAGCCGTGGAAAAATCTGCTGGAACCGTGATTTTTTTTAACGAAAAAAAAATGTCCCGGTGTGAGTCGGAGATCTGTCACGCCGACGTTCAGGTGCGATGCAGCGCGGGAGGCGCAACGGTAGAGCTGCCGCCTCACAGTGCCGAAGACCCGGGTTCCATCCTGACCACGGGGGCTGTCTGCACGGAGTTTGCACGTTCTGAGGCTCATTAAGGCACTGGTCAGGCCGTGTGTGGAGTATCATGAGCAAATTTGGGCCCCATATCTGAGGAAGGATGTGCTGGCTCTGGAGAGGGTCCAGAGGAGGTTTACGAGAATGATCCCAGGAATGAGTGGGGTAGCATATGATGAGCGTTTGGCAGCACTGAGCCTAAACTCGCTGGAGTTTAGAAGGTTGAGGGGGGACCTCATTGAAACTTACAGAATAATGAAAGGCACAGAGTGGATGTGGAGAGGATGTTTCCACTGGTGGGAGAGTCCAGGACCAGAGGTCACAGCCTCAGAATTAAATGGTGCTCTTTAGAAAGGAGGTGAGGAGGGACTTCTTTAGTCAGAGGGTAATTAATCTGTGGTACATTGCCACAGAGGGCTGTGGAGGACACATCAGTGGACATTTTTAAAACAGAGATAGACAAATTCTGGATTAGAGCGGGTCAAGGGTTATGGGGAGAAGGCAGGAAAATGGGATTTGGAGGCAGATATCAGCCATGATTGAATGGCGGCGTAGACTCGATGGGCTGAATGGCCTAATTCTACTTCTATAACGAGAACTTGTGAACTTGTTCTCCCTGTGACCTGCGTGGGTTTTCTCCGGTTGCTCCAGTTTCCTTGCACATTGTATATCTAAACTAAACTAAACTAAACTAAAGTGATCGAGGATTTCAGTCAAAAGTCACCCATTCCTTCTCTCCAGAGATGCTACCTGTCCAGCTGAGTTAAGCCCCTGTCCCACTTTGCCGAGTTACTCACGAACTCTCCCGAGTTTTCCCCTTGATTCGAACTCGGGGGATGTTGGGGAATGTCCATAGCGAGCTCGTAGGAGGCCGTAGGAATCCGTAGATATTTCGTAGCGGCTCGTGATGCCAGCCGTAGGAACTCGGGGCATCAGGTAAGTCGGGACGTTTTTTCAACATGTTGAAAAATGTCCACGAGTAAAATAAATAGCCCCGAGTACCTACGAATGGCTATCACCGTAATTCTCCGAGTTCGAATCAAGGGGAAAACTCGGGAGAGTTCGTGAGTAACTTGGGAAAGTGGGACAGGGCCTTAACTCTAGCATTTTGTGTCTATCTTCGGTGTAAACCAGCATCTGCAGTTCCTTCCTAAACTAAGGTGATCACTACTTACAGTTGGATGCTTGGCGTTCAACCATAGCCTTTTTTGTAAATTTAATAGTAAGATTAAATGAGAACTTACCAGTTTGAAGTTTGATCTTTATTTTATGAGGAGTTACGTTGCGGGATTACGTGAAGAACCCGTCAGGGCGCATGCGCGACAATCTTCAAAGCAGTAGTATGAAATCACAGATACGGTAGTCGAATTAACATAGTAAGATAAGAGAACCATAAAAGTCAGCTGACCTTTATAATAGAGGGTGGGCGTGGAGGGCACGTAATCCCTCAACGTAACTCCTCATAAAATAAAGATCAAACTTCAAACTGGTAAGTTCTCGTTTAATCTTACTATTTTACTTCGGAGTCACGTGAGTGACTACGTGAAGATTTTAAAGCTCTGTGATTTCATGCCGCGGAACGAGTCCATGCTTCACACCCTGCTGTCGTAGACTGAGGAGGAAGTATGTTAACAAATGCAGACATGAATCAATTGTTAAAAATAAATAATGAGTGATTTATTAACACAAATTATAATAATGACCCCTGTCCTTCGGGGTGTATTATAAAACAGAACTCAAAATAGTGTCTGCAAAAGTCGCAGGTTTGGCAACTGGCTTATTATAAAATTCTTGAAAGGTCTTCTCCCTGGACCATCCTGCCGTACCCAGGATGTCATCCATTGGAACCTCCATCTGCCGTGCTGCCGATGTGGCTGCAGCCCTGGTGGAATGAGACCTGAAAATATCAGTATCCCATACTGCAGCCCCAAAAACCTGTCGAAGCCATCTAGATATAGTTTGGACCAATACCCTATTGTGAGGTCCTTTGTGGCTCACTAATAGTGCCAATTCTTGGCCTCTTACTTTAGCTGTTAGCTCAACGTATAATAACAGATGTGTCATGACGCATAGGCGAACATCTGTAGGGTATGCTCGAAACTCTAGTTTAAGGCCGGATGACCCAGGCCTGTTTTGTTTTACCAATTCATGGATAGATAGATAGATAGATAGATAGATAGATAGACATTTATTGTCACATACACCAATTGGTGCAGTGAAATTTGACTTGCCATGCAGCACACAAATAAAGATTACATCAAAGAATTTAACAACACAAAAACATCCCCCCACAATGGTTCCCACTGTGGGGGAAGGCAGCAAAGTCCAGTCCCATCCCCAGTTCACCCATAGTCAGGGCCTATTGAGGCCTCTGCAGTCGCCGATATGGCAGCCCGATGCCTCAGGCCCTCTTGCCGGATGATGAAGCTCCGGCGTCGGGTGAACACTCTCAGCAGCCCAGAGTGTCTGGAGCGGCCGCCTCCTCCCAGTAGACCACGGCTCCCGAAGTCCACGAGCCGCGCTGGTCGATGCTCCGACTCTGGCGACCTCATCGTGAGATCCCAGGCTCCGCGGTGTTTAGGGTTCAGCGCCGCCCGCGGCTGGAAGCTCCGCAGACCGCTGACCGCTGACCGCAGCTTCGCGATGTTGGTGCCGGCTGTCACAGCACTCCGGAGCTTACTGCACGGCGACCCGGGTTAGGCATCGCCCACTCCGCGATGGTACTTCAGCGCTGTGCCGCTGCCGAAGCTGAAGTCCTGGCCGGTCCCGGCAGGAAAACGCCGCCCCAGTCTGCCCATAGGCCGCGAGGAAGGGGCGAAGATACGGCTCGGAGAAAAGCCGCAACTCCGACCAGGTAGGTACTGAGAAAATAGTTTCCCCCTAACCCCACCCCCCACCCCCCACATAAAAAGACTAAAGACCTCCAAAACAAACACTTTCAACTAACTAAAAAAATTTTTAAAGGGTGAAAAAACTAACAGCTGCTGGCAGGGCAGCCATACTCGACGGCGCCCCAGGTGGATATAAAAACTTATACCATTCGTCCCTTTGGCCATCGAGTCCAGTCGTAATTTGTGTAAAGATTGCACCCGCTGGGCCAAGAACAGTGCCATCAGCATTACCAATTACCAGCCCAGAAGCAACGTCAAAACAATACTCACATCCCAAACGTGAGAGTATCTTGCCCTAGGGGGATTGGAGTTGAATATACCCCTCATTAATTTGGAGACCAAGGGGTGAGATCTCACAGAATTGTGGTCGAATCCCCGCCACAAATAGGTCGATAGGGCACTCCTGGCGCTGTTGATGGCACTGTATCTAAGTCCATCGAAATGAAGGTTAGCGAGGAACTCCAGGACATTTGTTATGGTGGCTGAGTTATACTCAATATTAGTCCTGGAACAAAATAGTTCCCATTTCCTGATGTAAGTCAGGTACTGTTTCCTGGTAGACTCTCTTTGCGCCGCCGTGATCATGTTGATGGTTCGGTCCGTCAGTCCAAGATCCAGAAATGGCCTGTTCAAATTCTGCAAATTAACAGATTTGTCCTGTCATGGCATGGATGACTTTCGCCTGTTACAGGATGGACCATCAAGTCTGGTCGTTTGGCGACGGCCATACATGGTTCTGAAACCATGTCGAGAACCACAGGGAACCAAGGCTGGGCAGGCCAGTCGGGTACTACCAAAATACCTGACGCAGAGTCTTGTTGTATTTTACGTAAGACCCGACTGATGAGGCAGAAGGGGGGAAATGCATAGAAAAACAAATTTCCCCAGTGCAGCGAACATGCGTCCATCGCTGCTGCCCCAGGGTCTGGTTCCCAAGCAACATATGTCGGCAACTGGTGGTTAAGCCTAGATGCAAATATATCGATATCCGGTGTTCCATATCGTGCTACGATGTCAGTAAACACTTTGGGGTCCAACATCCATTCGGTGTTGTCATTAAATTTTCGTGAGCTGGTGTCTGCCACTGAATTGAGTTTACCTGATGATTCATGCGCATCCCATCTGCCACCACAACTGGAGATGGTGTTGGTGGCACCCCAACCTTGAGTGCTGGCATAAGTCTGTAATACAACTGACGGGTTGCTAATAATAATGGAGCTGAAGGAACGCCGGATGTTATGCGTCCACCATCGGAGTTCGAAAATAGCTTTTGTTGGTAATTGCATTGGTCTGTTGAAATGACCAGCATGATGTTTAAGTGCTTGCACCTTTGCTCTCTGTAAATTTTGGTAGTGCAAAGGTCCAAACTATGTGGCTGGAATAGCAGCTACAAGTTTGCCAATCACCCTAGCCACTTGTCTGATGGATGGTTGACTGATGACAGCAAGGTTGCTGCAAACTTCCATTAATTCAGTTGCCTTGCCCCTCGGCAAAGTCACAGTCATGTGAACTGAATTAATGTTGAATCCCAAATAGTCCATAGTCGTGGATGGTGTTAACTTTGATTTATCTGGATGGATGATAAACCCCAGTTTCTCAAACAGACATATGGTAGCTGTAACAGCTGTTTTGGCTAATTTGTAGGCTTTACCCACGATTAGTATGTCATCTAGCTAGGCCATGACAATATGTTTTTGTTTCTGAAGAAACGCCAGAGCTGGTTTCAGTAATTTAGTGAACAGTCTGGGGGCTGAGGTTAA
Source organism: Malacoraja senta (assembly GCA_038087875.1). NCBI lineage: Eukaryota > Metazoa > Chordata > Chondrichthyes > Rajiformes > Rajidae > Malacoraja > Malacoraja senta. Next base: position 304,336,016 of record CM075977.1, on the reverse strand, counting down.
CCCATTCGGCAGTGCTTTGTACTGCCAAAGCTGCCCCATCCAGTTAAACTTCAGATATCGGCGGTGATCCTTGTGTATAGGAACTGAATAGTATGCATCTTTTAAATCGATGTATGCCATGAAGTAGCCTTCTGAAATCAATTGTTTGGCCGTGACAAAGGTTTCCATTTTGAAATGAGTATACTGCACAAATGTGTTCAGTTTTGTCAAATCGATGATGATGTGACACCCATCATCCTTTTTCTTTTTTGTGAAAATGTTTGACACAAATTCTAGAGAGTCATGTTGAGATCTCTCAATTACACCTTTAGTATATAGCCTCTTAAGTTCAGCATGACCATCCAACTTCTCTTGTTGTGATAGCTTAAACGACCTGCTGGTTGCATCTTGAACCGGAGGAAGGTGTTTGTTTATGAATTCAATTTCGTATCCTTGAACACTATGCAGTATATAAGAATCAGAGGTTATAGAGCTCCATGCCTCCCAAAACAAGTGTATCCTACCCCCCAACAAGTGTATACCTTGCACCTGCTGTGTCCTGGGAGGAACCAGACCCACCTACCTCCATGGTTAACTGTGGGGTGTTCATCTCTTCTTCTTCTGTTTCTTGGCCGGTTGAGATGCTGGAGTTCGGGGTTGGCGCATCTTCCACGAAGGTCGCTCTGGGCCGTGGTCCAAAAAAGACCTCTGTCCTTGAGTTGCGGCCTTCGAGCTTTCACCAGCTTCGACATGACGCGGCCTGCTGGTGGATGCGTAGGGGTGCTGTCGCCGAGGTGTTTTACCCGATGGAGCCTTGATGGGCTTTTGCCTCTTCATCCAGCTCTTTAACCTGTTTGGAAAGGTTGCCCCGAATAACAAAATTGGCGGCTGTGTGGTGTTGGTCTTGCACAGAGCCGCAAATTTGTGGTTCAAGGCTGGGCGAATGGCGTTTTTTCGGAAGCAGTTGATCTCGCCAGAGCATCTTGCTGAGCCTCTGTCATTTCCGAGTCATCCACCGACCGGGCAAATGCTGTAATCCCCGAAGCTATAAGTTTGAGGATCTTCTGCATCTGCACCTCCTGTGCCCTTATACCTGCACCAATATGTCCCCAGATGGAGGGATTCACTGCTGGAACATTGAGTGAGATACAGTTCCCTGGTGCCAGGTATTTTGCAGTGGTTTCATTGAGCGCCTGTTCCTGTAGTTGATGGAAGGAAAGGTAGTCAATGCTGGCTGCTAGTTCTGGTTGCAGCGGCTGCCCTGACTGTGGAGGCACCGCAAACTTTGTTACCATTCGCAGCATCTTCCCTTCTGGCACCCCCAGCATACTTGAGGTATCTTCAGCCAACCCTTGTTCGGAGTCAGCCCAGAAATGACTCCCAATGCTCCCCTCTGTCGAGGGAGATGCATTGTGCAGCCCTGAAAAAGGTGCTGCCATGGGCGTCCCAGGGGGCCCGTAGTGACGTGACTCCTTCTCCCGGAGTGTGTCACGGTGGAGCAATTGCTCCACTAGCCGCTCCAGACGGGATATGCGACCACTGTCGCTGTCTGCCGGCGGTGTTTGCTCATGGCCCGATACTTCGGAGTCCATGTGCGTGTCCCACTTCCGTTTGGCGTTCCTGTCAGCCTGTGGCGACGCAGACTGCACAGGTGCCGGGACAGGGACTGCTGATCGCATAGATAGCGATGCTGCAGTCGGCCGCTGCTGGCTCCCCGTGCTCTCGCGGTCCTCCTCAGCCAGTTTTTGAGCGGCCCGTTTGGACTTTGTGCGAGTCTTGTGCATGGTGGTTCTTCCTGCAACACAGAAAGACACACCAAAGACCTCAGAGTAAGTACTTACCTGTAGGTCTCTGGTTTAAGCTTACCGCTGCGGGGAACGCTCCTCCCCGTCTGTCGCTGCGCAATGCGTTAGACGATATGCCGCGCATGCGCCCTGATGGGTTCTTCACGTAGTCACTCACGTGACTCCGAAGTAAAACAAGGAGTTACCACGCAGCCATGCATGCATCTGTGTATGAATTTCACGAGTGTACATGTAGATTGTGAGTCTGATGTAGTTGAGGCCAGTTCATTGGCTATATTTAAGAGGGAATTAGATGTGGCCCTTGTGGCTAAAGGGATCAGGGGGTATGGAGAGAAGGCAGGTACAGGATACTGAGTTGGATGATCAGCCATGATCATATTGAATGGCGGTGCAGGCTCGAAGGGCCGAATGGCCTACTCCTGCACCTAATTTCTATGTATCTATGTATCTATGATGTATATGTGTGAAATTATGAACATCTTTATTTTATGTTCATGTCAAATATGAACATAATATCCCCATTCTCCCCATGATCTGCGTGGGTTTTCTCCAGGATCTCCGGTTTCCTCCCACACTTCAAAGGCGTACAGGTTTGTATTGAGGACATATTGAGATTTTGGGCAATATCATTGTGGTTATCAAGTTATTGATTTTTTTTGTTAATTATATATTATCTGTGCGTTTTCAGGCCTGTTATGCTGTTGCAAGTAAAAATGTCATTACTCTTGTTGGCACATATGATGATTAAACACGCCTAACTCTTGACTCTTGGCATTCTGGTGTAAAAAGGGGGATGTCATGGCCTATCATGCCTCTTCTACGTGTAATAAAATGTTAAGAAAAGTGTTGCATTTAACTATCGTCATTTCCCAAAACTCCTGACAGCCAATGGGGCAATATTGAGATATTGTGACATGAGTTCATATGGTTTTGCAGGGACTGGACAGATATAGATCATGTCCAGGCTGATGAAATTTGAATAGCTTGGCATCATGTTTGCCACAGACATTGTTGGCCAAAGGGCCTGTTCATGTTATTGGATCAGAATTGGGCCATTCAGCCCATCAAGTCTACTCCGCCATTAAATCATGGCTGATCTGTCTCTCCCTCTCAACCCCATTCTCCTGCCTTCCCCCCATAACCCCTGACACCCTTACTAATCAAGTCAATCTATCTATCTCTGCCTTAAAAATATCCATTAAATTGGCCGTCACAGTTGTCTGTGTCAATGAATTCCACAGATCCACCACCCTCTGACTAAAGGAATTCCTCCTCATCCCCTTTCTAAAGGTGCGTCCTTTCATTCTATGGCCTCTGGTCCTGGACTCTCCCACTAGTGGAAGCATCCTCTCCACATTCACTCTATCCAGATCTGTCACTATTCGGTAAGTTTCAATGAGTCCCTCCCCTCATCCTTCTAAACTGTATGTGTATGAAATAATGGACCTTCTTTGTTTTATGTGCGCATCAGCTCAATGATATGATATCCAAATCACCTCAAAATGGCAGCCAGCATCGTCAAAGACTCACCCACCCAACCCTAGACACACTCTCATTTCACTTTTTTTATCAGGAAGAAGGTACAGAAGTCTGAAAACCATGACCACCAGGTTCAAGAATAGCTTCTTCTCAACAATCATCAGGCTCTTGGCTCAGACATTGTGGGCTGAACGGCCTGTTCCTGTGTTGTAGTGTCCTGTGCTCTATGTGGATACATGGAACTGCAGATGCTGGTTTGCAAAAAAAGACAGAAAGTGCTGGAGTAAATCAGTGGGTCAAGCAGCATCTCTGGGAGAATATGGATACGTGACATTTCAGGGCAGGAGACTTCAGGGTCCTAACCTGAAATCAATATTCTCCAGAGCTTCTGCAAGAAGGGTCCTCACTTGAAATATCATCTATTTTCCATGTTCTCCAAAGAAACTGCGAAGACCTTCTTTGGTAAACCAGCATCTTCAGTTCCTTGTCATAATATTCTCGTAAATCTTCTCAGCACTCTTTCCAGCTTAACAACAGCTTTCAGTTCAGTTCAGTTCAGTTTATTGTCACTGTACTGAGGTACAATGAAAAGCTTTTGTTGCATGCTAACCAAAGCAGAAAGACAATACATGATTACAATATAGCCACTTACAGTGCATAGATACATGATAAGGGAATAATGCTTAGTGCAAGGAAAGCCAGTAAAGTTCGATCAAAGATAGTTCGAGGGTCTCCAATGAGGTAGATAGTAGTTCGGGACCGCTCTCTAGTTGTGGTAGGATGATTTAGTTGACTGATAACAGCTGGGAAGAAACTGTCCCTGAATCTGGAAGTGTGCATTTCCAGATGTTTTGCCCTGGGGAGGGGAGAAGAGGGAGCAGCCAGGGTGCGACTCGTCCTTGATTATGCTACTGATCTTGCCGAGGCATCGTGAGGTAAAAATGGAGTCAATGGAAGAGAGGTTGTTTTCTTGTGATGGTTAGGGCTGCGTCCACAATTCGCTGCAATTTCTTGCGGTCTTGGATGGAGCTGTTCGCAAACCAAGCCGTGATGCATCCTGATAAAATGCTTTCTATGGCGCATCTGTAGAAGTTGGTGAGAGTTATTGGGGACATGCCCAAATATAGCAGGGTGACCAAAACTGAATACTTTGCATTATGCACTGGCCAGGGAAGGAAACCTGCCAGATATCCACTTTTGTATCCACTTTGGTGGCAAAAAAAGGAAGGCAGATTATTATCTAAATGGTGTCAAGTTGGGAAAAGGGGAAGTACAACGTGATCTGCAGGTCATTGTTCATCAGTCAATGTAAGTAAGCATTCAGGTACAGCAGGCAGTAAAGAAAGCGAATGGCATGTTGGCCTTCATAACAAGAGGAGTTGAGTATAGGAGCAAAGAGGTCCTGCAGTTGTATAGGGCCCTAGTGAGACCACATCTGGAGTATTGTATTCAGTTTTGGTCCCCTAATTTGAGGAAGAACATTCTTGGTATTGAGGGAGTGCAGCGTAGGTTTACAAGGTTAATTCCTGGGATGGTGGGACTGTCATATGCTAAGAGAATGGAACGGCTGGGCTTGTATACTCTGGAATTTAGGATGAGAGGGGATCTTATTGAAACATATAAGATTATAAAGGGTTTGGACACGCTAGAGGCAGGAAACATGTTCCCGATGTTGGTGGAGTCCAGAACCAGGGGCCACAGTTTAAGAATAAGGAGTAAGCCATTTAGAACGGAGATGAGGAAAAATGTTTTCACACAGAGAGTGGTGAGTCTGTGGAATTCTCTGCCTCAGAGGGCGGTGGAGGCCGGTTCTCTGGATACATTGAAGAGAGAGCTAGATAGGGCTCTTAAAGATAGCGGAGTCAGGGGATATGGGGAGAAGGCAGGAACGGGGTACTGATTGTGGATGATCAGCCATGATCACATTGAATGGCGGTGCTGGCTCGAAGAGTCGAATGGCCTACTCCTGCACCTATTGTCTATTGTCTATTGTCTATTGTCCATTGATATCCCCAGCCTAATGTCAATATCACTCCAGACCCATCAATGGAGTCTACACATAAATGTCCTTTGAAATGGATGAGCTGTTCTGACCTTAAGTGCTGACCTTACCAAATCCTACAACGATGATTAAAAAATAAAATGACACCTGTATGTTGTGAGCAAATAAAATCCAGTGTGTTATTAGTTCTGCCACTCCATGAGGTGCTGCTACTTTTATTTATTATGCCTTCCTCTAGGCTGAACCGAGATCCATTAATCACAGGGTTGAACATTTCTAGTAACACAGAAGGGTGGATAAGGAAACATAGTGGTTAAGTTACTGGACTAGTCCGTAAAACCTGATGCCCTGGAGGCATCACCACAGTCTCATCACACTAGCAGGGAAACTAAAATTTAATCAAAAATTCTTTTTAATTTTTTAATTTTTTAGAGATACAGGGTGCGACTCGTACCAGCCTCCCATACGGACCTTTCTGTCCTGGGCCTCCTCTATTCCCAGAGTGAGGGGCACACAGAACATCACCTCATATCTCGCTTGATAGACACAAAGTGCTGGACTAACTCAGTGACTCAGGCAGCATCTCTGGAGATAAGGAATAGGTGACGTTTCAGGTCGAGACCCTTCTACAGACTGAGAGTCAGGGGGAGAGGGAAACTAGAGGTAGGCAAAAGTTCAGAACAAATCATAGCCGGCACCGATCACCAAGGAAAGGTGGAGCCAACAATGGTCTATTGTTGGCTGCAAAAGAGGTGACAACGAACTCATACGAACTACAACCCAGTTGTATCAACAATGAATTCTATAATTTTAGGTTTAAGAAGGAACTGCAGATGCTGGAAAATCGAAGGTAGACAAAAAGCTGGATCGGTGCGGCAGAGATTCACCTGCACCTCCTCCAACCTCATCTATTGCATTCGCTGCTCTAGATGTCAGTTGCCCTACATCGGTGAGACCAAGCGTAGGCTTGGCAATGGCTTCGCCGAACTCCTCCGCTTGGTTCGCAATAACCAACCTGATCTCCCGCCCCCCCCCCCACACACATCCTGTGCGCAAATATTTATATAATGTCATAAATTCATAAGTCATAGGAGCAGATTTAGGCCATTGGGCCCATCAAGTCTACTCCGCCATTCAATCATAGCTGATCTACCTTCCCCTCTCAAGCCCATTTTCCTGCCTTGTCCCCATAACCCCTGGCACCCTTAAGGGCCTGTCCCACGGGCAGGCGATTCCAGGCGGTAAGCGCGGCGTAGCAAGAAGTGGGAACCGCGCGGCTGCCGCACGGGTGCCACGGTACGGCCTGTCCCACGAGCATGCGGCGAGCGCGGCGTGGGGTGATTACGTCATCGCGCAACGCAACGCGCTTGCCTACTCCGTCGAGACGGTGCACGGCGTCCAGGCGGTGCTCGCGGCATCCAGGCGGTGTTCGCGGCTTCCAGGCGGTGTTCGCGGCGTCCAGGCGGTGTTCGCGGCGTCCAGGCGGTGCTCGCGGCGTCCAGGCGGTTCTCGCGGTGTCCAGGCGGTGCTAGCGGCGTCGAGGCAGCAGCGGGGCGGCAGGCCGTTGCCGCACGGGATTTTTGGACAGTGTCAGTTTTTCTGAGCCCCGCGCGGTGTCTGGGCCAACTACATACGGCTGCGGCGATCTGCGTGGGACCGACCCCGCGGTCCCCGCGCGGTCCCCACTTCCTGCTACGCCGCGCTTACCGCCTGGAATCGCCTGCCCGTGGGACAGGCCCTTTACCAATCAAGTATCTGTCAATCTCCGCCTTAAAAATACCCACTGACTTAGCCTCCACAGCCGTCTGTGGCAATGAATTCCACAGATTCACCACCCTCTGACTAAAGCAATTACTCCCCATCTCCTTTCTAAATGTACGTCCTTTTATTCTGAGGCTGTTGCCTCTGGTCCTAGACTCTCCCACCAGTGGAAACGGACTCTCCACATCCACTCTATCCAGGCCTTTCACTATTTGGTAAGCTTCAATGAGGTATAACTTTCATTCAAATATTAAAAAATAACAATCCTTTGATGAAGAAATTTCCATATTTCCATCCTCCTTAAAATTGTGTCCCTAAGTTCACTCCCAAATGTCCTTGCACTGATGTTTGGGCAGTTGCTTCTTGTATTGGTTTCCACGCCGGATGAAACTGTTGCTCTGTTTCTACTCTATTGAATCCCTTTCATGTTTTAAACACCACAATTATATCAACCTTCTAATCCCGTGGGAGTTGAAACCACTGCCTACAGCGATTTTATGCCGAAATGTTTCACTAAAACATAAATCAGATTTACATGAAATGAAAAAGAAGCAGAGAAAAGAATTGCATTTATGAAGTGCTTCTAACAAAGTTGCAAAGAGTTTTTACAGCCAATAACGTACTTTTGAAGTGTGGTTACTTCATTGGAATGCAGTGAATGCAACAGCTCATCGCACGTTCGCAACCATTCATTCGGATGATGGGTCCTGAGCCGAAATGCCACCAATCTTGCCTGGCCTGCTGGGTTCCTCCAGCACTTTGTGTTTTGTCCAAGATTGGCTGTCAAGGGAGCTGTTTGTATGGAGTGTGTTTGCTCTCCCCGTGGCCTGCGTGGGTTTTCTCCAGGATCTCCGGTTTCCTCCCACACTCCAAAGACATACAGGTTTGTAGGTTAATTAGCCTGGTATTAATGTAAATTGTTCCTGGTGTGTGTAGGTTAGCGTCAGTGTATGGGGGGATCGCGGGTCAGAGCGGACTCGGTGGGCCGAAGGGCCTGTTTCCGCACTGTATCTCTAAACTAAACTACTAAACTCACTGCAAGTTCTCACAAACAGCAATGTGATAATGGGAAGATAATCCAATTAAGGATTCCAACCTTTCAGTCACAAGAAGTGTCCAGACCCGTCTGTACCCGACTACACCCAGCCGGGGACACAAGAAATTGCAGATTCTGGAATTTCAATTTAGTTTAGAGATACAGTGTGGAAACAGGCCCTTCGGCCCACCGACCCCGTGCCGACCAGAGATCACCCGTACGTCGCCTGTCCATTCCCCCCACAGATGCTGCCAGACCTGCTGAGTTCCTCCTGCATTTTGTGTTTTGCTGAAGCTTGGCTGACTACAGATGCTGTCTATGCGGAGTTTGTACGTTCTCCCTGTGACCACGTGGGTTTTCTCCGGGTGTTTAGTTTAGTTCAGAAATAAAGCGCGGATAGAGTGGAGACACAAGAAATCGCGGAATCTGGCATTTCAGTTTCATTTAGAGATACAGCGTGGAAACAGGCCCCTTCGTCCCAGCGAGTCCACACTGACCAGTGGTCACCCCTCACTTGTTCTACCCACTCGGGGAAATTTACAGAAGCCAATTAACATACAAACCTGCACGTCTTTGGAGTGTGTGTGTGTTTGTAGCGTACAAACTCCGCATAGACAGCATCTGTAGTCAGCCAACCTTCAGCAAATCACAAAGTGCTGGCAGATCAGGCAGCATCTGTGGAGGGAATGGACAGGCAATGTACAGGTGATCGCTGGTCGGCGTGGGCTCGAAGGACCGAAGGGCCTGTTTCTGCGCTGTATATCTAAACAAAACTAAAATTCCAGCATCTGCAATTGCTTGTGTCTCCACTCTGTTACAGTATGATTGATTGGAGGGTAAATATTGGCCCAAGGAATCTGGGGAGAACAATTTGATCTTTTCCGAAGGAGTATGATGGATTTTTTTCCATTAAAATGAAGAAATAGATTGGATCCTTGATTTCGATTTATGTCAGAAAGAGTTGAGTATAACGCTTGAGATTTTTGTCAAAACATTTCCCGCTTTGAACCGTGGGGCGGGGAGTCTGAAGAAGGGTTTCGACCCGAAACGTCGCCCGTTCCTTCACTCCATAGATGCTGCCTCACCCGCTGAGTTTCTCCAGCATTTTTGTCTACCTTCCAGCCTTGAACCCACAGCTACCAAACCCAGAATGCGGCTTGCTGCTTATCACGAGGGGAATTGATATGGTGAATGCATACACTGAATCCTCATACCAGCAGTCTGAGGAAGGGTCTCGACCCGAAACATCACCCGTTCCTTCTATCCGGAGATGCTGCCTGTCCCACTGAGTTACACCAGCATTTTGTGCCTATCTTTGGTGAATGCAGTCTTTTTCCCAGTGTAGGGGAATCGAGAGCCAGAGGACTTGGGTTTAAGACGAAAGGGGAAAGATTTAATAGGAACCTGAGCGGCAACTTTTTTTACTCGGAGAGTGGTGGGTGTATGGAACGAGCTGCCAGAGGGGGCATTGAGACAAGAAGACAAGAGAGTAGAGAGTGTTTTATTGTCCAATGTCCCAAAACTGAACAATGAAATCTTTACTTGCAGCAGCCCAATGGATATGTAAACATAGCACTCTGTAAAGACCTTAATAAATAACAAAAATAGTTCAGTACACATATATATACTAAACGTTTTCACATACCTATATATACATGTGTATACACACACACACACACACACACACACACACACACACACACACACACACACACACACACACACACACACACACACACACACACACACACACACACACACACACACACACACACACACACACACACACACACGTATTTATATTAAGCAAACAAGCAATATAGTGTAAAGACAAAAACAATGCATCCAAGTCTGTGTATTTTGGAGCTTATGTAGTTAAGCAGATACAATAACGGCATTTAAAAGACATTTGGACAGGTACATGTATAGGAAACGCTTAGATGGCACAATGGTAGAGTTGCTCCCTCAGTGCCAGAGACCCGGAATCGATCCTGACTACGGGTGCCCCTTGTACAGAGTTTGTACGTTCCCCCTGTGACTGCATGAGTTTAGTTCAGATGGACTAGTTGTGCAGAGGGCCTGCCTCCGTGTTATCTGACCCTAAAATCACCTGAATGAGCACTTGAATAGCTGGAACCTGCAGAACTATAGACCAATAACTAGGGTGTAGGATTACTGAAGTACATATTTGGCCAGTGTGGACAAGATGAGCTAAATTGTCTTTTTCTGCTCAGTAAACGTAAAACATAAAACATAAAACAGTACAGCACAGGAGCCCACGATGTCCATACTGAACATAATACCAGACGAAACTAATCTCCTCGGCCTGTATGTGATCCATATTCCAACATTCCCTATATATCCACGTGTCTACCTTAAATCCTCTTCAATGTCACTATCATATCTTCCTCCATCGCTACCCCTGGTGGATCCAGACATCCTCCAATCTCTGTGTAGAAAATTTGCCCCGCACATCTTGAACTCTGCCCCTCTCACCTTAAAGCTGTCCCCTCTCGTCTTGGTGTAGAAAATTTGCCCCGCACATCTTGAACTCTGCCCCTCTCACCTTAAAGCTGTCCCCTCTCGTCTTGGACATTTCCACCCATGGAAAAATGTTCTGGCTGTCTGCCCTGTCTATGCTTCTCATAATTTTCTTTCAGGTCTCCTCAGAAAAGATAATCTAAGATTGTCCAACCTCTCCTCATAGCTAATATTCCCTAATCAAGGTGGCATTCTGATAAACCTGTTCTGTACCTTCTCCAAAGACTCCACGTCCATTCTTTAAAGGGACAACCAGGACGACCACGGTGGCGCAGCAGTAGAGTTGCTGCTTTACCCCGGGTTCGATCCCAACTACGGGTGCTGTCTGTACGGAGTTTGCATTGTCCTCCCCATGACCCCGTGGTTTTTCTCCGAGATCTTCGGTTACCTTACACACTCCAAAGACGTACAGGTCTGTAGGTTAATTGGCTTGGTGTATGTGTAAATTGTCCCTAGTGTGTGTAGGATAGTGTTAATGTGCGGGGATCGCTGGACCACGCAGATTCGAATGGCCTGTTTCCGCGCTGAATCCCTAAAACTAAAAAAACAAAAACTAAACTGCGCACAATACTCCACATGCGACCTAACCAACGTCCTATGACTGTGCTAGGATTCAACAGGTCAACCACTCCCACGCTGAATACAACAAAGAGCCTTTCTGCTCTGACATTATATACTGTGGAACAGCCTGACTATATTCCTAAACTTGTTATTTTTTGCTAATTGGTACAAAGTTTGAAGCCATTTAGCCCTTGACCACAAGGTGTTAGGAACTAAAGTTTGACAGAGTTCAAGGCACTTTAACAAGCCCGCATTAAGGCCAGCAGACAAAGGAAACCTTCATCCATATGAACCCAGAGACCAAAGGTCCGCATCCAACACATTGCACCAGTCAGTTCCTAATCCGCATCGCGATTATAACACACTCCAATCAGCTGGAGAAAGAGACCATTATTCATCACGACGTTAGTGCAGAAGAGGCCATTTGGCCCATCGTTCTTGTGGGAGCCTACACATCCACATAGCACAGAAACAGACCCTTTGGCCAACTTATCCATACCGACCAAGATGCCTCATCAAAAGTGGACCCATTGCACACATTTGGCCCACATTATTGATGGAATTAGCGTCCTGCAGAGAATATATTGAAGTCCACTACGATTGCAATCTTGGAGCGGAGGCATTATTCTATGGGCAGGCACAAACTCAGGAGGAACTCAGCGGGTCAGGCAGCATCTCTAGAGAAAAGGAATAGGTGACTGTGCTGCACAGTGTTGCAGTGGTAGAGATGCTGCCTCTCAGCGCCAGAGTTCTGGGTTCGATCCTGACTAGGGGGACGTCGGTGAGAGTGGAGGGATGCCGGTGAGCAAGAGGACCATCGTAGAGCGAGGAGGACCATCGGCAAGCGAGGGAGACACAGGTGAGAGTGGAGGGCCGTGGGAGAGCCGTCGCCCACATGAGTGCTGGTGGTCAGTTGGTGGAGGATGGAGAGCAAGGAGGGGCCCGGCGTGGGGGGTAAGGGGGGGTGGGTGGAGTGAGAAGGAAGAGAGACCATTTGGACTACATTGAATACTTTTGTAACTTTCTTGGCACCATATACATGGCCACTCTTTGCATACTTGTGAATTGTATGCTAAAACAAAGAACTTCACTGCACCAAGTACACATGACAATAAAGTATCAACCAGTCATTGAGAATTCAGTGACCCTGCAATCTTGTCCCCCTACTCCAAACCCGAATCCACATGAACTCTAACAATTCAATATGTTGACGTGATATATACCTTTGTCAGCGGACATCACTGGTAACAATTGACTAACGACCACAATTGTAATTTTTCTAAAGCTCAAAAAAGTGTGTCTCTGATGTTCCTTCTATTTCATATTACAATGTCAAACGTGCCGAGCATTTCTATCTTATTTTCTTTCAATGCATCAGCCTGCAGCTTCATCCTTCGACGAGCAGGCTAGTGGTGTGTTGCCTCCACAGAACAGCACAATAAAAGGTCATCATTTACTGTGAAAATAAAATCACACTTTGTAGATTAGCTCGTTCAGAAAACGCCCTTGGCAAAGAGTGGCTCCTTACAGAGTAACAGTCCCTCTCTCTTCCCTCTCTGTAATGCACCGCTTGGCATTCTAATTGCATGCTTTTCTCAAAGACTATCATTTCCCAAGTTAAACGTCAGTGATAGTTTGTAACACCTCGCCCTGTTCGCTTCAGACTCTGAATAACGGGCCTGTCCCACTTAGGCAATTTATTCGGCGACTGCCGGCGACTGTCACAGTTATAGCAGGTCCCCCCCTGGAACCCACCCCCCCACAACAATGTCTACGACAACCTACGACAACCTACCACCTAGTCGTCGTTAACCATTAGGACGTCCACCTATGACAACCTACGACCACACAGGCGACAACCTACGACAATCGAAGTCAACCTACGTCCACCCGCGACAAGCTACGACAAGCAACGACCTTGTCGGCGACAAATATGTCGTCGCCGGTACCTGTTGACGTAGGTAGTCGCCAATGGAATTCACCGAAGTCAGCACCTGGCGACAACCTGCGTCACCTGGCGACAACCTGCGTCACCTGGCGACAACCTGCGTCACCTGGCGACAACCTGCGTCACCTGGCGACAACCTGTGTCACCTGGCGACAACCTGCATCACCTGGCGACAACCTGCGTCACCTGGCGACAACCTGCGTCACCTGGCGACAACCTGCGTCACCTGGCGACAACCTGCGTCACCTGGCGACAACCTGTGTCACCTGGCGACAACCTGCATCACCTGGCGACAACCTGCGTCACCTGGCGACAACCTGCATCACCTGGCGACAACCTGCGTCATCCTGGCTACAACCTGTGTCATCCTGGCTACAACCTGTGTCACCTGGCGACAACCTACGTCATCCTGGCGACAACCTACGACAGCACCTACGACAGGAGAAGTCAAGTCAAGAAAAGTCACTTTTATTTATATAGCACATTTAAAAAACAACTCTCGTTGGCCAAAGTGCTTTACATTGGTATAAGAATAGTATAACAAACAACAGTGGTTCATAGATTAAATACAAACATCACTACATACATATAGCCCTCGCTCAGAGGATGTCAAGAAAGTCTTGGGAGTAGAGATGAGTTTTAAGTCTCGACTTAAAGGAGCCCTCGCTCAGAGGATGTTCAGCAACCCCAAGTCGGCCGATCTGAGGGACCTGGAGGTGGTGTGGTGGGTAAGCAGACTTTTGATGTAGGTGGGGCCAAGCCCATTGAGGGCTTTGTAGACATAAAGGAGGATCTTGAAATTTATTCGGAACCGCACAGGGAGCCAGTGGAGGGAGGCCAGGATCGGGGTGATGTGGTCCCTTTTTTGGGTGCCTGTCAGGAGTCTTGCTGCGGCATTTTGGACCAGTTGCAGGCGGGACAGGGAAGATTGGCTGATGCCAGTGTAAAGGGAGTTGCAGTAATGTAGGCGGGAGGAGATGAATGTGTGGATGATCTTTTCGAGGTCATCAAACTGGAGGAATTGTTTTATTTTAGCTATCGTCCGAAGCTGAAAGAAGCTAGCTTTTACCACGGCATTGACTTGTTTGTCAAATTTCAGTGCTGAGTCAAATATCACGCCAAGGTTTTGAGAAGACAAGCTACGTCAAGCCCACAGTCGCCAAAAAGTTTTGAACAATTCAAAATCCAGCAGCGACCAGAAAAACGTTACGACTCTTTAGGCGACTTGAGGAGACTACTCACGACCATACAGGCGTCATCCCGTGACCACGTGGCGACAGCCTAGTCGCCGAAAAAATTGCCTAAGTGGGACAGGGGCTTAAGGGTTTAGTTCAGTTTAGTTTACTAGTGTTATCCTACACATTTGGGACAATTTACAATCTTAGCAAAGACATTAACCTACAAACCTGCACGTCTTTGGAGTGTGGAAGGAAACCGGAGCTCCTGGGGAAAACCCACATTGTCACGGGGAGAACTTGCAATCATAGTCAGGTTCGAACCCGGGTCTCTGGCGCTGAGAGGCAGCAACTCTACCGCTGTGCCACCTTGCCGCACCGTCAGCCATTTTGACAAGGGCAATGCTGATGTAAATTCTAAATAACGAGTGGAGGAGATTTAACATATGCAGGGTCTCAGCTAAATTATCATCCATGCATCAACTAGTTAAGAAGATCTCTTTGCTGAGGAAGGAACTGCAGATGCTGGTTTATTCCGAAGATAGGCACACAACGCTGGAGTAACTCAGCGGGTCAGGCAGCATTTCCAGACAAAAAGAATAGGTGATGTTTCGGGTCGAGACCTTTCTTCAGACTGAAAGTAGAGGTGGGCGGGGAGGGGGGGGGGGGGGGGGGAAATAAACTGAAAGTGAGAAAAGCCCCGATTTGTTCTGGCCTTGGTTGTCTCTGGTTTATTTCCCACTCCCCACCGCCCTCACCTCTACTTTCAGTCTGAAGTAGGGTCTGAACCCGAAACGTCACCTATTCCTGTTCTCCTGAGATGCTGCCTGACCCGCTGAGTTACTCCCAGCTTTTTGTGTCTATCTTCAGTTTAAACTTTTGATGTCTAGTTCCTTCCTGCACATCATCGTCTTCAGACTCTCATACGTATCTCCTTCTCGATGGCAGGATGTGAAATGAGAGAGTGGCATCATCTTGATGATCCTGGCAGCATTTTTGAGACCGCACCTCTTGTAGATCCCTTCAATGGTGGTGAGATCAGTACCCATGATGCACCAGGCAGCGCTCACCATGTTTTTCTAATCTCCTTTGTCCCTTTGCATTGGAGCTGTCGAACCAGGCCATGTTACAACCAGTCAATGTGCTCTCTACCGTACACCTGTAGACTGACTCAACATACCTTCCCATCAATTGTTCTACTTGCATTCTGCTGATCTGGCACCCACCTCTCTGCCGCTCCAGTTTAAACCCTCCCGAGTAGCATTTGCAAAGTTTTGTACAAACTTTCTGCTGTGACAGTGACGTGCATAATCCTGTCGCTGGCTTCATATTTTACACCAGTAATGCACGCTCAGTGCACTGAGCATTGTCAATCTATTGAAAATAGACACAAAGTGCTGGAGTAACTCAACAGGTCAGGCAGCATCTCTGGAGAAAAAGGATAGGTGATGTTTCGGGTCGGAAGCCTTCTTTAGACTGGAGAAAAAATAATAGGTGACTTTTCGGGTCAGGGCCCTTCTTCAGATTGGGGAAATGTCCTGACCCGAAACGTCACCTATCCTTTTTCTCCAGGGATGCTGCCTGACCCACTGAGTTACTCCAACATTATTTGTGTATCTTTGGTAGAAGCTAGCATCTACGGTTCTTTAAAGATGCTGTCAGTCTATTATCTCCTTTGAGGCGACATGCAAGAATCCTCAGCTTTCTCTACACAAATAGTTTCATGTGTGGAAAGAATTTCTGACTGCGCACTCCCAGAGCGGAGAGTGCATCTGCAGAAGCTCATATTGACACACCATCATTTTATGTCCATTAAAATTAAAGAACTGAACTTCACGAAAAGTGAAGCCAGAGGAAGGAATAGAGGTAGAAAGAAGGAACTGCAGCTGCTGGTTTACAGAAAAAAGTCACAAAGTGCTAGAGTAACTGAGTGGGTCAGGCAGTATCTCTGGAGCTCATGGATAGGAGACGTTTCACATTGGGAGTATAGGTATAAGGGGGCAGTGGAAGGGGAAAGGGGGATGGGAAGTGGGAAAAATGGGCGCACATGCAGGTAGTACACAGGGAAGAGATGGGGGAAGGGTGTCAGATCTGAAGAAGGATCCCAACCCGAAACGTCACCCATCCCTTTTCTCCAGTGATGCTGCCTGACCCGCTGCGTTACTCCATCACTTTGTGTCTATCTCAGGTTTGTAGGTTAAACGGCCTCATGCTCATTAAGAATAATTGTAACTGTGTCAACCACGTGTCAATTCACAGATGTACTTCGTGCATTAGGCTGCTCAGATTTTCTCAAGGACTTTCAGCACCTTTCCTTTCGAACTTGACTACTTCTGAACGATGGCAAACGCGCACAGGCATGTGCTGGAACACGTATTCACGTGGGCAAGTACTCAGAGACACACAGCCCCTGTCTCACCATCCACTATCACCAACATTAGGCATCAGCCCTACCCCTTCCCCAACCCCAGTCACCACAAGATGACCATGAGACAGGAATTAAATCTGATCTTCATTTGTCCTTCCTACTCAGGGAAGTGTGGGACAATCATTAGCAAATAGAAGATAGAATATAGAACATAGAAGAGTACAGCACAGGAACAGGCCCTTCGGCCCACAATGGTTGTACCGAACACGATGCCAACTTAAACTGATCCCAACTGTACATGATCCATATCCCTCTATTCCCTGCACTATCTTGCATCTATCTAAATGCCTCCTAAACACCACTATCATATCTGCCTCCACCACCACTCCTCGCAATGCGTTCCAGGCCCGCACCACTCTGTGGAAAAAAAATTGCCCCGCACATCTCCACTAAACTTTCCCTCTCTTACGTTATAGCTGTGCCCTCTAGTGTTGGATATTTCCACTCTGGGGAAAAAAAAAGTTCTGACTGTCTATCCTATCTATGCCTCTCATAATTTTATATACTTCTATCGAGGCTCCTCCCAACTTCCGACGTTCCAGAGGAAACAAACCAAGTCTATCCAGCCTCTTCCTGTAGCTGAAACCCTCCAATCCAGCAGGAATTCTTGTAAACCTCCTCTGCACCCTCTCCAAAGTCTCCCTGTCCATTTTGTTGTGGGGCGACCAGAACTGCGTTCAATACTCCAGATGCAGCCTCACCAAACTCCTATAGAGCTACATTGAATTGTTTTCTATCTTAGTATTTTTATTTTATTAGAAGTAAGTACAATTGTATACAATCATATTTTCATAATACATTTCATGTACAGCTTCTTATTTTTTTAATTTTTATAATAAAGAATAAAAATAAAAATAAGTTAGATAATGAAAAATAGAAAAATGTGAGATATATAGTGTGTGGAAAAGAAAAATAGAGAGTGAAAGAAGAAAGTTAAAGAATAGAAAATAGGAAAAAGAGAATAAAAGAAGAAAAGGCAAGAAAAAGAAAAAAGAAGTAAGGAGATCTTATTTATAATCTTGACCATCCCTCGCCCAGTCACGAATTAGCTTTTACAATTGTGTTGCACCATATGATTCCAAAAAGACGACAAATGGAGACCAACTCGTTGTGAATTGGTCAAATTTATCTATTAGGAGGAATCGCATTTCCTCAAGATGTGCGGTGTCCAACATACTTGCAATCCACATTTTGAGCGTTGGTATTGGTGTATTTTTCCAAAATTTCAATATTAATTTTTTTGCTATTATTAAACCATAATTAAAAAATAATTTTTGAGATGGATTCAATTTATTCCCATCTTCCATTACCCCAAATATAATCAATTCATTATTAGGTCCCATTTTTATCTTAAATAATTTTGTGAATATTTCGAAAATATCACTCCAAAATCTATAAAGTTTTATACAGGAAACAAAAGAGTGTGTTATAGTTGCATCTTGGGGTAAACATTTATCGCAAGTGGGGGATATATTTGGGTAAAAGTTATTTAATCTTGTTTTTGAGTAATATAATTTATGTAAAATTTTAAATTGAATTAGATTATGTCTTGTATTAATCGAACATTTGTGAATGTATATCAAATACTTTTCCCATGTAACCTTCGTAATTTTTATCATTAATTCCCGTTCCCACTCTTCTCTAATTACCTCTGTCGCAGGTAGAATTGTTTTCTATCTTAGACAATAGACAATAGGCAATAGCTGCAGGAGTAGGCCATTCGGCCTACTCCTGCACCTATTGGCATTCAAGCCAGCACCGCCATTCAATGTGATCATGGCTGATCATCCCCAATCAGTACCCCGTTCCTGCCTTCTCCCCATATCCCCGGACTCCGCTACCTTTAAGAGCCCTAACTAGTTCTCTCTTGAAAGTATCCAGAGAACCGGCCTCCTCCACCCTCTGAGGCAGAGAATTCCACAGACTCACAACTCTCTGTGAGAAAAAGTGTTTCCTCGTCTCCGTTCTAAATGGCTTACCCCTTATTCTTAAACTGTGGCCCCTGGGTCTGGACTCCCCCAACATCGGGAACATGTTTCCTGCCTCTAGCGTGTCCAAACCCTTAACAATCTTATATGTTTCAATAAGATTCCCTCTCATCCTTCTAAACTCCAGAGTGTACAAGCCCAGCCGCTCCATTCTCTCAGCAAATGACAGTCCCGCCATCCCGGGAATTAACCTTGTAAACCTACGCTGCACTCCCTCAATAGCAAGAATGTCCTTCCTCAAATTAGGGGACCAAAACTGCTCACAATACTCCAGGTGTGGTCTCACTAGAGCCCTGTACAAATTCTCCTTAATGTCCTCACTTTGTTCCCATGTCTTCAGAAAGACACGTCAAGAGATTTCACAGGGCATATGGCACAGAAACACGTTTGTTTGGGCCAACCAGTTCATAAAGACATCTATCTCTACTCCAGACTTCCTGTCTGTTTAATTTAGTTTAGTTTCTGAGGGGTAACTTTTTCACACAAAAGGTGGTGGGTGTATGGAACAAGCTGCCAGAGGAGGTAGTTGAGACAGGGACTATCCCAATGTTTAAGTTAGACAGGAACATGGATAGGACAGGTTTGGAGGGATATGGACCAAATGCGGGCAGGTGGGTCTCGTGTAGCTGGGACACGTTGGCCGGTGTGGGCAAGTTGGGCTGAAGGGCCATTTTCCACACTGTATCACTCTATGACTCTATGGCTGTGACTAATCAAGTAAGCTGCGAGCTCATTTAAGGCAGGAAGTAGACCAGGGAAACCATTTCTCTGGCCTGGATGACTTGCCTCACATCGAGATCCAACCTTGACTCCTCGATCGTTACCTCTACCTCAGCCAGATCCAGACAGGGCATTTTTCTACCAGACTATCAAATAGCCATTTAGTTCTCTGCCATTAAGATGCAATGTCCTCTTGTTATTGCAAATATATTAATTATATTGAGTGGCACGGTGGCACAGTGGTAGAGCTGCTGTCTTACAGCGCCAGAGACCCGGGTTCGATCCTGACTGCGGGCGCTGTTAGTCTGGAGTTTGTACATTCTCCCTGCGTGGGTTTTCTCCGGGTGCTTCCATTTCCTCCCACACTCAAATACAAGCAAGGTTGCAGATTAATTGACTACTGTAAATTGGCCCTGGGGTGTAGGATCGAACTAGCAGATGGGTGGTCGATGGTGGGTGCGGTCTCGGTGGGCCGAAGGGCCTGTTTTCAAGCTGCATCTCCAAACTAAACTAAAAACTAAAACTAACATCCCTTAATTGTCGTGATAAATCAGAATAATCAACTGAAAGATACACAATACAGTGGCAGCGTTGGCATAAGTGTCCTTTTAGTAAGCCTCGGCTAGTGGTTCAATAACAGAAATTAAAATCCCATTTTGGCATCTAGGGAATTTAAATTCATTCAACTAATTAAATCCAGCATATAAAACTAGTATCTAATGATGAACATGGAAATGTTGGGTTATCTTAGAAACCCATCTGACTAATTAATATCCTGAAGGGAATGAAATTTGCTGCCATTACACTTTGTCAAGCCATGTCGAGTCGAGTCAAGTTTATTGTCAGATGTACGAGGGTGGTGAAGCACAGCTACAATGAAAACATCAGCATCACAGACACAGAGACTCAGACAACACACAGAAACACACAATATGCATGACCAAACCCATATAAAAATTCAATGAAACAGATGAAAAGACTGTACAAAAAAAAACAAGACATCAGTACAAAGCACAATTAAGCACGTAATTGTGTAGGAAGGAACTGCAGGTGCTGATTTACACCGAAGAAAGACACAAAATGCTGGAGTAACTCAGTGGGACAGGCGGCATCTCTGGAGAGAAGGAATAGGTGATGTTTCCGGTCGAAATCCTTCTTTAGATGTTGGGGGAGAGGGAAACTAAGGATATGCTTCCTGCATATCTTTCATTCATTTGTCCTGTACCTTTTTATATCTCTCGTTACCCACTCCCCTGATTCTCAGTCTGAAGAAGGGTCTCGACCTGTAATGTTACCTTTTCCTTTTTTCCGGAGATGCTGCCAGGCCCTCTGAGTTAAGCCCCTGTCCCACTTACGTGTCCTTGGCACACTAATTACGCGACTTCCCACGAAGGTCGCGCGCGATTTCATGCGCCCGCATAGCCGTCTGGAGCGCGTGACGTCATTTGAAGATGGACACAAAATGCAGGAGTAACTCAGCGGGACCGGCAGCATCTCTGGAGAGAAGGAATGGGTGATGTTTCGTGTCCAGACTCTTCTTCAGTCTGAAAGAAGGGTCTTGACCCGAAACGTCACCCATTGCTTCTCTCCAGAGATGCTGCCGGTCCCGCTGAGTTACTCCAGCATTTTGTGTCCATCTTCAATTTTCTTGGCCCCGCTCTGGGATTGAAGTGGGGGCGGATCCGGACCGCAACGGCCGTGAGCCCCAGGCCGAGGTCAGCGATCGTTTGCCTGCTTCTGCTGCTGTTGGAGGTGAGACATTGCGTCGCGCCAGGGTCTTGGGCCTGTCCCACTTTGGCCGTCAGTTACGCGACAGGCCGTTGGCGTGCGAAGATTTTGTTCGCTACAAAATTTCGGAGCCCCGCGCGATATTGTGCACAACTACATACCCCTCCACGCTTCTCAGTGTGACTGGCCCCGATCGGTTATACGATGCCCGTGCGCCTCAACGCGACGACGAGGTCGCGTAATTTGCATGCCAAGGACACGTAAGTGGGACAGGCCCTTTACTCCAGCACTTTGTGTCTTTAGTTGCAGACAGTGGGCTGTTCACTCTGGGTCTGAAGAAGGGGTCTGACCCCGAAACGTCTCCTGTCCATTCCCTCCACAAACGCTGCCCTGACCCGCTGAGTTACTCCAGCACTTTGTGCTTTGCTCAGGGCCGCAGCATCTGCAGTTCCTGCTGCGTCTTGAGGAAACAAAGATCTCAGCTCTTAACCCAGACTTTAGTTAAACAATGATTCCGCTGTTTGTTCGACGAGGATGTTGAATGACGCCGGTTCAAATATTTAGTGGCATCTGAGGGACAACGCTCCTTCACTAAAGTCTATTTTCCCATCAATAAATTTGTCATTCCTCAAGCTGTCGGTAATAAAAACATATGGAAGCATTAAATCAAAGGCCAAATGTATTTATTAAACAAGTATTGACTTGAGAACTGCATAGAGTGAGTCGTTCACATCACCAATTAGATGTTTTGAATGTGGTTTCTTTATTCACCTTGTCAAACATCTGTTGTAGATATGTGAAGGCATGCTGTTTTATTGGACCCAGCATTTCTGGGGGATTTCTGTGAACTGCTGCCACATTTGTTTGCTCTGACAACGGAGACTCTCCAACTTAGAGATACAGCGTGGAAACAGGCCCTCCGGCCCACCGAGTCCGTGCCGACCAGCGATCCCCACACACTAACACTACCCTACACGCACCAGGAACAATTTGCAATGATACCAAGCCAATTTCACCCACAAACCTGCATGTCTGGGTTGTGGGAGGAAACCGGAGATCCCGGAGGAAACCCATGCGGTCACGAGGAGAACGTACAAACTCCCTACAGACAAGGTCCGTAGTCAGGACCGAACCCGGGTCTTTGGCGCTGTGAGGCAGCAACTGTACCGCTGCACCACCGCTTCTCCCTCGAGTCTCCATTTATTGA
This sequence comes from Malacoraja senta, assembly GCA_038087875.1. Classification (NCBI taxonomy): domain Eukaryota; kingdom Metazoa; phylum Chordata; class Chondrichthyes; order Rajiformes; family Rajidae; genus Malacoraja; species Malacoraja senta. Next base: position 304,313,658 of record CM075977.1, on the reverse strand, counting down.
TGGTCTGCTTTGTTAAGTCCTGCACTGTTCTCTGTGCATTTGCTTCTTTTTCTTTCTGTCGGTTTGCAATCAGTCTGAAGAAGGGTCCTGACCCGAAACCCCACCTGTCCACGTTCTCCAGAGATGCTGCCTGTGAGTTACATCAGCACTTTGTGTCTGAATTTCAAAACGGTTACCAAGTGGATAAGTCTTGAAAGGTAATCTCTGAAATGACTTCCTTCCCCTATTCCCCAGTATCACCAACTCTAGGAGAGGCAAAGCGGAGGCCAATTTCAGCAACAAAGCTTTGAAATTTCCCCTGAACTGCGGATGTCAACCTTTGGGAGACCATGACATGTCAATGAGGAGATATGACTAACAAGCTTATCCTCTCACCACTGTGTCCCAGATGGGTCATGCAAACCAACTTAAACTTCTCTCAAAGACCTCGGATTAGGTCTTCATCCACACTCCTTTGTAGTGGGACCATGCACTGTAGAAGCAAAAGGAGGTAAGATAATAATTTGCAGAATGGAAGGGCAAAATTAAAATAACAAAATACAAATGTTCACTTCAATAATAACATTTATAAATCATTGTAAGGATTTAATCGGTCAAAGTGCCCTGTTCCTGATCGCAGTAACCCTGCGAGCAGCCAAGTACAAATGATACCTTCTCTTGTGATGGGACTGCTAATAAATGACTAATAATAATGGCTCGGAGTGGAAAAGAGAGAATCTCTTCTGGATCTGCTCCCAATGGTATTTGACCTGACTTCACAAGACGGTTTTACATTTTAAAAGAAATGCAGCCACTCTTTTCTCGCTTCCCTGCAGCTTGAGAATTTAGAATTTAGATTTTGGATGTTCACGACACACTCCCTTCTCTGATGGTTGTGCTTGTTCATAGAGAGAAGCCAACCTCTGCCTTCCACCTATGGTAGCCCCCTGGTGCATTATAATTGGGAGGAATGAAAGAGATGGGAATATTATAAATATTTGAAGAGTGAAAATCCTACAAAAACAATCCCGACCTCCACAGTCAAAATACAACACCCACTTAAGTTTAGTTTAGTTCTGTTTAGTTTAGAGATACAGCGCGGAAACAGGCCTTTCGGCGATCCCCGCATATTAACACTATCCCACACTAGGGACAATTTACATTTTTACCAAGCCAATTCATCTATAAATCTGTACGTCTTTCGAGTGTGGGAGGAAGCCAAAGATCTCGGAGAAATCTACGCGGGTCACGGGGAGAACATATAAACTCCCTACAGTCGGAGAGGCTGCCTTCCCCTAAGCAGCACCTTCGACCCGTCCTCATGGCCTACCAGCGGGGCCTGAAGCGGCGTTTCCTGAGGGGACCTGGCCAGAACCTCGGCTTCGGGTGGCACAGCGCTGGAGCGCTATCGCAGAGCGGGCGATGCCTTGCCAGGGTCGCCGCGCTGGAACTCCAGTATGCTGGGACCTGCCGATTGAACATCGCGGAGCTGCGGTCTGTGGAGCGGCCAAGCTGCGGGCGGCGGCGCTGACTTTAACATCGGGAGCCTGGGATCTCTCGCCGAGATCGCCAGTGGTGGAGCTCCGTCCGCGGTCTCCGGTAAGGAAGCGGCCGTTCCAGGTTTCCCAAGCTGCTGTGAGGGATTCGCCCGGCGCCGGCGCACCATCATCCGGGGAGAGGGCCTGAAACATCGGGCCGCCGTAGTGGCGACTGCAGAGGCCTCTATAGGCCCGACTATGGGTGGACATGGGGATGGGGACTGGACTTTGTGCCTTCTCCCACAGTGGGAACCATTGTGGGGGAATGTTTTTATGTTTCAATGTTAAACTTCTTCTTTAATGCTATGTTTTGTTTTTATTAGTGTGCTGCAAGGACATCTGAATTTCCCCTGTAAAGGGGATTAATAAAGTACTTATTATTATTATTATTATTATTATTATTACAGACAGCAGCCGATGTCAGATCAAACTGGGGTCTCTGGTGCTGTGAGGCAGTAACTCTACCGTTGCGCCACTGTGCTGCCCTAACCTTTAATCTTTACTCTTCAGTTCCTGGTTTATTAAAACAATCAATGAGAACGAGTTCTGTTCAGGGATGTGCCCAGGATAGAGTTGTTAGCAGGAGTTAAGGGCCCAAATAATCATTAAGCAATTAATAAAATGAGCGTACATGACCATGCATACTATCTGGCCTGAACATGCAGCCGGCCACTCTGCTACTAATGTATTCTGGGCATGAGCTGAGCCATGGTACCTGAGTGTCCCCCACAAAATGGACTCGCTTGCAACAAGCAACTAGGTCTCAGGAACCCCCACCACCCCCAAGACCGTGAGGATGGATCTCCGAGCTGGAGAAACAAGGAAGTACAGATGCTGGTTTACCAAAAAAAAGACACAAAGTGCTGGAGTCAGGCAGCATCCCTGGAGAACATGGATGGGTGATGTTTTGAGTCGGGACCATTCTTCTGACTCAAGGTGTTTGGAGATGAGTTCAGAAGGGCAGGAACAGGCAGAAACAATGGGTCAGCCAGGGCCAGGCAGCAGCTCTGGAGAACATGGATAGGTGACCAAGGGTCCCGACCTTAAACGTCACCTAACTGTGTTCTCCACAGATGCTGCCTGGCCCGCTGAGCTACTCCAGCCCTTTGCAACGTTTTTTGGGGTCTTTGAACTATTCTTCAATGATGGTGCTGGGCGGCAAGGTGGCGCAGCGATAGAGTTGCTGCCTTACAGCACTTGCAGCGTCGGAGACCCGGGTTCGATCACGACCATGGGTGCTGTCAGTACGGAGTTTGTACATTCTGCTCGTGACCGCATGGATTTTCTCCGAGATCTTCGGTTTCCTCCCACACTCCAAAGACGTACAGGTTTGTAGGTTAATTGGCTTGGTGTATGTGCAAATTGTCCCTAGTGTGTGTAGGATAGTGTTAACGTGTAGAGGGATCGCTGGTCAGTGCGGACTCAGTGGGCTAAAGGGCCTGTTTCCGCACTGTCTCTCTAAACTAAACTAGGCAAGCAAAGAGTAACTCAGCGGGTCAAGCAGCATCTCTGGAGAACATGGATGGGCAACGTTTAGGGTTGGGACACTTCTTCAGACTTGGTCAGGTGAGTGAGGAAAAGTTAAATGAAGGCTTGAATCCAGTGGAGAAAAAAGTAAAGTTGAGGCCTATTGCAGGTCTGGGTGAGTGAGGCCCGGAGCAGCGGGAGAGACAGATGGTGCTGGCCGTTGGTGTCTGCGTATGGCGGAGGGGGGAGGATAGGGGCATGGAAGAAGATGCCTCAGGCCACAGCCACAGAATAAAAAGGATGGTGGGCGGTGGAGGACGGTTCTCTGGATACTTTCAAGAGATAGCTAGATAGGGCTGTTAAAGATGGCGGAGTCAGGGGATATGGGGAGAAGGCAGGAACGGGGTACTGATTGGGGATGATCAGCCATGATCACATTGAATGGTGGTGCTGGCTCGAAGGGCCAAATGGCCTTCTCCTGCACCTATTGTCTATTGCCTATTGCCTATTGTCTATTGACATACCCTTGGAAAGACGAGGAGGAATTTCTTTAACCAGAGGGTGGTGAACCTGTTGTATCCATCGCCATGGATGGTTGTGGAGGCCGTCAATTGGTACTTTTACGGCAGAGATTGACAGATACTTGATCAGTAAGGGTGTCAAGGGTAACGGGAAGAAGACAGGAGAATGGGATTGAGAGGGAGAGATAGAACTGCCATGATTGAATGGTGGACTAGATTCTGCTCCCATGACGGAAGAACTTATGGACTCACTTATGACACCAGTTACCAGAAGCGGTGGATTGAGTGTAGGTACCGGAAATCCTAATGTGTAGTAAGGAACCGCAGATGCTGGTTTAAACCGAAGATAGACACAAAAAGCCAGAGTAATTCAGCGGGGCAGGCAGCATCTTTGGAGAGAAGGAATGGATGACGTTTCTTCGGAAGAATAGTCTTGACCCAAAAAGTCACCCATTCCTTTTCCCCAGAGGTGCTGCCTGTCCCCACTGAGTTACACCAGCTTTTTGTGTTGACCTGAAATCCTAGTTGGATCTGAGCTGGGAGGACTGGAAACAGAGTTGGAAGACACGTGGCACTAGATGGCAGCGCAGGCAGGTGTTGAGGAAACACACGCGGTGGTGGTGAGACCAGGTTATAGAGCAGGAGAACTCCTGGAGGAAATCCATCCTGGTCACGTGGTAAAAAGAATGAACTTCACACACCCGCTCAGGACCTGAAGGAACAAAGAAACCGATCGTTTGTACCCGAGACCTCTCCCCGAAAAATGGATAGTGGGACGACCAGCGACCATGTCTGTTTTAAAGTCTGAAGAAGGGTCTCGACCCGAAACGTCACCTATTCCTTTTTTCCACTGATGTGTCTGAAGGCAGGAACGGGGTACTGATTGAGGATGATCAGCCATGATCACATTGAATGGCGGTGCTGGCTTAAAAGGCCGAATGGCCTACTCCTGCACCTATTGTCTATTGTCTATTGTCTACCACGGCTGATCAAACTCTCCTAACCCCATTCTCCTGCCTTCTCCCCATAGCCCCTGACACCCTTCTGCCGGATGGTTCAATGGTTCTTTATTGGCACGAATACACAACACAGTGAACTTCTTTTGCACAACCCACAAATGCACAGTCGCCATATTGTCACGCCGTTTACAAAGAAAATGAAAAAAAATATATTAAAAAGTCCAAAGTCCGATCCACATGGTGGAAGTACTGGAGCGCACCTGATCCAGGTAAGCCCCAGGCTGCTGCAGGCCGGCGACCCAACCTCCCTCTCCTCGCCCCACCACCTCTGCGTCCACGGGAACGCCTCCTGCACCTGACCTTGATGGGAGCAGAGAGAAGAAGACATGACCAGGTTGGGGCAAGTCTTTAATTACATTGGCTGGTTTTCCGAGACAGCGTCAAGTGTAGAGTCAATGGTGGGAAGTCTGGTCTGTGTGACATTTTCCAACCTCTGAATTAACTGACAAAAACCAGCTGCCTCACTGCGCTAAAGACTGGGTTCGATCCTGACCTCGTGTGGAGTTTCCACGTTCTCCGGGTCACCACGAATGTCTTTTCCAGGTGTTCTGGTTTCCTCCCACATCCCAAAGATGCGTGGTTTTGTAGATTAATTGGCTCCTGTAAAATTGCCCCTCATGTGTCGGGAGTGAATGAGAAAGTGGGATAACGTTGAACTTATGTGAATGGGGATCGATGGTCGGCATGGACTCAGTGGGCCGAAAGGCCTGTTTCCATGCTGTACCTGTAAAACTAAAACTAAATTGCATAAATACTGATTATCTCAATAGAATGATGAGGACTGGGTTGCTTCCTCTCCTTCCTGTTCTCTCTGCAGGAACCCACCTTGTCTTCATGTGTCAGAAGGAACTGCAGATGCTGGTTCACACCGAAGATAGACACAAAATGCTGGAGTAACTCAGAGGAACAGGCAGCATCTCTGGAAAGAAAGAATTTATGACATTTCATGCCAGCACCCTTCAGACTAAGTCAGGGGAGAGGGAGATATGGAAGGGTAAGGTGTGAAAACACAGATCAAAGGAGACGTCACATTGGACTGGGACGCTGTTGATCACCAGACACCATTAGATAAAGTTGCTCTTGTGGGCACTCAGTGACTAGCTGGAATTAGGGGCATTGTATGAGGATAAGGGGTTGGTCACTTGCTAGTAAGAGAAGGAGCATTGTCTTTGCTCGGCGAGCTGTAAATAACTGGGATGCTTTACCCGAGAGACCTGTGGTTGCTCAGTATTGAGTGCCTTTGCGGCTGAGATCAATAGATGTCTGGGCACTAATGATCAGGTGGAAAAAGTGGAATTGAGATGCCAGATTAGTCATGATCTTATTGAACGACAGAGCAGTCTCGATAGTTTAGACTTTAGAGATACAGAACGAAAAAAGGCCCTTCGGCCCACCGAGTCCACGCTAACCAGTGATCACCCCGTACACTAGCACTATCCTACACACTAGGGACGATTTACAATGTTACCAGAGCCAATTGACCTGCAAACCTGCACGTCTTTGGAATGTGGGAGGAAACCAGAGCACCCAGAGGAAAACCACGCGGTCACGGGGAGAACGTACAAACTCCATACAAACGGCACCCGTAGTCAGGATTGAACCGGGGTCTCTGGCGCTGTAAGGCAGCAACTCTACCGCTACACCACTGTGCCGCCCCCATGTGGGAAGGGGCTTGACATGGGGGGACAGGATGGAATCAAGGTATAGAAACAAGGAACGACAGATGCTGCTTTACAAAAACATAAATAGAGAGTGCTTGAGTAACTCAACGGATCAGGCAGCATCCCTGGAGAACATGGATGGGTGATGTTTTAAGTCGGGAGCCTTCTTCTGACTCTAGGTGTTTCAAGATGTGTTCAGTGGGGCAGGAGCAGGCAGAAACAATGGGTTTTGGCGAGTTGACACAGTGAGTGAAAATGAATTATTTATTTAGAACGATAAACAAAGCGTTTCTCTCAACTGCGTTTTAAGTCAGCCAAATAATACTAAGCTCCTTCTACCCGGGTGGAGCTCGACTGATTAACGATACAAAAACCCGCGATCACGTGACCCCGCCAGCCAATAGCGAGGGTTCGTGTTGCCCAAAGCCACCACTAGGTGCCGCTACAGGACCCCCCCCCCCAGAACCCGAGGTACGGAACCGAGCGGGAGGCCAAATATGGCGACCGAACCGAGTGGCAACGAGGGGCACGACGGGCGGTACAAGTGGGACTGGCTGAACAGAGCCAGGAAACAGTAACGATGCAGAGGAGACAGGCATAACCGGTGCACCCGAAACAACCAGCGGACAGCCTCTACGCCAGGGCTGGGCCACGACATCCAGGTGGGCAGTTTTAAGGCGAGCGACCGAAACAATCTCCTCTCAGCCCCCGACTTCCAACAGAAAAGTCGCGACGCCGGGCGCAACACCCAGAAAGGACCTTCATAAACCCGCTGCAGCAGTGTCCGGTGCGAGTCCCTGCGAATGAATACAAATAAACCGTTCTTAAGCTCCGGCAGCACATACATCGGAGCCGACCCATGCTGCGAGGTTGGTACAGGAGGCAGGCCGCCCACTTTCTCCCTGAGGCGCGCCAAAACAGACGAAACGGGCTCCGGCTGCCATCGAGCAGGAAATCCCCGGGTACCCGCAGCGGGGAGCCGTACACAAACTTGGCGGTCGACGTATCCAGATCCGCCTTTGGAGCCGTGCAGATGCCCAGCAGCACCCAAGCAACTGGTCAACCCTGTCCGGGCCCGTGAGCCGGGCCTTCAGTGCCGACTTCAAATGACGGTGGAACCGCTCCACCAACCCGTTGGCCTGAGGGTGATAGGCAGTCGTATGGTGCAACTGTGCCCCATACAGCTGCGCCAAAGCCCCCCATAAAGCTGAAGTGAACTGAGCCCCCCGGTGGAGATCTCTCCCAGCACGCCGAAACGGGCAATCCAATGAGCCGCGAGGGCCCAAGCACAAGACGCAGCGGAGGTGTCAGTAAGCGGAATTGCTTCCGGCCACTTCGTGAGACGATCTACGACGGTCAACAGGTGCGTGGCGCCACGGGGCGGCGGTAGTGGCCCACCAAATCAACGTGGACATGTAGGAAACGGCCAGAGGGAACCACGAAATCCTGCACCGGCGCCCGCACATGCTGCTGGACCTACGATGTCTGGCAGGTGATACAGGCCCTGGCCCAGTCCGCGACCTGCTTCTGAAGGCCCTGCCAGACAAACTTGTCCGCCACCAGCGCAGAAGTCGCCCGGATGGAAGGATGTGCCAGACCATGGATAGCGTCAAAAACACGTCGCCGCCAACCCACGGGGACAATAGGACGTGGTCTCCCGGTTGACACGTCACAGAGGACCGACACCCCTGCTGGACCGAAAGGGACATCGGCCAACCGCAACCCGGAGGCAGCCATCCGATAATCGTCCATCTCCCCGCTCTCGCGCAGAAATGGAGCGCAGGCCGAACTGGCACTTACCTGGGTTGATGACCAGCCCGTGATCCTGGAGCCGCTGGAACAGTGTCTGCAGATGCATGCAGTGTTCCTGGTGGGAGCGGCTAGCAACCAGGATGTTGTCCAGATATATAAAGACAAAGTCCAGCCCCCGGCCCACCATGTCCATGAGCCGTTGGAAAGCCTGCGCGGCGTTCTTTAACCCAAACGCCATGCGTAGCCATTCAAAAAGGCCGAATGGGGTGATGGTGGCGGTCTTAGGCACGTCATCGGTGGTAGCCGCGCACCAGGTCCACCTTGGAAAGGAAGGTGGCACCCTCCAGATGGGCCATGAAATCTTGGATATGGGGGTAGCGGTCCGTGGTCGTAACGGCGTTCAAGCGCCAGTAATCCCCACACGGTCTCCACACCCCAGATGATTTAGGGACCATGTGCAACGGGGATGCCCACGGGCTGTCTGAGCTCCATGTGCTCCATTTGGCGGAACTCCTCCTTCGCGATCCGCAGCTGGTCGGGCGGGAGCCCACGCGCCCGTGTGTGCAGTGGGGGGCCCACGGTGGGGATGTGGTGCACCACCCCATGCTTAAGGTCGGCAGCTTGAAAACGGCGTGTGAGGAGCTCCAGGAACTCAACGAGCAGGGAGGTATATGGACCATCCCCAGCCGCGGGTCGCGAGGGTCTGCGGGCCGCGGGGTCGCGAGCTTGGGGAACTCCGGAGGGACGAGGTGCCGGCCCCACACGTCCACCAGTAGCAAAAAGGCCCGATGGAAATCGGCGCCCAGCAACGGCTGGGAAACATCCGCAATGGTGAAAGTCCATGAATACGGGCGGGAGTCGAAAATGAGGGAGAGAGTCCGTGTGCCATACATGCGGATGAGGCTACTGTTGACGGCAGTCAGGACGGGGCCTCGCTTACTGGCACGGGTTTCCCGTCCGGTCGGGGGGAGGACGCTCACGACGGCCCCGGAGTCCACGAGGAAGCGAAGTCTGGAACAGCAATCTCGAACGTAGAGGCGGTGATTCTGGCCGATCGCGATAGCCTCTACTGCCGATCGGCCGAGGCATTTACCGCAAACGAGCAGGGGTGCGGCATCGGCAGGCCTCGGCACCCCAACGTTGGTGGTAGTAGCACCACTGGCGCTTACCCCGTCCTTCGGCGGGCGGCTGCGGCACGGCGACGGCAGCGGAAGGTTGGACGTCCCTGCGAGGCTGCTGGTACGTGGGCGCGGACACCCGGCTAATGGACCGGCTGTCCTGCTGCTTGGCGAGCCATAGTTCGTCGGCCCGTTCGGCGAGCTGCAGAGGATCGGCAAAGTCCGAACCCGCGAGGAGCAGGCGGATGTCGTCAGGCATCTGCTCCAGGAAGGCCTGTTAGAAGAGCAGGCAGGGTCCATCAAGGCGAGCATCTCGCTCATCAGCGCGGACGGCTTTCGATCGCCGAGGCCGTCCATATGGAGTAGGCGGGCGGCGTGATCGCGGCGGCTGAGCCCGAACATGCGGAGCAACAGTGCCTTGAGGCCCTCGTTTTTGCCGATTGCGGGAGGGTCCTGCAGGTAGGGCAGCAAACGGGTGGCCGTCTCTTGGCTAAACGCCCCGACCACGTAGAAATATCGGGTGGCATCCGCGACGATATTTCTTAGTTCGAATTGGGCCTCAATGTGGGCGAACCACACTTGAGGCTGCTCCGCCCAGTAAACGGGCAGTGTCAGGCCCACGGCACTTTGCAGGGTAGGATGGGCGTCGGGGATAGCCGCGGCATTCATGATCGAGGTCCAAATTGACGATTGGACTTGCGGGGTCACCACTTTGGCGAGTCGACACAGTGAGTGAAAATGAATTATTTATTTAAAACGATAAACAAAGTGTTTCTCTCAACTGCGTTTTAAGTCAGCCAAATGATACTGAGCTCCTTCTACCCGGGTGGAGCTCGACTGATTGACGATACAAAAACTCGCGAAAACGCGCCCGCGATCACATGACCCCGCCAGTCAATAGCGAGGGTTCGTGTTGCCCCAAGCCACCACTAGTTGCCGCTACAGGGTCTTGTTTGCAATTTGTGTCTGTCTTTGATTTACTGAAATTGGGAGGTCATGCTGCAGTATATGAGACATTGGTGAGGCTACATCTACAGTATTGTGTTCAGTTTTGAGCACCCAGTTATAGAAGAGATATTGTCAAGCTGGAAAGGGTGCAGAGCAGATTGACAAGGGTGTTGCCAGGACCTGATGGCCTGAGCTATAGGGAGAGGTTGAGCAGGCTGGGACTCTATTCCTTGGAGCGCAGGAGGATGAGGGGTGATCTTAAAGAGATGTATAAAATCATGAGAGGAAAAAATCGGATAAACCAACTTGCCCAGAGTAGGAGAATCAAGAACCAGAGGTCATCGTTTTAAGGTGAGAGGGGAAAGATTGAATGGAAACCTAAGGGGTAGCTTTTTTACACAAAAGGTGGTGGGTGTATGGAACGAGCTGCCGGAGGAGGTAGTTGAGGCAGGTACTATTATGAACCATCCAGACCTCTGAGGTCTTCTGGGACAGGTCGGCTTTCTGTCCCCAGAGTCAGACCTAAACATGGAGAAACAGCATTTAGTTTTTATGCACCACATATATGGAACAAACTTCCAGTAAAATGCAGGTCCGCTCCAACTCTCAGTTCTTTTAAATCGGGGCTGAAGACTTTTCTGCTTGACGCTGTTTTTAATTAAATTAAATAATTATTCGTTTCTTACACAGCACTGTATCTTTTATTCTTGTATTTTATACTTGTCTTATTGTATTTTAGCCTGTTTTTATTTTCTATTCTTTTTAATGACTGTTTTTAATTGCTTTTGATTGCTTTTTAATGTTTTGTGTAAAGCACTTTGAATTCTTGCTGAAATGTGCTATATAAATAAACTTGCTTGCTTGCTTGCAACATTTAGAAAGGTACATGGATAGAACAGGTTTAGAGGCATATGGGCCAAACGCAGGCAGGTGGGACTAGTGTAGATGGGACATGTTGGTCGGTGTGGGCAAGTTGGGCTGAAGGGCCTGTTTCCACGGTGTAAGATTCTATGACTAAAAAATTAGAAATTGGTCGGCACAGATATGTATATTATCATTAGCTTGACACGCGAGTGAGTATCAGTCATTGCAACTCTATGAGGGAAGGATGGTTTGGAGGTGTGGTGTAATTGATTGGTCATGTTTTTTCTATTTCAAGAGTCAATATTTCATCTCGGTTTGAGTATGTAATTTAGAGATGCTCCCTTAACAACCAGCTTGTTGGCAGTGTATCAATTAAATATGATCCAGAATCCCTTCACAGGGGATTGCAAGCAGGAGCTTTGTGTGCAGAGGTTAAATTGTGCAATGCTGCTGTGTATAATTTTGTTTTAAATTTTAATAAAGCAGCTCTTTCAGCTCTCCTTCTCATAGCGCCGAGGTTGAATCAGTGACTACAGATTAGAATGGGGGAAGAAAATCAAGGGGAAGGAAGGAGAGGCGGTGGAAAATAAAATTCTTCCCGACTCTTTGTGGCAAAAGGTGGCTCTTGAAATGAATCTGAAATTGAAAACTTGTCAGTTTCTTTCCATTAATCTAACAGTGCAGTGAATTTCATTAGCCGAGGTGTAACATTAAGGCTCATTTGATCGCTGTTATAACAGTGATAGTAACACAAAGACAGATGGTAGGGGCCATTGGCTTATTAGTCAGTCCTTTCAGGATCCACTTGAAAAATATCTTACAACGTGTTACTTTACTGTTCTTTGCTGTTCTCTCTGTGCAGTCACACGCGCTAATAAATGTTAGATGGTCCACCTATAGTGCTTGAGACTGGAGTCAGCACAGTCATTGTGAGAATTAGACGGCACGGGTGCACAGCGGGTAGAGCTGCTGCCTTGCAGTGCCAGAGACCCGGGTTCGATCCTGACTACGGGTGCTGGCTGTACAGAGTATGTGCGTTCTCCCCCTGACCTGCATGGGTTTTCTCCGGGTGCTCCGGTTTCCAAAGACATGCAGGTTTGTCGGCTAATTGGCTTTAGTAAATTGTTCCTAGTGTACAGTTGATCGCTGGTCAGCCCGGGATCGGTGGACATGTTTTCGCGCTGTATGTCAAAAGCTCTTTAGTTTAGTTCAGAGATACAGCGCGGAAACAGGCCCTTCGGCCAACCGGGTCGGCGCCGACCAGCGATCCCCGCACATTAACACCATCCTACACCCACTAGGGACATTTTTTACATTCACCAAGCCAATTAACCTACAAACCTGAACGTCTTTGGAGCATGGGAGGAAACCGAAGTTCTCGGAGAAAACCCACGCAGGTCACGGGGAGAACGTGTAAACTCCGTACAGACAGCACCCGTAGTCAGGAGCGAACCCGGGTCTCCAGTGCTGCAAACGCTGTAAGGCAGCAACTCTACCGCTGCACCAACGTGACCTCTCTTTGTCTTTCCACAGATGCAGCCTGACCACCTGAGTATTTCTAGCATTTTCTGTTTTCATGTTTGTTGGTTTTTTAATCATTTTTGATTTTCTTTGCTGCCTTTCTACCCAAACTTTATCCCTCATCAAAAATTATAAAAAAAACATTATCCAATGTTTATCTTATAGAGGTGTAAAAGGTAATAAGGGGAATAGATAGGGTAGATGCACAGAGTCCTTTACCCAGAGTAGGGGAATCAAGAACCAGAGGACCTAGGTTTAAAGTGAGAGGGGAAAGATTCTATGGGAACCTGAGGGGTAACTTTTCACACAGAGGATGGTGGGTATATGGAACAAACTGCCAGAGGAGGTGGACACAAAATGCTGGAGTAACTCAGCGGGTCAGGCAGCGTTTCTGGAGAAAAGGAATAGGTTACGTATCCCTCTTCTCCAGAGATGCTGCCTGACCCGTTGAGTTACTCCAGCATTTTGTGTCTATCTTTGGTGTAAACCAGCATCTGCAGTTCCTTCCTACACATTTTGACTGGGGAGGTAGTTGAGGCAGGTATTACAACAACATTTAGAATACATTTGGACAGGTACATGGATAAGAAAGATTTAGAGGGATATGGGCCAAACGCAAGCCGGTAGGACTTGGGTAGATGGGGCATCTTGGTCGAAATAGGCAAGTTGTGCCAAAGGGCTTGTTTCCATGCTGTATGGGTCTATGGCTATTTTAGAGGGACGTGGGCAAAACACGGGCAAGAGGGACGTGTGTATGAGGTATCTTGGTCGGCATGGGCAACTTGCGCCAAAGGCCCTGTGTCCACACTGTACGACTCTAAGATTGTATGAACTTGCTGTATGTAATTTGGCCGCTGCATTTCCAACATTACAACGGAGACCACACTTTGAAATGTCTCATTGGCTGTAAAGGTCTTTGGAACATTTTTAAAGAGATGCCACGAAAATCCAAAACCTCTTCTTAGTTTTTAATTAAAATTTCCATTGATACAAAATGATGAGCTAAATGTTGCCCATTGCAGAAGTGAACATAAAGGGTCGATCATGCTGTGTGAAAATAACAGTTACTCTGACCACCTCCTGGCAACTAAACAGACCCTAGATTGTATAAAAGCTGCCCATAAAGTCGATATTATTAAAAACCAGGTACCCTGTGGTGACTTCAACAAGATAATCTAAATCTCCGATCTCACGTGACAATTTTAAATGGATAATGTTGAACTTGTGCATTTACTGACATGCTTTGAATGCCACAATAAAACCGTGTAATCATTCCCTGCTTGTCCAATACACCATAAAATGACTATAATAAATGGAAGTGTCCTAATCACTCCCGGTTACCAATAATTCTACACATTAAAATATGGGAACGTTGCAATGGGTTTATTCCGTGTTCATCCACCATCAGTGATGTATTCGTTCCCAGTTCGAACCTCAGACGGCAGCACAGTTGGGAACTGATTCCTCCGGGCTTGTTGCTCTTAATAAAAACAGAATGAATGGATAACATATAAACCAACTTCTGTGCCACACCATGGGGAAAGGAGATTTAGTTTCTGAACTGCGCATCTTCTAACATCTCCATTTAGATTGTATTGCCGCTGCCTGAAATCCATTTTTAGATTCTGTTAAGTTTCAGAAACGAAGGCTTCCCGGCATTGAAGATGGACACAGAATGCTGGAGTAGCATCAAAATGCTGGTCAGGCAGCATCTCCGGAGAAAAGGAATAGGCGACATTTCGGGTCGGAACGTCCGCGAAAGGGTCCCGACCCAAAATGTCAACTATTCCTTCTCTCCAGAGATGCTGCCTGACCCGGTGAGTTACTCCAGCCTTTTGTGTCTATCTTCGGTGTAAACCACCATCTGCAGTTCCTTCCTACACAAGTTTTCTTGCATTGGCTGAGGGAATATATTTATTCAACTCATTCTGAAATGATCATCATTAATTTACGGCGAGACTTATATGAAACAAGTGCACTGCTTGTTGGTGAAGCAATCCTCAACTAAATAAATTCTAAAGCAAAATGCAAGAGAAGAATTCTGAGCATCTCCCTATCCAATGACTATCAGGCTGTTGAACACCACGATTCCAACTAAACTCCGGATTACGAACAGAGAGGTTCTGACTGTCAACCCTATCGATATCTCAGTGTCTCGTGTAACTTTACACAATTCCACCGCCGATTTTCCGGCAATCAGTTGTCTGGCACCTCCTTTAATCTGGACAGAATTATGAGAGCGCACTTGAAATCCCTCACCCGGAAGTCCCCCCGAAAATGTGGCTCCTAGGCCGGGTGGCGCGGCCGCTCTTGACCTCATTGGGATTTCCGAGCCAGATCGGCTGGGTCGAATTCGCCCCCTGCGGCCAGGGCTCTGGAACTGTGGCCCGGCCGGAGCCGGCAGATCCGTTCCCATAGCCGATGTACATAAAACGAATGAATGAAAGATATGCATAAGGCAACGATACTCAAGGAAAGGTGGAGCCCACAATGGTCTAGCTGATACAGACAGTGAAACTCAACAGGACGACCGTGAAACTAGTACGATGACTAGGGTGGGGGAGGGACGGAGAGGGAGGGGATGCAAAGGTTGCTTGAAGTTAGAGAAATCAATATTCATACCGCTGAGTTGTAAGCTGCCCAAGCGAAATATGAGGTGCTTTCACCAATTTGCGTTTGGCCTCTCTCTGACAACGGAGGAGGCCCAGGACAGAAAGGTCAGTGTGGGAATGGGGAGGAGAGCTAAGGACCTGTCCCACTGTACGAGCTAATTCAAGAGTTCTCCCGAGTTTCCCCTGATTCGAACTCGGAGAATTACGGTAATAGCCACTCGTAGGTACTCGGGGCTCTCGTGGACATTTTTCAACATGTTGAAAAAACTTCACGAGCTTACCGCGTTTCCCGAGTACCTGCCGTTAGCTATATGAGCCGCTAAGAGATGTCCCGAGCTTTGACGTACCCGCTATGTACATTCTACGTACTTACCACGAGTTTGATTTTTTTTTAAACTCGGGAGAGCTCTTGGGTAAACTCTTATAGTGGGACAGGCCCTTTAAGTGTTTGGCAACTGGGAGATCACATAGGCCAAGGCGGACTGAGCAGGGGTGTTCAGCAAAACACTTGTGAGTCAGCAGGCGTCAGGTAAAGCGGCCATCAGTTCAGCAGCCACTGTCCAGAATGTCTAACATGAATGGAACTATTTCTCAGCTTACAAAGTGCTGAACATACAGAATTGTGCCGCTTACTGGGGATAACATTTTAGGCACATGCAATCTTTAACAAGACAAACTTTATTCATTTATTTTCTGCCATTTTACAACGGGAAACAGACAGGAATACTGGGCAAAATTCCCAGTATTCAACGCTTAGCTTTAACATGGGGCTTTTTGATCTATTTCCAGCCCCCACTGGAGTTGCCCACCTCTTTGCGTTCATGACCATCTTTCCGTGATACTTTCAAGCTGACGGTAATCCTGGTCCCATTCCACCTTGATTACAGAGAGAGTTTTGTGGATCATTTCTGTGCCCTTACTGAAACCTGTAAGGGAAATACATGTTTTAGATGCGAGGAAAGTGGCGCAGCGGTAGAGTTGCTGCCTCACAGCGCTGGACACCCGGGTTCGATCCTGACTATGGGTGCTTATCTGTACAAAGTTTAGATGTTTGCCCCCGTGACCTGCGTGGGGTTTCTCCAGGATCTTCAGCTTCCGCCCACACGTCAAAGACTTGCAGGTTTGTAGGTGAATTGGCTTGGCATAATTGTAAATTGTCCCTAGTGTGTGCAGGATAGTGTTAATGTGCAAGGATCGCAGGTCGGCACGGACTCGGTGGGCTGAAGGGCCTGTTTCTGCGCTGTATCTCTAAACTAAACTAAACTAAACTAAACATTGAACAAGCAAAAGGGACACAACAGTGTTGAAGATCTAAATGGCTTGTGGCAAATAGGTCACGGTTTAAATGCTTATAATGTGCAAGTGTCACCTCATCCTACACACATTATCCTACACACACAAGGGACAATTTACATTTATTTAGCGAGGCCAATGAACCTACAAACCTGTACGTCTTTAGAGTGTGGGAGGAAACCGGAGCACCCAGAGAAAACCCACGCAGGTCACGGAGAGAACGTACAAACTCCGTACAGACAACACCCGTAGTCGGGATCGAACCCAGGTCTCTGGCACTGTAAGGCAGCAACTCTATTGCTGCGCCACCGTGTAGCCCTAAAAGAGATGCCCGTCCCTGTGTGGGCTAAAAGAAAACCCTCACATTACACTGTAATCAATTCCATCAACCATTCCTCAGCCCACTTGCCCAAGCGATCGACATCCTGCTGTGATATTTGACAACCATCTTCACTATCTACAATACCAACCCCACTTTTGTGTCATCTGCAAACTAGCTAAACATAACTTTGTATGCTCTCATCCAATTCATTGACACAGATGACAAACAGTAATGCACCCAGCACCGAACCCTGAGGCACGCGACTAGTCACAGGCCTCCAGTCCGAGAAGCAAACCTTCCACCATCACCCTCTGCTTATTTCCATGGTCAATTTTCTACCGATTCATCTATCTCTTCTTGGATCCCATGTGGTCCCAGAATTGAGATCTCAGACATGCTGGAGGTCCAATACTAGTAGTCCTGATAGTCCGCTCGGAAAGTGGACCTCTCTCTGACCCAGCACAGATGCACTTGTTTCATTACCTCCCTCATTCAGTCCCAATGATTCTGAAATTAGACTGATTTTAACAACCAATATATCTGCTTCATTCGTGAAACAGCTTGCCGAGCCTGCCAGCATCTGTACACTCGCTTTCTTTCAAACTGCATCCATTGGGCACCCTCTGCTCAAAAATTCCTGTTGCAAAAACCACTCTGCAGCCACGTGAAACAGTCCTTGAAGGACCAACAGATAATAGCGAACAACTATCTTCCATTAATCTCCACTACAAATGTTACCCTCTTCCTTCACTATTCGCATTCCTTCCTCTGGTTTCACAATTCCCAACTCGGCAACCATTTTGTCTTTTATATCCCTTCATTACTACCTCTTCCACAGCCAACAATGGACCATTATGAGCACCACCCTTTCCTTGGTCATCGGTACCGACTCTTTGTTCTGAACCTTTGTTTGGGGATCGTGGGGCCGAAGGGCCTGTTTCCGTACTGCATCTCTAAACTAAACCTCTAGTTTCCCTCTCCCTTGACTCTCAGTCTGAAGAAGGGACGCAGCCCGAAATGTCACCTATTCCTTTTCTCCAGAGATGCTGCCTGAACCCCTGAGTTCATGTTCACAAGTTATAGGAGTAGAATGAGGCCATTCGGCCCATCGAGTCTACTCCGCCATTCAATCATGGCTAATTTCTGCCACCTAATCGCATTTTCCTTCCATCTTCCCATAATCCTTGACACCTGTTCTAATCAAGAACTTGTCTATCTCTGCCTTATGGCAATGAGTCACAGATTAATTACCTAATGACTAAAGAAGTTCCTCCTCACCTCCTTTTTAAAAGAACGCCCTTTAATTCTGAGGCTATGCCCTCTGGTCCTCGACTCACCCACCAGTGGAAACATCCTTTCCACATCCACTCTATCCAAGCCTTTCATTCTTTAAGTTTCAATGAGGTCCTCCCTCAATCTTCTAAACTGCGCTGAGATGTTGTGTGGCGGCGCCTATCGGTAGCAGCTCGACTACAGTCCGTCTGTCTTTTTATTAATTTTTGTCTCATTTTCACGCACATTTTGAAATCAACTGTCTACGCAAAAATGCCATCCGTCCTACCCTGAACCCCAAATTCGCGGCACTGTGCAAGGCCAGCAACGTACAACCACTGAATTTGAGGCCCAAGCCGGCCCTCCTCAAAGATGCGCAGTTTGCGCACTCCATCAGTCCTACCCCCCAAACCTCGGGGGCGGAAATAAACACCATTCATCCACCGGTAACCATGGAGGTAGGTGGGTCTGGTTCTTTTCGGAACATATTGTGTATGAATCAGTTACAAGTTGGTGGGAGGTTGCACTTGTTTTTGAATGAATGGCGTTGGATAACATCAGATCCGTTTATACTGCACAGTATACAAGGGTTCCAAATCGAATTCCTTCTCAATTCATTTCCACCCACACAGCATACACCGAACCGGACATTTGTTCTTTCACAAGAGGAATGTTTGGATGTACAAGCTGAAATTGAAGTATTATACAAAAAAGGGGTAATTGAGAAGTCGTGTCATGAACCTCACCAATTTATGTCTAATATATTTACAAGGCAAAAGAAGGATGGAGGATGCCGAATCATCCTTGATTTGACTCGACTTAACTCCTTTGTGCAGTATAAACATTTCAAAATGGAAAACTTTGTTACTGCCAAACAACAGGTTTCCAAAGGATGTTATATGGCATGCATCGATCTTAAAGATGCATACTATTCGGTACCCATTCATCGGGATCACCGGAGATATTTGAAGTTTAGCTGGATGGGGCAACTGTGGCAGTTTAAAGCGTTGCCTAATGGGTTAACCTCAGCCCAGATTATTTACCAAAGTATTGAAATCGGTGTTGGGGCTACTCCGGGCTCAGAATCATATTGTTATGGCATACTTGGATGATATCCTAATCATAGGGAAAACTCTGAAATTAGCTAAATTATCTGTTTCAGCTACTAAACTCATGTTTGAGAGATTGGGGTTTCTCATCCATCCAGTTAAATCCAAGTTGATACCATCTAGAGTTATTGATTGTTTGGGATTTACCATTAACTCAATTCACATGTCTGTGACTCTGCCTTGGGGCAAGAGATTAGAATTAATAGAAGCCTGTAACAATCTCATTGTTAAGGAGCAACCTTCTATTCGACATGTAGCTAGTATAATTGGCAAATTAGAGGCTGCTTTTCCAGCTGCACAGTTTGGGCCTTTGCATTATCAAAATTTACAAGGTGCAAAGGAGCAGGCACTCAAATTCCATGCAGGTCACTTCAGTAGACCCATGCGGTTGCCAGCTGAAGCCATTGATGAGTTACAATGGTGGATGACGAATATTCGGCATTGCTCTAGTAAAATTTTGGTCGATAAACCTTCAGTTATATTACAAACTGATGCTAGTGCTCTAGGATGGGGAGCTACTAATACCATCTCTAGCTGCAGTGGCAGATGGAATGTGCATGAGTCACCAATTCTTCAGTCACATGGTATTAACTACTTAGAGTTGTTGGGAGCACTCTATGGGCTGAAGGCTTATTGTGGCAATATGCATCATTTGCATGTTCAACTACAGATTGACAACACTACAGCGGTGGCATACGTTAATCACATGGGTGGAATCAAGTCAGTATCCTGTGATAAATTGGCTAACCTTATTTGGCACTGGTGTATTACAAGAAACATTTGGGTTCAGCTATCTACTTACCAGGTAGATTCAACATGGTGGCGGACACCAGGTCATGGAAATTCAATGACAACACAGAATGGATGTTGAATCATGAAGTGTTTAACGACATTGTCGCTCGGTATGGCGTACCGGATATCGATTTGTTTGCATCCAGACTTAATCACCAGTTACCAAAATATGTTGCATGGGAACCAGACCCAGGGGCAGTGGCGGTAGATGCATTCTCGCTACACTGGGGTGGAATGTTTTTGTATGCATTCCCCCCATTTTGCCTCATCAGTCGGTGCTTGCTTAAGACCCAGCAAGACTCTGCCTCAGGCAGTTTGGTAGTACCTGACTGGCCCACACAGCCATGGTTCCCACTCATTCTGGGAATGATAACACAGCCTTTTATGGCTGTCCCTAAATGCAGAAAACGGTTCACCCTGTGACTGGGGAGAACCATCCACTACATGACCGAATTAATTTATTGGTTTGCAGATTCTGAGGAGACCGTTCCTGGGGCTCGGACTATCAGATCGTACGGTGGACGTGATCACTGCGGCCTGGAGGGATAGTACCAAGAAACAGTACATCTCTCATATCAAGAAATGGGAGGTGTTCTGTTTACAGTCCAACATATCGTATGACACGGCACGCATAACGGATGTGTTGGAATTCCTCTCAACACTATATTTTGATGAGAGACTGAGTTATAGTGCCATAAATAGTGCCAGGAGTGCCTTATCATCATACTTATTGCTGGGATCGGGACACCACTCTGTCGGGTCTCAACCTTTGATATCCAGGTTCATGAAGGGTATTTTTAACTCAAATCCCCCCAGGCCCAGGTACTCGGAGATATGGGATGTGAGCGTGGTGTTCACGCTGCTTTGCCAGTGGGCTCCAGCTACATCCCTGTCTTTACCCAAACTCACTTACAAAGTGGTCATACTCATGGCGCTGGTTTCAGCGCAACGGGTCCAGTCGTTGCATAAGCTGCGACTGGACAGGATGGTTACATCTGCAAATAATATAACATTTTATGTTTATGATTTAATCAAGCAGAGCAGACCAGGGGTGTCAGGGCTCAAACTAGTTTTCATGGCATACCCCATGGACCTTCGGTTGTGTGTAGCTACATATTTACAACAGTACATCAAGGTCACCAAGAGCCTCAGAGGCTCCGAATTAACTATGTTCGTTAGTTACAAAAAGCCTCATAAGAAGGTATCAGTACAGATCATTTCCAGGTGGTTAAAACAGGTTCTGGCTTGTGCAGGAGTGGACACTGACGTTTACAAATCTCACTCCACCAGGGCTGCATCAACGTCAGCAGCGAGGGTAATGGACGTTCCTCTGGACCACATCCTAGCGCCTGCAGGATGGTCAAATGAACAAACTTTCCAAAGATTTTATAATAAACCCATTGCCAGACCGGGGGTATTTGCCGATTCCATTTTAGATTCTGTTTTATAGTTTCCCCCCTGGATGAGAGGGGTCACTATTATTTTCATTTGCTCATTAAAGCATCAGCATGTTTAAATCTATGTAATGTCTGAATGCATTATTTATTTTCACTCATCCTTGGTCAACTGATGCAGTGTGTGACACATGGACTCATGTCCACGGCATGAAATCACAGAAGTTTGAAATCTTCACGTAGTCACTCACGTGACTCCGAAGTAAAATAGTAAGATTAAACGAGAACTTACCAAGTTTGAAGTTTGATCTTTATTTTATGAGGAGTTACGATGAGGGATTATGTGCCCTCCGCTCCCAACCCTCTTATCATAAAGATCATCTGGTAGTTCTAGTTCTCTCCAATCTTACTATGTTCAGTTCAACTACTGTTATCTGTGATTTCACACCGCTGCTTTGAAGATTGACGCGTATGCGGGCTGGCGGGCTTCTTCACGTAACTCATAAAATAAAGATCAAACTTCAAACTTGGTAAGTTCTCGTTTAATCTTACTATTCTATTCTATTCTTCTATTCTAAACTCCAGCAAGTAGAGGCCCAGTGCTGTTAAACGCTCATCATATGCTAACCCACTCATTCCTGGGAGAGGGTCCAGGGGAGGTTTAGAAGAATGATAATTCCTGGGATCATTCTTCTAAACCTCCTCTGGACCCTCTCCAGAGCCAGCACATCCTTCCTCAGATATGGGGCCCAAATTTGCTCACAGTACTCCAAATGTGGTCTGACCAGCACCTTATAGAGCCTCAGCATTACATCTCTGTTTTTGTATTCCAGTCCTCTTGATATAAATGCTAGCATTGAATTTACTTTCCTTAAACCAGCATTGTAGTTCCTTCCTACACATTTTGTCTCACACCTGTTTTAATCCCCGGCCTGTTTTCCGACTTTCTGGCTATCAAAACCCTCCTCGCCTGTGTCCACATATTACCTGCCATGCTTTGCCCTGCCCTTCCTCTCTCTCCTAGCCTTCTTCCCCCAACCCCTCTCCACTACAACCAGTGTGAAGAAGGGTTCTGACCTGAAACGTTACCTCTCCATGTTCTCCAGTGATACTGCCTGACCCGTTGGGTTACTCCAGCACTTTGTGTCCTTTTTTGTAAACCATTCATCGTTGACTGATGATCCTCATCCAGATATCAACGCTATCCACAACTTTGGAAGAACATTTAACGCATTCATTGCACATTCCCTTTCCTGATACATTGCAACTGTCATCCTATTTCAAATTGACAGGATAATATCTGTCTGTAGACAACTTTCAAAGAAAATTGAGCATCAAATCATGGCTTCTCTCTCTCTCTCTCTCTCTCTCTCTCTCTCTCTCTCTCTCTCTCTCTCTCTCTCTCTCTCTCTCTCTCTCTCTCTCTCTCTCTCCCTCTCTTTTTTTTTTTTTTCTTTTTTCAAAAACTTTATTTAACACACTCAATGATACAACACATCAATACATAATCAAAAGATACATTATATCAAAACAAATCATTATAGTACAACAGTACATTCATTATTTACTATACTCTCAACCCCACGTGGTGACCAGCGCCCACGGAAGGCCTCCAGAGTCCCCGTGGACACCGCATGTTCCCGCTGCAGGGACACCCGTGCACGGACGTACGCCCAGAAGAGGGGCAGGCAGCCAACTCTAGCCTCACCATCGACCGCCCGCTGCCTGGACCCACGAATGGCCATCTTGCCCAGGCCCAGGAGCAAACCGACAGGGAGGTCCCAACCCCCCCCACTTGGCTCTCCCCACACCCTACCTTATGCCCACACACTAGAATCGTGGGACTAAAATGCAACCAGAACTTAAGGAACAACCCCTTCAGATATTGGTACAGGGGCAGTAACCTCGCACACTCCATGTATACGTCCTCTTCCTCGCCACAGAAAATACACGCGGCGGACGATCCCGTGAACCTACTCAAAAGTTTATTACAAACCACCGCTCCGTGCAACAGTCTCCACCCCAGGTCCCCAATGTAAAGGGGGACAACTCCCGTATAGAAGGACCCCCACCAGGGACCTCGCCCGCCGTCAGGTGGTAACACCGTCCGCCAAGGTGTGTCAGGACGGGAAACAAAGGCAAGGAGGTGCAGAATGTGCAGGAACATCCGATACAGTATGCGTCTCTTCGCATCACGAAATGGTATGCTGATCATCTTAGAAAGGCGGCTCAGGTTGTGTAGAGCCGGTGCCCGAGATATATCCCGGAGCCTAGGCCCGATGAGCAGATCTGACGGAGCGGTTGAAAGCTCAGCCAGAACCACTCTAGGCGCGCGCCTCTCCTCGACACCCGCCATGACTGGGCGAGGACCGGCCACTCCCGCAGCCGCACCATCCCCCTCCCCTCGTAGAACAACACGCTGGCTGAAAACAGCCAAATTCCTCACTCTGAGCACATCCCGGTAGAAAACAGGCAAACCCCTTAGGGCGGGTCGACTGATGCCCGCCACCGGGAGCCGCGAGACCCCCCCTAGGCAACGACCCCGACGAAAAAAGTACGTGGCCAGAGCGTGCCATCTGGGGGGGTTCTCTACATACATATACCTCCGCAGAGTCCTGAGACGGAGAGCCGCCACCTGGGTACGCACGCATACCAAGGACTGACCGCCCTCCTCTAACGGGAGACTCAGGACCACTGCAGAGACCCAGTGCTTCCCATTTCCCCAGAAGAAATCTACCAGCTTCTTCTGAAGAGCATTTACAAATATGGAAGGTGGGACAAGAGTAGCCAGCCGGTACCATAACATAGAGGCCACCAGCTGATTTATGACCATCACCCTCCCCTGAAAGGAAAGAACTCCAAGCAGGCCCGACCAGCGCCCCAGCCGGGCAACCACTTTCGTCTCCAACTCCTGCCAGTTCGCCGGCCAAGCATCCTCAGTGGGGCTCAGGTAAACCCCCAGATAGAGGAGATGTGTGGTGCTCCACACATACCTTGCCATCTCTTCCGGCAGGGAATCCACCTGCCATTGACCCACTAAAAGACCAGAGCACTTACTCCAGTTAATCCTGGCAGAAGATGCAGCTGAGAAAATCTCCTGGCAGTCACGCATCCTCCGCAGGTCACCAGGATCAGTGAACATAAGGAGTACATCATCTGCATACGCCAAAAGAACCACCTCCAACCCCGGGCCAGGTAGGGCCAGGCCTGTCAACTTCCTCCGAAGAAGACACAGGAACGGCTCCACACAGACCGAGTACAACTGACCCGACATGGGGCACCCCTGACGGACCCCCCTCCCAAAATGAAAGGGAGCCAACAACGCACCATTAACCTTCACCAGGCACTCCGCTGCAGTGTACAGAAGCCGGACCCGGGCCACAAAATGCGGTCCAAGTCCAAACGCTTGCAACGTTCCGAATAGGTAATCATGCTCTACCCTATCAAAAGCCTTCTCCTGATCAAGAGACATAAAAGCAGCTGACTGACCAGTACCCTGAACTAGATGAATCAGGTCCCTAACCAGGTGGATGTTATCCTGAATGGACCTGCCAGGGACTGTATAGGACAGCACAGGGCCCAGGCGATTTGCCATTGCCCGTGCAAATACTTTATACTCTGTACATAGGAGAGAGACCGGCCTCCAGTTCTTCAACAAGCGGAGTTCGCCCTTCTTGGGCAGCAAGACAACAACTGCCCTACGCCACGAGAGGGGCATCGCCCCGGCCGCCAGACTCTCCCCAGCACCAACATGTAATCACCCCCCAGGATATCCCAGAAAGCTCTGACAAACTCTACCGTCAACCCATCCACCCCGGGTGACTTACCCTTCCTGAGCTGAAACAATGCACAAGTCAACTCCTCCAAAGATAAGGGCCCATCAAGAAGATCGGCCACCTCCCTATCAACAGTCGGTAGACCCTCCCACAAGTCCTGCTGAGCCTCCCCGTTGAATCCCCCTGCGGAGAACAGGGACCCATAAAAGGACCTGACCTCCTCACTGATCCTCTCTGGATCAGTGGCAGAGGATCCATCATCTGCGAGCAGCTCTACGAGCTGCTTGCAGGCTCCCCTCCCTTTCTCCAGAGAGAAAAAGAAAGGCGAAGCTCGGTCCACATCTTGCATCATCTGGACCCGCGCCCTCACGAAAGCGCCTCGGGACCGCTCAAGCAGCAGGTTCCTCAAGGCTTCCTTCTTCTCCTGAAACTCTCCCCATTCACAGGAGTCCTCACCATCCCGACCCAGGCGAGACTCTGCACCCAGTAGCTCCCTCTCAAGCCTCTCGACCGCTGAGTCCCGCCGTCCGGTCCGACCCCCACGTATACTCCTTATAAAAGAGATGGATGTGAGCCTTCCCCACATCCCACCACTGCCCAAGGGAAGAGAAGCACCTCCGCCTCTCTCTCCACTTCCCCCAAAACCGACTGAATGACTCCCGGAAACACCGATCCTCCAGCAGCCGGTTGTTAAAGTGCCAGTACGCGGACCCAGCCCGAGTGCGCGCCCGGATTGAAGTCCACACGCACCAGACAGTGATCCGAACACGGCACCAACCGCATTGAGGCCGCTGAGACACGGGCAACAAACGCTCGGGAAATATATATTCGATCAATACGGGATCCACCACACCTCAGACCTCCGCGAAAACGCAGTGGATCCGGGTGAAGGTTCCGCCACGCACCATCCAACTCAAAGGATTCAATCAACCCTCTCAGCTTCTTCGCTACAGCAGGGGCACACAGAGTACCAGAACGATCTCGCGCCTCAAGTGTGCAATTAAAGTCCCCACCAAGGAAGACACACTCTCCCCTATCAATAGTGCTCAACAGAGCAGTCACCTCCTGAATTAGGCTGGCCTGCATCGTACCGGAGCTAGGGGCATACACGTTAATGAAATGCAATGGCATGCCATCCAGGCTCACGGCCAGATGGAGCAAACGTCCCTGGCACAACTTCTTGCCACTTTTTAAAATAGTTGGCAGGAAATTCCGGCCAACAGAAAGGCCACCCCACTCGAATTCGAGCTGAGATGGCTCATTGTAAAACCCCCCTTCCCACTCCAGTCTCCATGTAGGTTCATCACTAACAAGTCTCCTGCAGAAAACACACTGCAAATCTCCCCTCTTTAAGGAATGATAAAAGCTGAAATCTACGAAAACTCGCTCTACTCCCGTTTAAGTTTAATGTTGCGACGGTGAATGTGAAGGCACACTAGATTAAACCCCTCACACTCCCCGTGGACACAACAACTCTCTGTCTGAGGAACACCAAAAAGTCCCCAAACTGGCTGTGCTCTAAGACAGGAAGATCACTCTCCCTGTTGCCAAGAATAGCCTCGAGAGTCTGAATCAAACCTGGCAGATCAGCCCACCGCCTTTTAGCAGCCTCCATTCTTGTTCTGAGGGAGCGGTTTGTTTTGAGGAATTCTCAAACCGCCCGTATATCACCTACATGAGACTCGGCCTTGGAGCCTGGGCACTCGGCCAACGCACTCGCACCTGCAACAACAGGCTCCACACCACAACGTTCAAGGTCGCTTTCAGAATTTGAACGACCAGAGCTCTCCGAAAGCTTGTCACCCCCACTACACAAACTTTCCTGAGCACTCTCCCCCTCCTCCAGCAAGACACCACCCCCAGGATCAATGCCGGGTAAGGGTCCCGAAACCCCTGACTGCAACAGGCAGCCCCCTGACTGGCTTGGCACCTGCACGCTACCATCACCCTCCACGCCTGGGCCTGGGGAAGCAAAAACACTAGGCACCACCAGGGCCTGTGATACACTGGCACCCCCGGAAACTAAAGGGAAATCACCACCCGAACTATCCCCGACCTCCACAGCACCTATAGCATCCCCTCCACTGGCAGCACCCAGAGGCTCTCCACTTTCTTTTATCCTCTCCCCTACCAACTCATCCGGCGATGCAGCACACCCCCCATTACCACCACTGGCTCTGATGTGGAGCACAGACTGGAACACCACAGCCCCCGAACCACCCCCCTCGGGCTGACTGCTCATCCCCCATCTCAGGGGCCCCACTACCAGGGGCGCCTACCCCATCCTCTGGCGTGCCATCACCCTCAAGAGGCCTCTGAAACGAGGGGACCTCCTCCGACCCAGAGGACACACACCCAGGGAGCTA
>CM075977.1:304014961-304286134 GCA_038087875.1 Malacoraja senta | reverse complement strand
GATATTTGCTCCCTTCTCGGATTGTGGGGTTTTGCACTGCACAAAATTGACGATCACATTGGTCGACATAACATCAACGAATGCAATTTGAAAGCAACTCAGTGGTTGCGAAATACTTTGGGACAGTCCGAACATGCGAAGGTCACCATTTAATGGTGATGCTTTATCCTATATTAGTTCTAAATTGGTTCTTCTCTAGTTTGAACTTTCCTGCAGTCCTGTTCTGGATTTCAAGGAACTAACTAAACATTTCTGCAGAGTTGTGTCGGAAGGAACTGCAGCTGCTGATTTGTACCGTTGAGAGACACAAAGTGCTGGAGTAACTCAATGGGTCAGGCAGCATCTCTGGAGGAAAAGGATGGGAACCCTTCTTCAGACACTTTTACACAACAAATGATTTCTTCTCACATAGTTTAGAAGATGCAGCGACACAGCAATAGTGACAGTCAGAGATACAGCGTGGAAACAGGCCCCGCGGCTCACCGAGTCCGCGCCCACCCAGCGATCACCCCCTACACTAGCACTATCCTGCACACCAGAAATACAATTTACAGAAGCCAATTGACCTACCAACCAGCACGTTTTTGGAGGGTGGGAAGAACCTGGAGCACCCGGAGAAAACCCACGCAGTCACAGGGAGAACGTACAAATTCCGTATAGACAGCACCCTTAGTTACGATCGAACCTGAGTCTCTGGCGCTGTAAGGCAGCAACTCTACCGTGCCGCCCTGTTCAAGTCTGCCTCAATATTCCTCACGAAGGACACAAAAAGCTGGAGTAACTCAGCGGGACAGGCAGCATCTCTGGAGAGAAGGAATGGGTGACGTTTCGGGTCGAGACCCTTCTTCAGAATATTCAGTATTTCTCACCCTGTTTTCAAAATGGTTTCAAACCTTTTAGCCTGTGATTATAAAAATACAGTTTCACTCCATCTCATTTCCTTAAATTACTCTCGATGCCAAACATGCGTCTGTCAATTGCTGACATTTCCCAAGTTCATGTAACCTGTCGCCAGATGGTGCAAAATATTCACTCTCATGAATATACAGTACTAAATACAATTAAAAAAAAAAAGAAATATATTTATATTTCACTTCACTGGTGTTCTCTACCAGCAGTGGCATGGTGGCACAGTGGTAGAGTTGCAGCCTTACAGCACCAGAGACCCGGTTTCGATCCTGACTACGGGTGCTGTCTCTATGGAGTTTGTTCGTTCTCACTGTGACCACATGGGTTTTCAGCAGGTGCTCCGGTTTTCTCCCACGCTCCAATGACGTGCTGGTTTGCTGGTTTATTGGCCAGTTAAAAAAAGTATAAATATCCCGAGTGTGTAGGATAGTGCTAGTGTACGGGGTGATCACTGGTCAGCACGGACTTGGTGGGCCGAAGGGCCTGTTTACCTGCTGTATCTCTAAAGCTACATGGGAAGCTTACGACATTCCCATTACCACAAACTCCCCCTTCATGTGTCCTCCCTGACACTTTCTGTCCCATCATGGTGAACTCAAGAGTCTGTAGTATCCACCTTGACCTCATCAGTTACGTCTGACCTCAACCAAACTGGAAGAGATGCATATTATCCATGAATCCATGAACTTAAAGCCTAACCACGAGAAAAAGAGTCTACCAAGATCTGAGATATAAATATCGCCCAACAACACTTGTAGAGATTTGTGGAGCAGCCCTGTTTAGACTTTAGACTTTAGAGATACAGCGCAGAAACAGGCCGCTTCGGCCCAACGAGTTCATGCCAACCAATGATCATCCCTAGTCCTAGACACTAGGGGAATCTACAATTTTACCCAAGCCAATTAACGAACGGACCTGTATGTCTTTGGAGTATGGGCGGAAACCGGAGCACCCGGAGACAACCCACATCATTTACGTCCAGTACTCCACTCCAACTAGAGCTGCTGCCTCTCAGCGCCAGAAACAATCCTGACCTCGGGTGCTGTCTGTGTGGAGTTTGCATTATCTCCCTGTGATTGTAAGGGTTTCCTCTGGGTTTCCTACAACATCCCAAAGGCGTGTGACTTTGTAGGTTAACTGGCCTCTGTGAATTGCCCTTAATATGTAAGGAGTGGACGCAAAAGTGGGATAACATAGAACTAGCGTGAACCAGTGATCGATGGTTGGCATGGACTCCGTGGGCCGTGTATATCTAAACAACATCAGCATCTGCATTTCCTTCTTACACATCGTATACAAACACACACATACAGGCACGGTACAATACATAGAGTGCTAGGTTTTCTCCGGAGGGTGGCCTGGGGGCGCAGTGGTAGAGTTGCTGCCTTAGAGCACTTGCAGCGCCGGAGACCCGGGTTCGATCCCGACTAGGGGTGCTTGTCTGCACAGAGTTTGCATGTTCTCCCCGTGACCTGCATGGATTTTCTTGGAGATCTTCGGTTTCCTCCCACACTCCAAAGACGTGCAGGTTTGAAGGCTAATTGGCTTGGTATAAGTGTAAATTATCCCTAGTGTGTGTAGGACAGTGTTAATGCGCGGGCATCGCTGGTCGGCATGGACTCAGTGGGCCGAAGGGCCTGTTTCCGCACTGTATCTCTATCTCTAAACTTCAGATTGCACTGCAAACTGCACCATGTTTAGCACTTGTCATTGCTGTGTATACTGTTGTATCTGTGTACAATGTTTACTCTGAGGTTCATGTGAAGAAGCTCATTGCCCCCTGGTGTATATGTCAATAAACTCACCTGAATTGGAATCTTTTCCCTGCTGGTCCTGTGACCCTCACACTCCTGCGGTTTGGTGGGATTCTTTACTTTGCCCCAAGCCATTGGCGTTTTTTTGCAGTTGCCCCCTTTAGACTCTTAGAGTTTAGAGATTCAGCGCTGAAACAGGACCTTCGGCCATCCTAGTCCACGCCGACCAGCGATCGCCCCGTGCACTAACACTATCCCACACACCAGGGCCAATTTACACTTTTTTTACCGAAGCCATTTGACCTACAAACCCGTGCGTCGGTGGAGTGTGGGAGGAAACCGGAGCACCTGGAGAAAACCCACGAGGTCAGAGGGAGAATGTGCCAACTCCGTACGGAGAGCATCCTTAGTCAGGATGGAACCTCAATCTCTGGTGCTGAAATGCAGCAACTCTAACGCTGCACCACTGTGCTGCCCTACGTTAGTTAAAGCAGGTACTATTGCAATGTTTAAGAAACAATTAGATAAGTAGATGGATAGGACAGGTTTGGAGGGGTATGGGCCAAGCACAGGCAGGTGGGACGAGTGTAGATGGGACGTGTTGTTTGGTTTGGGCAAGTTGGGCGGAAGAGCCTGTTTCCACGCTGTTTAGCTCTACGAGTAATGACCATTCTACACACTAGGGACAAGTTTACCGAAGCCAATTAACCTGCAAACCTGCACATCTTTCGAATGTGGGGGGAAACTGGAGCACCCTTGAGAAATCCCACGCGGTCACGGGGAGAACGTACAAACTCCGTACAGACAGTGCTCTTAGTCAGGATCGAACCTGGGTGTCTGGCGCTCTGAGGCAGCAACTCTACCGCTGCACCACCATGCCACCTCTCGACTCTCCCATCTCAATGGAAGACTCATTTAACTCAGACGCACCTTCAGTAATTACATTTCACTCTGTCGATTTGTATAATAATACTGTGACAGCAAAACTGCCCACCTTCGCATCCTGAATAGTCTCCTCGTTGGAGTGGCCTGCCCCACCATTCAGAATTGCTAATAACAGTTTGTGATCGGAAAGGGGAACAAAGGGGCTTCCCAGCAGGTACCGATGACATTTCCTCGCACTAAAGATAATTGCTGGCACTTCCTTCTTAATCTGTGCAAAATATCGTTCTCTTTTGTCAAAGGTGCACAAAGCAACTGCAGTCCTCTCTAGTTGTCCATCATCCGTAACATGGCTGATGACAGCATCTCTGCTGTAACCTGAAGCCTCACGTGCGTCAGTGCCATCAGTGAAAGGCCTGGATAGAGTGGATGTGGAGTGGAGCTTTCCACTAGTGGGAGCATCTAGGACTAGAGGTCGTAGCCTCAGAATTAAGGGGCGTTCTTTTAGGAAGGAGATGAGGAGGAATCTGGAAGGTGGATCTGTGGAATTCTTTGCCACAGTAGGCTGTGGAGGCAAAGTCAGTGGATATATTTGAGGCAGAGATAGATAGATTCTTGATCAGTACGGGTGTCAGGGGTTATGGGGAGAAGGCAGGGGAATGGGGTTCGGAGGGAGAGGTAGATCAGTCATGATTGAATGACGGAGTAGACTTGATGGGCCAAATGGCCTAATTCTACTCCTATCACTTATGATCTGATGATCTTATGATGCTCTCTGTAGGGTTCATATTAAGTGGATGTGGCCAGGATACTCCAAGTATGCTTACATTACTCAAGTACTTGCTGCTGTGTGTCAGTTTAATTCTAATTCTTGTTTAGTTTAGAGATTCAGAAGATGAGGAGGGATTTCTTTAGTCAGAGGGTGGTGAATCTATCGAATTCATTGCCATGGAGGCCAAGTCAATGGGTATTTTTAAGGCAGGGATAAATAGATTCTTGATTAGTATGGATGTCAGTGGTCATGGGGTTAAGATGGGAAGATAAATCAGCCATGATTGAATGGCAGAGTAGACTTGATGGGCCGAATGGCCTAATTATGCTCCTATCACTTATCATCATGGCCCTTGGGCTCACCGAGTCACCGCCGACCAACGGTCACCGTTCACACAGTTTTATACTACACACTAGGACAAATTTCCAGCTGCCAATTAACCTACAAATCTACAAGTCTTTGGAGATGTGGGAGGAAACCTTTCTCCGTAATTGAAACCCGATAATCCAGGAAGCATTCTGTTAAACCTCCTCTGCACCCTCCTCAAAGCCTCCACATCTTTCCTGTAATGGGGCGACCAGAACTAGCATGGAGTCGCTGCCTCACAGCGCCAGAGACCCTGGTTCAGTCCTGACTACGGGTGCCGACTGTACGGAGTTTGTACATTCTCCCTGTGACAGCGTGGGTTTTCACCGGGTGCTCTGGTTTCCTCCCACACTCCACAGATGTACAGGTTTGTAGGTTAGTTGGCTTTGTAAATTGTCCCTAGTGTGAGGGATAGTGTACGGGTGATCGCTGGTTAGTATGGACACGGTGGGCTGAAGGGCCTGTTTCCGCGCTGCTTCTCTAGACAAAACTAAACAAATAAATTGCCCTAACCCATTATAGAACAATCTGCAGCAATATTGATCTTCAACAGTAATGACTTGCTATCACTCAAGATGGTGACCTGCAAATGTTGTTGTCTCTCTCAACAATTGCAGCATACGCTGGGAAAATCTGAAGAAATTTGGCAGATTCCTTCTTTGTAGCTTCCTGCAAGTAGATGCTACATCCTTCTATTAGGTCTGCCCTCAATCTCTGAGGTTCCAGAGCAAACAATCCACGATTGTCCAACCTCACAGAGATAAAACCATCGCGTCCAGGCAGCATCTTGGGAAACCTCTTCTAAACCACTTGTCCCACACATCTCCCTCTCACCTTATAGCTATGCCTTTTAGTGTTGGACATTTCCACCCTGGGAAAAAGCCTCTGACTGTCTACACTATCTCTGCCTCTTATAATTTTATGTACTTTATCAAGTCTTCCCTCAATCTCGGACGTTCCAGAGAAGAGCCACAAGGTCACACAGCATGGAAACAGGCCCTCCAGCCCAACTGTGTCGGAAGGAACTGCAGATGCTGGTTTGCACCGCAGATAGACATACAATGCTGGTGCAACTCAGCGGGTCAGGCAGCATCTCCGGAGAAAAGGAATGGGTGACGTTTCGGGTCGAGACCTTTCTTCAGACTCAGACTCAGCGGGTCAGGCCACATCACTGGCGAAAAGGAATGGGTGACGTTTCGGGTCGAGATCCTTTCTCACTCTCAGAGTCTAAGGAAGGGTCTCGACCTGAAACGTCACCTCTTCCTTTTCTCCAGTGGTGGGGCCTGACCCGCAGAGTTACTCCGGCACTTCGTGTCTACCTTTGCCCCAACACGTCCATGCCGACCAAGGTGCCCCATCCAAGCTGGTCCCCCTTTTCGCCCTTGCCTGCCCCATCTCTCTGTACTTGTCCCATCCATTCACCTGTCCAGTTGGTAGTGCAATGAAATCTTCAGCAAAAGTGTCTAATAACAACTGACTGCCCTAAGTATTGCTCAGCCCATAGACGGATAACACACGTTTAGATCAGGCAACACACTGACACAACCATTAACAACCTTTTTGTTGAAATTGATCGTTGATTTGAACCCTTGCCTTCCCTCTTTAGTTTCCTCAACACTTTCCTGACATCCTCCTGTCAATTGTGTGAAGAAGATTCTCCAACCTCAATTGCTGTGCTGGTAATAGATTTTATGCCCAATGTATCACAGTTTCCCCGTGCCCTTAAGCAGGTCTCCTAACGAGAGAAATTCTTCGTTCTCTGTAGTATATATTTGCATCCACAGTGCTCTCAAATTTGCACTGGGCCCAATAGCTCGTGAACTAAAAACCGTAGTCAATTGAATTTGAAACAGCAAACAAGACTGAAATTTAAATTTTGGTGCAATGGAAAAACTCTAACCTGACCCATATTAAGTTTAGTTTAGTTTAGTTTAGAGATACAGCTCAGAAACAGGCCCTTCGGCCCACCGTGTCCGCTACGACCAGCGATTCCTGTCCACTAATAGCCCTGTCCCACGGTACGAGTTCATTCCAAGAGCTCTCCCAAGTTTTAAAAAAATCACTCGTGGTAAGCACAGAGAATGAACGTAGCGGGTACGTCGGAGCTCGGGGACGTCTCTTACCGACTCGTAACGCTAACGGCAGGTACTCGGGAAGACTCGCTAATGGCAGGTAAGCACGGGAAGACTCGTGAAGATTTTTCAACATGTTGAAAAATGTCCACGAGAGCCCCGGGTACCGACGAGTGGCCATTACCGTAAATCTCCGAGTTCGAGTCAGGGCAAACTTGGGAGAGCTTTTGGAATGAACTCGTACTGTGGGACAGGGGTTTAACACTATCCTACATACACTAGGGACAATTTACAATATTACCAAGCCAATTAATCTACAAAGCTATACGTCTTTGGAGAGTGGGAGGAAACCGGAGCACGCGGGGAAAACCCACGCAGGACATGAGGAGAACGTCAGTGCAGTCTCTGGGCTCAGTGGTCTTCAGTGGAGGGCAGGGGTTCAGAGCAACAAGTTGCCCTGAACTTTTACAACCAGCCAAGCTGAGCAGTTCCTACTGGGATGGAGACAAAGTGCTGGAGTAACTCAGCAGGACAGGCAGCATCTCTGGAGAGAAGGAACGGGTGACGTTTCAGGTCGAGAACTTTCTTCAGAGTATGAAGCCCGAAATGTCACCCATTCCTTCTCTCCAGAGATGCTGCCTGTTCCGCTGAGTTACTCCAGCATTTTGTGTCTGTCATCGATTTAAACCAGCATCTGCAGTTCCTTCCTACACAGTTCCTACTGTGTATCCGTCAGCTCAGTTCTGTTCTGAGCAAGTGTGAGATGCTGGAATTTGGGAGGTTGAATGTAAGGTGAAAATATACAACTAATGGCGTGACCCTTAACAGCATTGATGTACGGAGGGATCTTGGGGTCCAAGTCCACAGTGTAACTCTTTGAAAGTGGCAACACGTCGATAGAGAGGTTAAAATAAAAGTTGTATGATGTGCTTTGCTTTCATAGGAAGTCATGATTCAGCTTAATAAGAGGTTAGGCCGCATTTGGAGTTTGTGTGCAGTTCTGGTTGCCCCATTACAGGAAGGATGTGGAGTGTTTGGAAAGGCTGCAGAGTAGGTTTACCAGAATGAGACCTGGACCAGGTGGTATTAGCTATAGGGAGAGGTTGGGCAGTCTTGGATTGTTTTCTCTGACACGTTGGATGATGTGGGGAGACCTGATTGAGGTGTATAAAATTATGAGAGGTATAGATATGGTAGACAGTCACAATGTTTTCCTCAGGATGGAAAAATCAAATACTAGAGGCCTTAAATTGAAGGTAACAGCGCAAGTTCATAAATTCGTCAGTTTATAAGTTCTAGGAACAGAATTAGGCCATTCAACCGATCGTCTACTCTGCCTAGATCTCATAGATCATTGTTGATCTATCTTTCCCTTTCACCCCCTATTCTCCTGCCTTCTCCCCATAACCCCTGAAACCCGTACGAATCAAAAATCTATATATCTCTGCCTTAAAAATATCCATTGACTTGGCCTCCACAGCCATCCGTGGCAATGAATTTCACAGATTCACCACCCTCTGACTAAAGAAATTCCTCCTCATCTCCTTTCTAAAGGGATATCCTCTTATTCTGAGGCTGTGGTCTCTGTTGCTAGACTCTCCCACTAGTGGAAACATCCTGTCCACATCCACTCTATCCAGGCCTTTCACTATTCGGTAAATTTCAATGAAGTCCCCCCTCATTCTTCTAAACTCCAGCGAGTACAGGCCCAGTGCCTTCAAAAGCTCATCATATGTTAATCCAATCATTTGTGGGATTATTCTGGCAAACCTCGTCTGGACCCTCTCCAGCACATCTTTCCTCAGATATGGGGCCCCAAACTGCTCACAACACTCCAAATGCGGTCTGACCAGTGCCTTAACCAGTGGTAAGTCTAAGAACTGGAAGCGCTGGTGGAAGATAGACTATAGTGTTATTTAAGAGGCTTTTAGATAGGCATGGATATGCAGGGAATGGGCTATGGATGATGTGCAGGTAGATAAGAGTTGGTCTTGGCATCATGTTCAGCACAGACATTGTGGGCTGAAGGGCCTGTTCTTGTACTGTACTGTTCTATGTTCAATGATCACATTATATGGGAAAAAGTCGTATGGAAATTTGCGACTTTATTATTCAACATCGAGAAAACTAATATTTCAAAAGTATTTCATTAGTTTTAAAGGTCTTTGGGGTTCTGATAGGAATGTGAAAATTGCTTTACAAGTCCAAAATGTTATATTATATTGTGTAATTTAGAAATGCTGCCCATCATTTTTTCACGGTTTCATTGCATGCCCCAGCAATTCTCAAGTTGGTTATTTGCTGTGTTTTTCTGAATTTAAGATCATTTTTTTGATTAAAAGAAACTGATCCAACGGCCCATCAAGTCCACGCTAACCATTGATCACCCGCTCACACTAGTCACTATCGTCCGCTTTCACCGCACATTAGAGTTCATTTTACTGGAGACAATTAATTTACACACCCGCATGTTCTAGGGATTTGGGAGATGACCAGAGCACCCGGAGAAAACCCACACAATCACAGGGAGAAGGTGCAAACTCCACACAGCCATCACCTGAGGTCAGGATGGAACCCAGGTCTCGGACGCTGTCAGGCAGCAACTCTACCACTGTGCCACCGTGCCACCCCAAATGCTTCACGTAAGAGGAAACCGGCAGGTCCCTTACATTGCTCCTTAATTGAAAGTTGGGTGAGGGTTAATATCACAAAATGTTTTGTGAGTAAAAGACTTTAGACTTTTTGAGATACTGCATTAGGAACAGGCCCTTCGATTCCTTCGAGTCCACTTCGACTAGCGATCACCCCGTACACTAACACTATTCCACACACATGGAAACATTTACAATTAACCTTCAAACAAGCAGGTCTTTGGAGTGTGAGAGGAAACAGGAGCGCCCGGAGAATATCCATGTGATCATGGGGAGAACGTACAAGCTCCGTACAGACAGCACCCGTCGAGAGGATCGAACCCAGATCTCTGGCGCTGTAAGGCAGCAACTCTACTCCTGCGCCACCGTGCTGCCCAGAATAGTTGCAAATGTACCTGTTAGTAGGAATGGAAATATTATACTTCAGTAATACCTGTTCCGTGATACCTGTCATTTGTTACGTTTGTGTAGTTAACTATCCTAGTCTAAAATTGCAAAAAGATTAGGAACGAACAATGAAAACGTGAAATAAAAATTATTTATTTATTCATGTGATGTTGCTGACAACACTGCCATTTAATGCCCACCCCTATTACCCCTGAACTTAGGGGGTCATAGTCATAGATTCATGTAGCACCGAAAAAGGCCCTTCGGCCCAACATCCCCATGCTACCCAAGATGCCCCATCCACTGGTGCCACATTTTGCCCATATCCATCCAAACCTTTCCTATCAATGTCCCTGTCTAAATGCTTTTTAAATGTGTTATAGCACCTGCCACAGATACATCTTCTGGCAGCTCATTGCATATGCCAACTGTGTGAAAATGTTGCCCCTCAGGTTCCTATTAAATCTTTCCCCTCTCTTCTTAAATCTCAGTCCCCCAGTTCTTGATTTTCCTACTATGGATAAAAAACAGTGCATTTATCCTATCTAAACCTCTCATGATATTATAGACCTCTATAAGATGACCACCCAGCCTCCTGCATGCCAAGGAATAAAGCCCTACTTGCCCATCCTCTTCCTATAACCCAGGCCCTTAAATCCTGGTAACATTGTTGTGAATCTTCTCGGTACCCTTTCCAGCTTGACACCATCTCTCCCTTGGTGAGCAAAACTGAGCATCTATATTACTAAAAGTAAGATCTTGACTGCTTTTCACTTACCGATTCTTTCAGATTTCCGAGAGAACGCCGCCACTTACGGCCGTCATGTTTGGCCACATCGCTCAGAGTCCCCCTCCACTGGACTGGACCAGAGGATTTTCCCCATCGATCAAATGTCAGAGAGATATTAATGTTTAAAACAAAGTCGCCATTCTCTCTGCTGCCCCCGCTGGCGGCAGGGGGGAGGGACTATAAAACCCAGAAGTATTGTGGCTCACTCAGTCTCTGCCAGACGGAGGAAGCGAGAGGGTCACGGCTCTCTGAGCTGCGAATAACACTGAACGCACGTCTACTCCACGGTGAGTCCCCGGGATGTGGTTTTCAGCAAATGTGTTTGTTGTTTGCAAAGTGTTTGCCCAATTGGGTTGGCTTTTTAAAGGGCTTTCAGCAAATGTGTTTTGTTGGCTTGCAAAGTGTTTTTCCCCAATTGGGTTGGCTTTTTAAAGGGCTTTCAGCAAATGTGTTTTGTTGGCTTGCAAAGTGTTTTTGCCCTATTGGATTGGCTTTTTAAAGGTCTTTCAGCAAATGTGTTTTGTTGGCTTGCAAAGTGTTTTTGCCCAATTGGGTTGGCTTTTTAAAGGGCTTTCAGCAAATGTGTTTTGTTGGTTTGCAAAGTGTTTTTGTCCAATTGGCTTGGCTTTTAAAGGGCTTGCTTGCAACAGTTTTCAGATGGATAAAGCGTGAATAAACATTTTATTAGATCAGGACTGTGTTTAATTTCAAAATTGGCGCTCATTCTGTGATTTTCGCTTAGTTGCAAGATGGCGCCGATGACGTCATTTCCGGTTAGCGGCATGCTGGCGCTGAGTGCGTCATTCCCGGTTCGTGGCAAGAAGCGAGAGGGTGACGTCAAGATGGCACCGAGTGCAGGCGCCGTTGAATAATTCAAGAAAGCTGACTGCTCTGTCTATGGTGAGCCTATTTGTTGGATGTTATTTAAAGCACGTTTTTGCTTCAGCACCAGCAGCCTCTACAGGAGGCTTTAAACATTCGTTTTACACACTGTATATTCAACACGTTCTGAAGTTACTTGCCATTTTAGTATTGGGTGAGTGTGTGTGAGTGAATGAGTCTGTGTGTGTGTGTGTGTGTGTGTGTGTGTGTGTGAGTGTGAATGAGTTTGTGTACGTGTGTGTGTGTGTGTGCGTGTGTGTGTGTGAATGAGTGTGTGTGTGAATGAGTGTGTGTGTGTGTGAATGAGTCTGTGTGTGTGAATGAGTCTGTGTGTGTGTGTGTGTGTGTATGTGTGTGTGTGTGTGTGTGTGTATGTGTGTGTGTGTGTGTGAGATCAACAAATAGCACAAACTACCGCAACAGAAAGCCCCCCCCCCATTGGCCAGCTATATTGGAATTGGTGGAGAGGTGGAATATTGCGTTGGGTGACCAGCCCTCCCGTGTGATGCTGGGACCCAACGGGTCCCACTTAGTCTAGTAATACTCTAAATGTGGCCTCAACAATGTCTTATACAAGGGTATGGTGGCGCATCGGTAGAGTGGCTGGCTTACAGCGCCAGAGACCCGGGTTCGATCCTGACTACGGGTGCTTGTCTGTACAGAGTTTGTATGTTCTCACCGTGACCTGCATGGTTTTTCTCTCGGATCTCCAGTTTCCTCCCACATTCCAAAGACGTACAGGTTTGTCTGTTAACTGGCTTTGGTAGAAATTGTAAATTGTCTCTAGTGAGTGTAGGATAGTGCTACATAGGCCCTTCGATGGGCCAAAGGGCCTATTTTCACACTTTAAACTAAACTAAACTAAAACTGTAAAAGGATCAGTCTGAACAAGGGTTTCGGCCCGAAACATTGCCTATTTCCTTCGCTCCATAGATGCTGCTGCACCCGCTGAGTTTCTCCAGCATTTTTGTGTACCTAAAACTGTGACATGACCTGCCAACTTCTATACTCAATACTCTAACTGATGAAGCACAATGTCCTGAAAGCCTTCTTGACCACCTATCTACCTGTGATGCCTCTTTGAAGTAACCCACCCTAACTACCTATAATGCCACTTTCAAGCTCAGGCCCGCGAGTCCTGGCAACATCCTCGTAAATCTTCGCAGCACTCCTTCCAGCTTAAGTAGTTAAGAATTTCCTTAAGGTAGTTAAGAATAAGCCGCATTGGTGGGTCTAGATCCAAACTACGTAATGATGCCCTTTTAGAGACACCAGTGAACCTGATGGAGTTTAACAACAATCCAGTCGCTAACTTTTTTCTAAGAGTTTTATTATTAAATTATAAACTTAAGGTTGTGTTTACTTACTTGAATTTAAATTCCACAGCTGTCGTGGTGGGATTCAAATTCTCTAGGACAATGGGCCCGAACGCTGGCTGCCAGCGTAATAACTTAACCACTGTGCTGACACGCCCCATTAACCTGCTATCCCCCAGACCACAAAGATCAGACAGTATATATTTTCTCTTTCAGTAAGTTTGATAAGATTCTGCTGAAATTTATCAATGACTTCCTGTGTATTTGTTTCTAACTTGACTTTTAGTTCTAGTTTTTAGTTTAGAGATAGAGCGCGAAAAAAGGCCCTTCGGCCCACCGAGTCCGCACCGACCAGCGAGTCCGCACCGACCACACTATCCCACACACACGAGGGACAATTTTTTTTCATTTATACCAAGCCAATTAACCTACAAACCTACATGTCTTTGGAGTGTGGGAGGAAACCGAAGATCTCGGAGAAAACCTATGCAGGTCACGGGGAGAACGCACAAACTCCGTACAGACAAGCACCCGTAGTCAGGATCGATCTCGGGTCTCTGGTGCGGTAAGGCAGTGCGCTCTACCGCTGCGCCACCGTGCCATCTTTCCTTTTTCTTTAGCCGTGTGGATTTAATGAAGTTATGTCTCTCGGTATTCCCTTTGCAATCTTTCCCCATACAATGTACAGCAATCAGTGAACTGATGAGAATCTTATGTGCTTACAAACTATTCTTGTTGTAAATAACACAAAAATGTGTTTGGTGCATGTGGTGAGTTTTATTTAAAATTGTTGCTTGATACTCTCTTGGGCACCCCCCCAAAATTCAATGTTAGCTGGAAAGAGTGCAGAGAAGATTTACGAGGATGTTGCCTGGACTTGCCGACCTGAGTTACAGGGAGAGGTTGAGCAGGCTAGGAATGTAATTCCTTGGAGCGCAGCAGGATGAGGAGTGATCTTACAGAGGTGTATAAAATCATGAGGGGAATAGATAGGGTGAATGCACAGTCTTTTTACCCATAAAGGTTTAAGCTGAGAGGGGAAAGATTTAATAGGAACCAGAGGGGCAACTTTTTCTACACAGAGCGTAGTGGGTATATGGATGAGCTGCCAGAGGAGGTAGTTGTGGTAGCTACTATAATAACATTTATAAGGCATTTGGACAGATACATGGATAGGAAAAGTTTAGAGGGATAGGTGCTAAATGGGCAAGTTGGGCCAAAGGGCCTGTTTCCGTTGTGTATGACCCTATGACGTGGATTATTGTTCCATCAAATAAATATTTAAAAATTCCTGGAATTTACTATAATAAGAAGTATGTTGTATTGCGATTTTAACAAGCCTGTTGATAAAATTGAAGTTTCTATTACAATGTCATGGGAATACTCTGAGCCGCATTTCACACTGTAAAATGTTTAAAACCTCATGTTTAAATATCTGTGCATGAAGACAAAGCCATGGCCAGCTGGAATAGTTGATAATCCTTCTACTGAGCGAGATTAGTTTTAGTGACAGCGCGGCACAGTGGCGCAGCTGGTAGAACCGCTGCCTCACAGCGCCAGAGACCCACGTTCGATCCTGACCTTGGCTGCTGTCTGTGTGGAGTCTGCACGTCCTCCATGTGACCGCGTGGATTTCCTCCCGGTGCTCCGGTTTCCTCCCACACCCCAAGACGTGCAGGTGTGTAGGCTAATTGGCCATCTGTAAATTGCCCCTAGTGTGTCGGGAGTGGTTGAGAAAGTCTGCATAACATAGAACCAGTGTGAAAGAGTCATCAATGGTGGGCGTGGACTTGCTGGGCCGAAGGGCTTGTTTCCATGCTTATCTCTAAACTAAACTAAACTAAACTAAACTAAACTAAACTAAACTATACTAAACTAAACCTCAGGTAAATGTTAAAAAGACACAAAATGTTAAAAAGACAGATTCTTGATTAGTACGGGGGTCAGAGGTTATGGGGAGAAGGCAAGAGAACGGGGTTAGGAGGGAGAGATAGATCAGCCATGATTGAATGGCAGACTTGATGGGCCGAATGGCCTAATTCTACTCCTATCACATAATCTTAGTGAAACCATAGAATGAAGAAATGAATGCTATAGCGTTCACCAAAGAGTGATCCTCATACCAGTAATGACTAAATCTTTACGATTGTAGTGGTGAGTGCAATGTTTCAGCTGGTGAGCACACTCGTTCCTTGCTGTGTTTCATGAAGTGTGTGGAAATAAACTGAATGAGTTAGCGCACCGGTGCAGCAGTAGAGTTGCTGCCTTGCAGCGCCAGAGACTCGGGTTCGATCCTGACTACGGGTGCTGTCTGTGCGGAGTTTGTACGTTCTCCCCGTGACCGTGTGGGTTTTCTCCTGGTGCTCTGGTTCCTTCCCACACTCCAGACGTACAGGTTTGTACATTAATTGGGCTTTGGTAAAAGTTGTAAATTGTCCCTAGTGTGCAGAATAGTGCTAGTGCTTCAGCTTCGGCTAGGACCTCGGCTTCGGCGGCGGCGCAGCGCTGGAGCGCTATCGCGGAGCGGAGCGGGCGATTCCTTGCCCGGGTCGCCGCGCTGGAGCTCCGGTGAGCTGAGCCCGCAGGTGAAACATCGCGGAGCTGCGGGTCTGCGGGCGGCGGCGCTGAACTTTAACAATGGGAGCCTGGGATCTCTCGCCGAGATCGCCAGTGGTGGAGCTCCATCCAGCGCGGCCTGTTGGCTTCGGAAGCCGCGGTCTCGAGTAAGGAGGCGGCCGTTCCAGGTGTCCCAAGCCGCTGAGAGGGTTCTCCCGACACCGGAGCACCATCACCCGGCGAGAACGGCCTGGAACATCGGGCCTCCGTGAAGGCGACTGTGGAGGCCTCAATAGGCCCGACTATGGGTGGACATGGGTTGGGGACTGGACTTTGTGCCTTCCCCCACAGTGGGAACCATTGTGGGGGGATGTTTTTATGTTTTATGTTTTATGTTAAATTTCTTTAATGTTGTGTCTAATTTGTGCTGCATGGCAAGACAAATTTCACTACACCATTTGGTGTATGTGACAATAAATGTCCTTTGTCCTTTGTCCTTTGTGTACGGGGTGATCGCAATAATTATGCTGGACAGTTTTGAACTGAAACAAGTAACCACTTAACTTGTGCCAACAAACAAAGGCAAGGAAGTGGGTAAAGGTGAAGTTGTTATTTCAATGGTCAAGGGCATCTTTATTGTCACGTGTACAAGATACAGTGACATTTTATTTTGCATACAGATGTTTTTTGCATACAGCACTGTTCAGCTGTGACCACGTGGTTCCACTGATCTCAATCGAGCTAAATTCAATTACGTTGCCTCGTATAAGCAGCCAACATAATCAAAGACTTGTGTCGGAAGGAACTGTAGATGCTGATTTACACTGAAGATAGACACAAATATGCTGGTGCAACTCAGCGGGCCAGGCAGCATCTCTGGAGAGAAGGAATGGGTGACGTTTCAGGTCGAGACCCTTCTTCAATCTAAAGAAACACCACCCAATCCTTCTCTCCAGAGATGCTGCCAGTCCCGCTGAGTTGCTCCAGCATTTTGTTTCCATAATCAAAGACTTGTTCCACCCTTCTTTCTTTTCACCCATTCCCCCATTCCTTCTTCTTCCCGCTCCTGTCTTGCAGAAAGTACAGAAGCTTGAAAGAGCGCAC
Organism: Malacoraja senta; assembly: GCA_038087875.1. NCBI lineage: Eukaryota > Metazoa > Chordata > Chondrichthyes > Rajiformes > Rajidae > Malacoraja > Malacoraja senta. The sequence continues at coordinate 304,269,693 of CM075977.1, read as the reverse complement.
CACCAGACTCAGGAGCAGTTTCGTCCCCTCTGTTATCAGGCTTCTGAACAGTCCTTCCACGAGCTCGGGGACTGTCCGATTCACCTCTATCCCATTGCGGACATTGGACTTTGTCTATGGAACTGATGTGCTACAATGCTGAGAACTATATTCTACACTCTGTATCTTCCACTTTGCTCTGTTTGTTGTACGAGTTTGATTTAATTATAGTTATGTATTATGTTATCTGGTCTGTGTAAGAAGGAACTGCAGATGCTGGTTTAAACCGAAGATAGACACAAAGAGCTGGAGTAACTCAGCGGGACAGGCAGCATCTCTGGAGAGAAGGAATGGGTGACGTCTTGGGTCGAGACCCTTCGGCTATGATTAACAAAGCTTTTCCCTGTACCTCATGACAATAATAAACCCATTGTGCGTGTCAGAATAGTAAACCTAAATCTAAACCATTGAATTAGGAGAGACACAAAGTGCTGGAGTAACTCAGGATGTCCCATCCTTTTTTCCAGAGATGCTGCCTGTCCCGCTGAGTTACTCCAGCTCTTTGTGTCTATCTTCGGTTTAAACCAGCATCTGCAGTTCCTTCTTACACAGACCAGATAACATAATACATAACTATAATTCAGCATTTTGTGTCTATCTTCGGTGTAAACCAGCATCTGCAGTTCCTACCTATACATTTCACTGTACCTAGGTACTCTAGGTATATATCACAATAAAGTATAAAGTATCAAACTACGCATCTCCCTGAGAATGCCGTTTGATTCACTGCCCTATAATAATAATAATAATAATAGATTTTATTTATATAGCGCTTTTCAGGACTCAAAGTCGCTTTACATTGAGAGTCAGGAATAAACAAAACAAAATAGAGCAGTAAGACAGAGGGGAGGGGGACATGGGACTAAGGGTATGCAGAGGTGAAGAGATGGGTCTGGAGGCGGGACTGGAAGATGGTGAGGGACTCAGAATTTCGGACCAGTTGTGGGAGGGAATTCCAGAGCCTGGGAGCTGCCCTGGAGAAGGCTCTGCCTATGTTTCAAGTCTCACAAATAATCACTGTAAAATACTCCTGAATGGTAATAGGATTTCTCTCAGCTTGACGATATTGCCTTGTTAACCTACATTAATCTGGACACTTTAGCAATCTAACATAATTATGTGTGTCATGTTGATTTATCTACACATCTGATATTATCTTGTGCAGCCTTTAATTAAAGCATGGACTGTTTCTCCTGCTCATAGACTGCCCGTCATCATGCATCCGCAACAACCAAAAGACTTCATCGCTGAATGTGGTCCGCAAAGTGGGAAATATGGGCACTGTTATTGCTTTTCCTTTGGCTTGCAGGACAAATTGGTAGAACTGGGGCGGCACGGTGGTGCAGCGGTAGAGTTGCTGCCTTACAGAGACAGAAACCCGGGTTCGATCCTGACTGCAGGTGCTGTCTGTACGGAGTTTGTACGTTCTCCCCATGACCTGTGTGGGTTTTCTCCGGGGTCTCCGGTTTCCTCCCCACACTCCAAAGGCGTACAGGTTTGTAGGTTAATTGTCTCGGTAAAATTGTAAGATTGTCCCTGGTGTGTGTAGGATCGTGCAAGTGTGTGGGGATTGCTGGCCGGCGCAGACTTGGTGGGCCGAAGGGCCTGTTACTGCATTGTATCTCTAACCTAAACTAAACTGGACATCCGCCTAAGTACAGACCATTTCCCAGTTATGTCTGCCCGACTTATGGACACCCCTACCTTCAAACGAGCTCCAGTAATGTTGTTACTTTCAGAAGACTGGCTTTCGTACATGCATTCATTCCTATGAAGGACCAAATTTATTTATTTTCTCTCTCACTTTTAGCAGTTTAGTTTAGACACAGTACGGAACCAGGCCCTTCGGCCCATCAAGTCAATGCCGACTTTCGATCACCTGTTCATAAAAGTTATACGTTATCCCACTGCCGACATATTAGGGGGCAATTTTACAGAGGCCAATTGACCTACAAACCCGCACGTCTTTTTGATGTGGGAGGAAACCGGAGCACCCAAAGGAAACCCACACCAGCACAGGGAGAACATGCAAACTCCACGCGGATGGCATCGGAGGTCAGGATTGAACCCGGGTCTCTGTTGTGCTTAGCATACTTAGAGTGGTAAAGAAGGCATTTGGTATGCTTGCCTTCATAGGTTGGGGCATTGAGTATAAGAGTCAGAAAACTATGATACTGCTTTGTAGGACTTTATAGGCCACATGGGGTGGAAGATTGCAACCTTCACATGGTCCGCCCTGTTTCGACGAATGCAATCAACCTGGCGTGCACAATCAAATAAGATCAAATAGAACAAGTTGTCCTACAACTTTAGGCTGTGCACGCCATAGGCAAGAAAAAAATAGGCCACATTTGAAGTATTGCATGCAGTTCTGGCCGCCTCATGGCAGGATAGATGTGGATGCTTTGGTAAGGGTGCAGAGGAGGTTTGCCAGAATGATGTGTGGATTTGGAGGCATTAGCTACAAGGAGAGGTTGAACAATCCTGGATTATTTTCTCTAGAATGTTGGCGGTTGAGGGGAAACCGGATTAAATTATATAACATTATGAGAGGCATAGATAGGGTAGACAATCAGAACCTTTTCCCCAGGATGGGAATATCAAATACTAGAGGACATAGGTTTAAGGTGAGAGGGACAATGCTTTAAGGAGAATTTTACATAGAGGCTGGTGAGTGCCTGGAATGAGCTGTCGGAGGCAGAGGCAGAGGCAGATACAACAGTGGTATTTAGGAGATTGTTGAATAGGCACATGGATATGCAGAGAAAGCAGAGATATGGATTATCTGCACACCAATGAGAGATGGTCTTGGCATCATGTTCGGTACAGACATCGTGGGCCGAAGGGCCTGTTCTTGTGGCTGTGCTGTTCTATGTTTAGACTTTAGACATGCAGAGATACAGCACAGAAACAGGCCCTTCGGCCCACCGAGTCCGCACTGACCAGCGATCACCCCGTACACTTGGGCCAATTTACAATTTTACCAAAGCCAATTAACCTACAATCCTGTACGTCTTTGGAGTGTGGGAGAAAACCAGAGCACCTGGCGAAAACCCGTGTGGTCACAGTGAGAACGTGCAAGCTCCGTACAGACAGCACCCATAGTCAGGATTGAACCTGGGTCTCTGGCGCTGTAAGGCAGCAACTCTACCGCTGTGCCACTTTGCCGCCCAAATATGGTCTGTGTCTGTGTTCTATGTTTTGGCTTATAGACAATATAGACTTATGATGTCTGTAACCCATTTGTTAAACTCTGACAGCCTGTAAGGGGGATTTGGAATCATTATGCAAGTGACTCAAGTTCATTTTAAGCACATCTTTGTAACTATCTTTCCCCCTGACAGGTGCCGGGGCATCCAGGTTGCAAGGTTACCTGTAAAGGAATGAATTTAGAAATTCAGAGGGAATCTTCATAAATGAATCTACAATGTCAGGGCTTAAAAAACGATGGCAAATTAGTTTTTCCAGGTGCTCCAGTTTCCTCCCTCACGCCAAAGACATGCAGGTTTGTAGGTTAATTGGCTTCTGTAAATTGTCCCTGGAGCTAGTGTACAGGATGATTGTTGGTCGGTGCGGACTCGGTGGCCTGAAGGACCTGTTTCCACATTGTATCTCTAAACTAAACTAAACTAAACTAAAATAAAGATATACACAAACAGCTGGAGTAACTCAGCGGGACAGGCAACATTGAGACCTTTCGGGTCTGCCTGTCCTGCTGAGTTACTCCAGATTTTTGTATCTATCTTCCGTTTAAACCAGCATCTGCAGTTCCTTCCTAAACTGAACTACACTAAACTAAACTAAACTAAACTCCAATCATTGTCGGGATCATTCTCCACTGGACCCTCCCCAATGCCCGCACATCATTCCTTAGACATGGGGCCCACGACTGCTCCCAACGTCCCCCCCCTGTGTTCTGTGTGGAGACCATTAAGTTCACAAAAGAGTTGCGGCAACTTGGGAGATAAAGTTCTACTCTTGGGACCTTGGCACGGAAAGGAATCATTGTTTCTTGGAGCCCTGACATAAAAGACTGGCAATCAATAGAAACAAAATGTCTATAAAATTATAAGTTCACCAGGATTGAAGTGTAAGAGGAAAGGTCTGACTGCTGCCGCTGGATCCATGCGAATCTCCATTCTAACTCAGGAAACTTTGTGCCATTTCTATTACCGTTACATTTAGAAACCTTTTCTTGGCCATTTTCTGGCTTGGTGACATATTACCAATATATCTCAGCCAGCTGATGGGCCTAAGTGGCTCATCTAAGTGTCACCCTCAGTTACTTCAATGGATTTTTCTATAGAGCTGCTGACAAACTTAAATTGTCTTTTTCACTTTGCACCACTGATTTTTCTCAAAGTGTCGTTCTCATCGACCTGTCGTCCTCATTAAAATGTCTCAATGTCCCTTCCAGAAAAAAATATACCTGGATATGATATTTTTTTCTCAGACAATTCAGCTCACGACAGAATGCTTAACAGTTGGCCAATAACTCCTACTTGATAGAAAGGAGGAACTGCAGATGTTGGTTTACAAAAAAGACACAAAGTGCTGGAGTAACTCAGTGGGTCAGGCAGCGTCTCTGGAGAACATGGATTGGTGATGTCGGGACCCTTCTTCCGACTGATTTAGTCTGCTGAGTTACTCCAGCACTTTGTGTCGTTTCACCTTAAAACAAGGCGCCGATGCTGTTCAGTTTCATTTATTGTCATGTGCACCGAGGTACAGTGAAAAGCTTTTGTTGCGTGCTGGTCTGCACAAGCGAGCCCTTCTTCACCGGCTACCACGCCGTCTGGTTGAGGGGGCTGTTGTTGTGGCTCACGTTGTAGCCCCTAGGGACGACACCACCAACCACGCGTTCAGTTACCCTCTCACCTGTTACTGCTTCCTTATGTCAGCCGTCGTTTTGTCCACTGCAACACCCAACCCCACACTCCCTCAACCCATCCCTCTGCTTCATCCTCCTCTTTCTCCCGTTGAACTCCCCATCTATGGATAACATGGATCGGTGATGTTTCGTGTCGGGACCCTTCTTCAGATCCCTCGCCTGGTGATATTCATTGGGACTTCAGAGCACAGTTTTCTCATAATGACCATAAGACTTGTGCTTCCCATTTAACACAGCAGTATGTATTTTATAGAGATGTAGATTTTCCATATCCTATTTTCCTTCCCTGATCCCTACGTACAATCCTTGATAGTGTAAAACATGGCCCAAGTTTTAGGAAAGAATATCTTAAAATGTGCTCTACATCAACACATCAACCCACATTTATACCAAATGATTTATACCAAAGAATAACTGAGAACAGTGGCACAACTGGTAGAGTTGCTGCCTCACAGTGTCAGAGACCCGGGTTCGATCCCGACCAGGGCTGCTGTCTGTACGGAGTTTGCACCTTCTCCCTATGATCACGTGGGTTTCCTCCGGGTGCTCCAGTTTCCTCCAACACTCCAAAGAAATACAAGTTGGCTCTGGCGAAATAGTAAATTGTCCCTAGTGTGTAGGTTTGAGCTAGTGTACGGGGTGATTGTTGGTCACCGAGGACATTGTGGACTGAAGGGCCTGTTTCTGAGCTGTATCTCTAAAGTCTAGAGTCTAAAACATTCTATTACATCTCTTCTCCCTTTCAGAGCCTCTACATCTTTCCTAATGTGTGGTGCCCAGACCTGGATACAACACCTCAGTTATAACTGAACCAGTAATTCGCACAGATCCATCACAGTGTTGATCATCTTCTTTGCTATGTCTCTATCTATTATGAACTGCTTTCTCAATCTCAATTCAAAGATGTATGTGTATTCACTCCCAGGTGACTCTGTGCCCCATTTCAGAATTGTGCCCTCTGGTTTATAGAACATAAACTATAGAACAGTACTGCAGAAGAACAGCCCTTTCGGTCCACAACGTCCATGCCAACACAATGCCAAGACTTTTAAAAACTAGAAACAAGGAACAGCAGATGCTGGTTAATACACAAAAGGACACAAAGTGCTGGAGTAAATCAGGCAGCATCTCTGGAGAACATAGATAGGTGAAGTCTCGAGCTGAAACGTCACCTATCCGTATTCTCCAGAGATACTGCCTGAACCTTTTGAGTTGCTCCAGCACTTTGTACCTATTTCTTATCTACTTGTGGATAATCCATATCCCTCCATTCCCTGCATGTCCATATGCCTATCCAAAAGCCTCAAATGCCACTATCGTATCTGCCTCAAACACCAACTCTGGCAGAGCGTTCCATGCGCTTTCCACCCTACGTGTAAAATGGTCGCCCCACACATCTCCTTTAAATTTTACTCCTCTCACTTTTAAGCTCTGCCTCCCAGTATTTGTTTTTTTTCCATCCTGGGAAAAAGGTCCTGACTGTCTAACATATCTAGGCCTCTCATAATTTTATAAAATTCTATCCAGTCTCCCCGCAACCTCCGGCATTCCTGAGAAAACAATCCAAGTCATCTGCAAAGGCTACTGGGGAGACTTTAAACTAGAATGGTTGGGGGGAGGACCTCAAATAGAGAATGCTATTAGACAGTGTGTGAGGCAGGAGGCAGAGAAGGAAAGCACTCAGACCCAACATGTAGGGGGGAAAGAAGAAAACAATAATAAACAGAGAATAAGAGGTGGTGGGGTTCTTAAATGGGTGAGCAGAGAAACAGAGGGGTGTAAAATGCGGGCGGAAGCAATAGGTAGCAAGGTGAAAAGTAAAAGTGGCAGGCAGACAAATCCAGGGCAAAAATCAAAAAGAGCCACTTTTCAACATAAATGTATAAGGGGTAAGAGCGTTGTAAAAACAAGCCTGAAGGCTTTGTGTCTCAATGCAAGGAGCATTCGCAATAAGGTGGATGAGTTGAACGTGCAGATAGCAATTAATGATTATGATATAGTTGGGATCACGGAGACATGGCTCCAGGGTGACCAAGGCTGGGAGCTGAACATCCAGGGATATTCAATATTCAGGAGGGATAGAGAGAAAGGAAAAGGAGGTGGGGTAGCGTTGCTGGTTAGAGAGGAGATTAACGCAGTGGAAAGGAAGGACATTAGCTTGGAGGATGTGGAATCGGTATGGGTAGAGCTGCGAAACACTAAGGGGCAGAAAACGCTGGTGGGTGTTGTGTACAGGCCACCTAGCAGTAGTAGTGAAGTTGGGGATGGCATCAAACAGGAAATTAGAAATGCGTGCAACAAAGGCAAAACAGTTATAATGGGTGACTTCAATCTACATATAGATTGGGTGAATCAAATTGGCAGGGGTGCTGAGGAAGAGGATTTCTTGGAATGTATGCGGGATAGTTATCTAAACCAACATGTAGAGGAACCAACGAGAGAGCAGGCTATTCTAGACTGGGTATTGAGTAATGAGGAAGGGTCAGTTAGCAGTCTTGTTGTGCGTGCCCCCTTGGGCAAGAGTGACCATAATATGGTTGAGTTCTTCATTAGGATGGAGAGTGACATTGTTAATTCAGAAACAACGGTTCTGAACTTAAAGAAAGGTAACTTTGAGGGTATGAGACGTGAATTGGCCAAGATTGACTGGCAATTAGTTCTAAAAGGGTTGACGGTGGATATGCAATGGAAGGCATTTAAAGACTGCATGGATGAACTACAAAAATTGTTCATCCCAGTTTGGCAAAAGAATAAATCAGGGAAGGTAGTGCATCCGTGGATAACAAGGGAAATCAGGGATAGTATCAAAGCAAAAGATGATGCGTACAAATTAGCCAGAAAAAGCAGCATACCAGAGGAGATATTCAGAGACCAGCAGAGGAGGACAAAGGGCTTAATTAGGAAAGGGACAATAGATTATGAAAGGAAACTGGCAGGGAACATAAAAACTGACTGCAAAAGTTTTTATAGATATGTGAAGAGAAAGAGATTAGTTAAAACAAATGTAGGTCCCTTGCAGTCAGAAACAGGTGAATTGATCATGGGGAACAAGGATATGGCGGACCAATTGAATAACTACTTTGGTTCCGTCTTCACTAAGGAAGACATAAATAATCTGCCGGAAATAGCAGGGGGCCGCGGGTCAAAGGAGATGGAGGAACTGAGTGAAATCCAGGTTAGTCGGGAAGTGGTGTTGGGTAAATTGAATGGATTAAAGGCCGATAAATCACCAGGGCCAGATAGGCTGCATCCCAGAGTACTTAAGGAAGTAGCTCCAGAAATAGTGGATGCATTAGTGATAATTTTTCAAAACTCTTTAGATTCTGGAGTAGTTCCTGAGGATTGGAGGGTAGCAAACGTAACCCCACTTTTTAAGAAGGGAGGGAGAGAGAAAACGGGGAATTACAGACCAGTTAGTCTAACATCGGTAGTGGGGAAACTGCTAGAGTCAGTTATTAAAGATGGGATAGCAGCACATTTGGAAAGTGGTGAAATCATTGGACAAAGTCAGCATGGATTTACGAAAGGTAAATCGTGTCTGACGAATCTTATAGAATTTTTCGAGGATGTAACTAGTAGAGTGGATAGGGGAGAACCAGTGGATGTGTTGTATCTGGACTTTCAGAAGGCTTTCGACAAGGTACCACATAAGAGATTAGGATACAAACTTAAATCACACGGTATTGGGGGTTCAGTATTGATGTGGATAGAGAACTGGCTGGCAAACAGGACGCAAAGAGTAGGAGTAAACGGGTCCTTTTCACAATGGCAGGCAGTGACTAGTGGGGTACCGCAAGGCTCAGTGCTGGGACCCCAGCTATTTACAATTTATATTAATGATCTGGACGAGGGAATTGAAAGCAACATCTCCAAGTTTGCGGATGACATTAAGCTGGGGGGCAGTGTTAGCTGTGAGGAGGATGCTAGGAGACTGCAAGGTGACTTGGATAGGCTGGGTGAGTGGGCAAATGTTTGGCAGATGCAGTATAATGTGGATAAATGTGAGGTTATCCACTTTGGTGGCAAAAACGGGAAGGCAGACTATTATCTAAATGGTTGCCGATTAGGAAATGGGGAGATGCAGCGAGACCTGGGTGTCATGGTACACCAGTCATTGAAAGTAGGCATGCAGGTGCAGCAGGCAGTGAAGAAAGCGAATGGTATGTTGGCCTTCATAGCAAGAGGATTTGAGTATAGGAGCAGGGAGGTTCTACTGCAGTTGTACAGGGTCTTGGTGAGACCACACCTGGAGTATTGCGTACAGTTTTGGTCTCCAAATCTGAGGAAGGACATTATAGCCATAGAGGGAGTGCAGAGAAGGTTCACCAGACTGATTCCTGGGATGTCAGGACTTTCATATGAAGAAAGACTGGATAGACTTGGCTTATACTCACTAGAATTTAGGAGATTGAGAGGGGATCTTATAGAAACGTACAACATTCTTATGGGGTTGGACAGGCTAGATGCAGGAAGATTGTTCCCGATGTTGGGGAAGTCCAGGACAAGGGGTCACAGCTTAAGGATAAGGGGGAAATCCTTTAAGACCGAGATGAGGAAAAACTTTTTCACACAGAGAGTGGTGAATCTCTGGAACTCTCTGCCACAGAGGGTAGTTGAGGCCAGTTCATTGGCTATATTTAAGAGGGAGTTAGATGTGGCTCTTGTGGCTAAGGGGATCAGGGGGTATGGAGAGAAGGCAGGTACGGGATACTGAGTTGGATGATCAGCCATGATCATATTGAATGGCGGTGCAGGCTCGAAGGGCCGAATGGCCTACTCCTGCACCTATTTTCTATGTTTCTATGTTTCTATGTTTCTAAACCTCTCCCTGTAGCCTCCCTTTGTTCTTTCTGGGGAAATGCAACATCTCACATTTCTTAACATGATATTTCATCCGGCACATGCCTGTCCATTCTTCCAGATTTGTGCATCCACTCTAAATGCATTACTTTACTTCTTACAGTTCACTCTACCTAGGATTCTGTTCTGTTATTTTGTCTGTTATTGACAATTGTCCACTATAACCGAGTGAGAGATTCTCTCCAATCTCCTAGCCGTCACTCCGTGAAACAACATGTTGTTTTCAAATACAAAGTTCCTTTTAACAAGTTAATAATGTATTTTTATTATTGCTAGCAAAAAACACTAAAGGCTGTTTGATACACTGTTTAATCAAGTTAAGTGTGCCATGTCAATTTCAATGCCTTGTCAATTTCAATGCCTTGTCAATTTCAACGCCTTGTCAATTTTCATGCCTTGTCAATTCCAATGCCGTGTCAATTCCAATGCCGTGTCAATTCCAATGCCCAGTAAATTTCAATAGACTTTTCAGTGTTTGTTCTTAAAGAGGCAGTACGCAATAACCAAAATCCAGTCTAAAGAGGTCTGTAATAAAGAGGTGTAGGAAGGAACTACAGTTGCTGGTTTACACCGAAGATAGACACAAAATGCTGGAGTAACTCAGCGGGTCAGGCAGCATCTCTGAAGAAAATGAAAAGGTGATGTTTTGGGCCGAGACCATTCCTCAGTCTGAAGAAAGGCCTCGACCCGAAACGTCACCTATTCCATTTCACCAGAGACGCTGCCTGACCCACCGAGTTAATCCAGCATTTTGTGTTTGTAATAAAGAGGGTTTACTGTAATTCACTATTCTTCTGACCTGTGCTTTGTTGACTCTTTAACACAATGTGAGTTACTGACTGCAGAATGCCCAAACTCTGACCTGTTTTTGTGGCCACAGTCTCAAAGTTACATTTCTGACTCTGCTTGTTTCCCAAGGTATTGATGTTGGGGAGTTCAGCAAAGGGAATGCAACGAGATGTAAAGAGGAAGTGAGAGGAAGTGGGGCGGCACTGTGGCGCAGCGGTAGAGTTGCTGCCTTACAGCGCCAGAGACCTATGTTCGATCTTGACTGCAGGTGCTGTCTGTAGGGAGTTTGTACATTCTCCCTGTGACCACATGGGTTTTCCCCAGATCCTCCCACACTCCAAAGACGTATAGGTTTGTAGGTTAATTGGCTTTGGTAAAATTGTAAATTATCCCTAATGTGTAGGATAGTGCTAGTGTTCGGGGTGATCGCTGGTCAGCACGGACTCGGAGGGCTGAAGGGCCTGTTTATGTGTAGGAAAGAACTGCAGATGCTAGTTTAAATCGAAGATAGACACAAAATGCTTGAGTAACTCACCGGGACAGGCAGCATCTCTGAAGAGAAGGAATGGGTGATGTTTTGGGTCGAGACCCTTCTTCACACTGATGCCAGGGGAATGGGTGGGACAGAGAGAGAATGTAGTCGGAGACAGTAAGACTGGTCGGAGAACTGGGAAGGGGGAGGGGATGGAGAGAGAGGGAAAGCAAGGGCTATTTGAAGTTAGAGAAGTCAATGTTCATATCGCTGGGGTGTAAGCCACACAGGCAAAATATGTTGCTGTTCCTCTGACAATGGAGGAGGCTCAGGACAGAAAGGCCAGATTGCGAATGGGAGGGTGAGTTAAAGTACCAGGAGATCAGGTAGGTTAAGGCGGACTGAGTGGAGGTGTTCAGTGAAACGATTGCCGAGCCTGCGCTCGGTCTCGCCGATGTACAGGATTTGACACCTGGAACAGTGGATACAGTAGATGAGGTTGGCGGAGGTGCAAGTGAACCTCTGCCTCACCTGGAAAGACTCTTTGGGTCCTTGGATGGAGTCGAGGGGGGAGGTAAAGGGACAAGTGTTGCATCTCCTGCGGTTGCAGGGGAAAGTTCCTGGGAAGGGGGTGGTTTGGGTGGGAAAGGGTGAGTTGCGGAGGGAACAGTCTCTACCGAAAGCAGAAAGGGCTGGTGATGTGAAGATGTGGCCAGTAGTGGGATCTGTGGCAAAAATGTTGGAGGATTATATGCTGTTTATATGAATGAATGAATAAGTTTATTGGCCAAGTATTCACATACAAGAAATTTGCCTTGGTGCTCCGCCCGCAAGTGGCAACATGATATACAGTGACAGTTAGGAATGACACATAAAACATTATAACATGATATGCCTGTTTCTGTGCTGTATCTTTGGACTTTAAAGGCTGAATGGTGAGACTCTCCTTTGATAGAGATGCCCATTACCTGGGCATTGGTCTCTGGCAGGGCTGGCATGCGCTAATGTGCCACAATGCTGAGAACAATACTCTGTGTTGCCACCTTTGCTCTATCTATTGTACTTGAGTTTGACGATTGTATTTATGTATAGTATTGTCTGGACTGATTGGATAGCAAAGCTTTTCACTGTACCACGGTGCATGTGACAATAACAAACCGAAACCTAAATCTAAACCTAGATACTGTCCAGTAATTTTAATCTGAAGAAGGATACCAACTTGAAGCATCACCTAATCATGTCCTCCAGAGATGCTGCTCGACCCACTATTACTGAAACATTTTGTGTCGCTTTGCTACTTATCAAGTGTAATTATATTTGGAGCCCAGTAGACTCTAGAAGGGCCAATACTGAGTAGTTTAGTTAGTTTAGAGATACAGTGTGGAGACAGTCCGTGCCGACCAGCAATCACCCTTCAGAGCCTGTCCCACTGTACGAGGTAATTCAAGAGCTCTCCCGAGTTTAAAAATAAATCAAACTCGTGGTAAGCACGTAGAGTGTACGTAGCGGGTACATCGGAGCTCGGGACGTCTCTTAGCGGCTCGTAACGCTAACGGTAGGTACTCGGGAAACGCGGAAAGCTCGTGAAGACTCGTGAAGATTTTTCAACGTTAAAAAATGTCCACGAGAGCCCCGAGTAACCTACGAGCGGCTATTACCGTAATTCTCCGAGTTTGAATCAGGGGAAACTCGGGAGAACTCTTGAATTAGCTCGTACAGTGGGACAGGCCCTTTACACTAGCTCTCTCCTGCTCACTTGGGAGAATTTACAGAAGCCAATTAACCTACAAACCTGAACGTCTTTGTAATGTGGGAGGAAACCGGAGCACCCGGAGAAAACCGACACAGGTCACGGGGAGAACGAACAAATTCCGTAAGTCAGGATCGAACCCGGGTCTCTGGCGCTGTGAGGCAGCAGCTCTACCGCTGCGCCACCGTGCCGTAATGCTACTTGATTTAACAGTTGATGATACTTTGCTGATAATTGAGTCTGAGAAGTTAATAATTAGCCAGATTAAGTTTATGACCAGGATATATTTCTACTTTGTCAGACAGCTCTCCAAAACTTCATGACCTGCCTTCAATAATGGTTCCTGGTTCTTTAACACAAACACACACATCATACTTAAAATCATTACATTTCATTGAACGGTGCGGCTTTCTCTTTGATAGCATTGTCAACCATAATAACTAGCGTCTCCATGGCATCTTTAATGTAACAACGCATCTCAAGGCAATTCGCAAGAGCATTATCAAATAAAAATTGTGTCGGGCTACTTACGGGGATATTAGTTATATAACCAGAAACTTGTCAAAAGAGGCAGGTTTTAAGCAACTACTTAAGGGAGAATGAGAGGATACTGGATCTGGTGGGCAAATCCTCGCACTTAGGTCTCAGCAGATGCAGTACAACCATCAGTAGAGGAGCAGTTATATTGAGGGAACGTCAGATCAGACGCACGCAGAGAAATCCCTTGGATTGCAGAGCTGGAGGAGATAAGTGCCACAACGTTAGAGTTGCTGCCTTTCAGCGCCAGAGACCCGGGTTCGATCTTGACCTTAGGTGCTGTCTGTACGGAGTTTTTACGTTCTCCTTGTGACCGCATGGGTTTTTACCGGGTGCTCCGGTTTCCCCCCACATTCCAAAGACGTGCAGATTTTTAGGTCAATTGGTTTCTGGAAATTGTCCTTAAGTGTTTAGAATAGAATTAGTGCAAGGGCGATCACTGGTCAGCGTGGACTCGGTGGGCCAAATGGTTGGTTGACGCAATGTATCTCGAAACTAAACGAAAATAAATACACCCCAGCGGTATGAAAATTGATTTCTCCAATTTCAGGTAGTCCTTGATTTCTCCCCCCTTCCTCTCCCAAGCACTCCCACAGTCCACTGTCTCCGCCTCTTCCTTTCTTTTTACCGCCCCCCCCCACCACATCAGTCTGAAGAAGGGTCTCGACCCAAAAATTCGCCTATTCCTTTGCCCCATAGATGCTGCCTCACCCGCTGTGTTTCTCCAGCATTTTTGTCTAAACTACCAGGAAGATGAGTCGAAGGGTTTTGACCCGAAATGTCACTCGTCCTTTTTCTCCAGAGATACTGTCTGATCCACTGAGTTACTCCAGCACTTTGTGTCTATCAGGAAGGTGAGGTCGGGTTGGGGGTTGCGGTAAGGATGAGAGTCTTAAAGTTGAGATTTTGTTCATTTCGAAGTCAGTGATGATATTGATTAGTAGGACTGGATGTTACAATCCCTAAGGTTTTGTTACAATCCCTACAATTGACATTTGGTATTCTTGGGGATGACCACTAGGTGATTTTGCTACCAATCAGACACATCTTCAGTTGTGTACCTCAACGTCACTGGGTGTTTCGGCCTTTTATCACAAGACACCCTCAGTCGAGGCAGGCCCTGGGTGTGTGTCTTATGGTTAGCCTCTAGATGGTCACGTGGCAGCCCAGACAGCATCTTTTCTCTTCAGCCACAGCCAGTTAACCTGCCACTGGGCTTCACTCGACTGATTTAGCCTACCTCTTAGAAAGTAATGGTCAATGCGAGGCCCCACACCAAGTGATCAGCAGGGCTGAGTAGCGACAGGGTCGAGAATCAGGTATCACTCATTGGGTATTATTAAAGCGGAAGATAGACACAAAATGCTGGAGTAACTCAGCGGGACAGGCAGCATCTCTGGAGAGACGGAATGTGTGATGTTTAAACCAGCATCTGCAGTTCCTTCCTACACATTATTAAAGCGGAGATTGAGAGGTTCTTGATTAGTTCGGGTGTCAAGGGTTATGAGGAGAAGGCAGGAGCATGGGGTTTGGAGGGACAATAGATCAGCCATGATTGAATCCAGTGCCTCATGGTCTTATAAATCAGAATGCTGTCCTTAGAATGCCCCCAAGTTTACAGAGGCTGGAATAGGAAGGATGTCTGTCAGTGCCTGGGGCTAATGAAGTCTGAATGGTAGTTGTTAGTTTAGTTTAGTTTAGATTAGTCTAGTTTAGTTTAGTTTGATTTAAATGTAGAAACAAAGAAGCTGGTTTCTACCAAAGATAAGCACAAAGTGCTGGAGTTAAGGGCCTGTCCCACGGGCATGCGACTCCATGCGGCAAACGCGACCTAACCGGAAGTGGGGGCCGCGCGGAGGTCGAGTGAGTGACGCGGGAAGTTCGCGCGTGACGTATGGCGTCGAGACGCTGCGCACGCCCGTCGAGGTGGTGCGTACGGCATTGAGGCAGCTGCGGGCCGGCAGGCCGTTGCCGCGCGGAATTTTTGAACACGGTCAGTTTTTCGGAGCCCCGCGTGATGTCGGGACCAGCTCCGCACAACTCCATACGGCTCCGGCGATCGAAGTGGGACCAGCCCCGCGAGGCCGTACGGCTCAAGCGACCACGGTAGGTCGTGCTTGCTGCATGGAGTCGCATGCCCGTGGGACAGGCCCTTAACTCAGCGGATCAGGCAGCATCTCTGGAGAAAAAGGATGGGTGATGTTTCGGATCGGGACCCTTCTTCAGACATACTTCAAAGACCCTCGACACCCTGGCCACACTCTCATTTCACTCCTGCCATCGCAAAGAAAGTCTGAAAACCGTGACCACCAGGTTCCGGAATAGCTTCTTCCCAACAACCATCGGGCTCGTGAACACTACAAACACCAACTAAACTATGAACTAAGGACTTCCTTTGGTTACACTAAAGATTTGGGGATTTTTTGCACGAGTATTGGCATTATTAATTCTATTTGTTTACTTTATGTTATCTATGAGTATTGTGTTTATGGGCCTGTTATGCTGCTGCAAGTAGGAATGACATTCTTTCATTGTCAGTACAAGTTTAGACGGATAAAGTGGGACCTCATTGAAACTTACCAAATAGTGAAAGAGAGGATTTTTACCACTAGTGATAGAGCCTAGGATGAGAGAGCACAGTATTGGAATAAAAGGACGTAGCTTTTGAAAAGAGATGAGGAGGAATCTCTTTAGTCAGAGTCAAGTCAAGTCAAGTCAAGGGAGTATATTGTCATGTGTCCCTGGTAGGACAATGAAATTCTTGCTTTGCTTGAGCACAACAGAACATAGTAGGCATTTACTACAAGGCATTCTATAAATATATACACAATGGTCAATATACTGATAAAGTGCAAATAACAGTATTGGCTAGTAAAGTTCAGTTATGTCCGAGCCAGGTTTAATAGCCTGATGGCTGTGGGGAAGTAGCTGTTCCTGAACCTGGTCGTTGCAGTCTTCAGGCTCCTGTAACCTTCTACCTGAAGGTAGTAGGGAGATGAGTGTGTGGCCAGGATGGTGTGGGTCCTTGATGATGCTGCCAGCCTTTTTGAGGCAGCGACTGTGATAGATCCCCTCGATGGAAGGGAGGTCAGAGCCAATGATGGACTGGGCAGTGTTTACTACTTTTTGTAGTCTTTCCTCTCCAGGGCACTCAAGTTGCCGAACCAAGCCACGATGCAACCGGTCAGCATGCTCTCTACTGTGCACCTGTAGAAGTTAGAGAGAGTCCTCCTTGACAAACCGACTCTCCGTAATCTTCTCAGGAAGTAGAGGCGCTGATGTGCAGAGGGTGGTGAATCTGTGGAATTCATTGCCACAGATGGCTGTGGAGGCCAAGTCAATGGATATTTTTAAGGGCTGAGGTTGACAGATTCTTGATTAGTAAGGGTGTCAGGGGTTATGGGGGTTAGGCAGGAGAATGGGGTTGAGAGGGAAAGATAGATCAGCATGGTTGAATGGCGGAGTAGACTTGATGGGCCGAACGGCCTAATTCTGCTCTTAGAACTTATGAACATGTGACAATTAAACACTTGTCTCTTGACTGTCTTGAGCCCTGAGGAACAACATCTCATTAAGCCATGATTCACAATACAATGTTTCGGACTCAATCCAAGTTCAGCCATCACCCAGGCCAGGATCACAACTCACATTTCTGTTATTCTGTAGTAACAAGGAGCTGCCAGATGCTGATTTACTAAAAAAAGAGCACAAAGTGCTGGAGCTACTCAGCAGGTCAGGCGGCATCTCTGGAGAACATGGGTAGGTGACCTTTCGGGTCAGGACCCTTTTTCAGTCACCTAGCCATGTTCTCCAGAGATGTAGCAATGTTACAACATTTTGAGATTTTAAAAATCAAGTCTGTAATTTATCCCATCAGATAAAGCATAAAAAGAAGTTTAATTTGACACCTAATTCACTTTCATATCTTCAGTATTAAAAAAGTTATGGCCATTTTCATACTCGGAAATTAGCATCTTGTTCCCTATTGCTTTTCCATTGACTTAACACAAAAGCTGTGATCGAGGACAGTCAAAAGCCCATAACTTTCTTAAAAATTAAGAGAACTGAAAGAAATGTTCAGTTATTATAGATTGAAGCATTCTGAAACAAATATGAAACAATCTTACTTAGATTACATGAAGTTAAAGCATATAATTAGTTAGTTACCTAATTGTAGCTAATTACAAAATTCAATTACTAGATCTAAACATCTATCAATTTCTTAAGAATAGATTAACATTTTTAAATAGCCTAAGTGTCCAATAACATTCACACAAGAATTCACAATATAACATAATTTTTAAATCTCATTGTCATGGATTTATAGGTCAAATGGAAGGAATTTAATACCTGTAAATTAATGGGCATTTAAATCTTCTTGCGAGTGGGTTTTTCTGGAACGCGATCATTTGGAACGTTGATTTGCAGTGAACTTAACCCTGTATCGGCATGAAAAATACTGCCGTTAGTGCGGGGAAAAGAATCACGTTTCGCATTTTAAAATGTGAATTAAAGGCCTCTTAAGAAGCATTTTTATACATAAAATAAACGGCTTTTGTTTACCTGTCCCGTACGTGAAATCCGTCCCCATTGTCGGCGTTGACGGCTTTCGAAGCTGATTTTAAAATAACTCCAGCGCTGAACTTGTCGGGCGAATAAAAATAAAAAATACACAAAACGCCCGTCGGAACGATTCTTCAGCAAAAGCTTGCACTCCAACGAAATATAATTCAGGACAAGGTAGGAGAAAACCCGCGTTTTAACCCTGCCCCCCCCTCAAAGGCGCCAAAATCGTGCACATGGCCAGTGGCAGAATTGCAGCGCCGCTGAAGGTAAGTATTGTAACATACCTAAGAGATGCTGCCTGATCCGCTGAGTTACTCCAGCACACCGTGTCATTTTTATTATTCCATCTCTTTTCCCTTTTCTCTTTACTCTGCTGGTAGTTTCAGATTTCATTTGCTTCCTCCTGTTCACATCTTTGTCAAACAGACTGCAGCACCTATAGTTTACCCTCTGTATTGCTGTTCAATAAGGCAGGTAACAAAATGCTACCCAACAAAAACAAGCTTTATTGAAGGTGAACTGCACTCATCTAAGTGCAATGGCTGACATTGTAATGTATCAGAGTCATACGGCCTTGTACTGCAAAGTTTTATGTTGACTCAAGAGACTGTAACGCCAGAGACCCGGGTTCGATCCTGACTATGGTTGCTGTCTGTCTGTTTGTATGTTCTTTCCGTGACCGCACATGATTTCTCCGGGTGCTCCAGCTTCCTCCAACACTCCAAAGACGTCAAGTCAAGTCAAGTCAATTCACTTTTATTTATATAGCACATTTAAAAAACAACTCTCGTTGGCCAAAGTGCTTTACATTGGTGGAGGTACTAACGTTATACAACAGTGGTTCATAGATTAAATACAAACATCACTACATACATATAACCCTCGCTCAGAAGACGTACAGATCTGTAGGTAATTGGCTTTGGTAAAAATTGTAAATTCTCCCTGGTGTGTGTCGGACAGTGTGAATGAGCAAAAATTGTTGGACGGCGCAGACCGAAGGGCCTGATTCCGAGCTGTGTCCCTAAACTAAACTAAATGCTGTAATCTTAGGCAAAACACAAGGTGGTGGGGCAGATGGATTGTCACGTGGGTGCATCTACAGTAGCACTTTGTGTTGAGCTCTTAATGTTTAATACAAAGCCAGCACATACTACACAGAAGTGAGCGGGCAAGATCATCTCTGACCCCGCTCACCCTGGCCACAAACTCTTTGAATCACTTCCCTCTGGAAGGCGACTCCGGACTGTCAAAGCTGCCACAGCCAGACATAAAAACAGCTTTTTTTCTACGAACAGTAGCTCTACTCAATAACCAAAAATCTGTAGCCTCCTTTTGCTCTGGTATATTATTTAATTCACATGTTTAATCGATAATGTTTTATTATTAATGTTTAATGTTTTATGTGTCATTCCTAACTGTCACTGTATGTCATGTTATCACTTGCGGGCGGAGCACCAAGGCAAATTCCTTGTATGTGAATACTTGGCCAATAAACTTATTCATTCATTCATTCTTCTTGATTTCATGTGGCTTTTCCACCCAGTTCCACCGCGGTCACATAAGGCCCTGTCCCACTTACGTGTCCCTTGGCACGCTATTACGCGAACTCATGGTCGCGTTGAGTTCATGCGTCCGCACCTTCATGCGTCCGCACAGCCGTCTGGAGCGCGTGACGTCATTTCAAGATGGACACAAAATGCAGGACTAAGTCAGCGGGACCGGCAGCATCTCTGGAGAGAAGTAATGGGTGATGTTTCGTGTCGAGACTCTTCTTCAGTCTGAAAGAAGGGTCTTGACCCGAAACGTCACCCATTGCTTCTCTCCAGAGATGCTGCCGGTCCCGCTGAGTTACTCCTGCATTTTGTGTCTATTTCAATTTTCTTGGCCCCGCTCTGGGAGTAGAAGTGGGGGCGGATCCGGACCGCAACGGCCGTGAGCCCCAGGCCGAGCTCAGCGATCGTTTGCCTGCTTCTGCTGCTGTTGGAGGTGAGACATTGCGTCGCGCCAGGATCTTGGGCCTGTCCCACTTTGGCCGTCAGTTACGCGACAGGCCGGTGGTTCGCGAAGATTTTGTTTGCTACAAAATTTCGGAGCGCCGCGCGATACCGCGCACAATTCCATACCCCTCCGCGCTTCTCAGTGGGACCTGCTCCGCGCGGCCACACAATGCCCGTGCGCTCAACGCGACGCTGAGGTCGTGTAATTTGCGTGCCAAGGACACGTAAGTGGGACAGGGCCTTTAGTCTCTCCTGGTCTCCACGCGATCACACACTTCCCCTTTGCTCTTTCCACCCATTCAGCCTTCTCTCTACAGCTTTGGACCTGTACCTCTCCCCTCATATAGTCAGAGTTTGAGTTTAGTTTTATTTGCATGAAGTTTATGGTCATGTGTAGCGAGATACAGTGAAAAGCTATTGTTGCATGCTAACCGATCAGCGGAAAGACTATACCGGTTACAATCGAGTCATTTACAGTGTACAGATACATGATAAGGGAATAACATGAATAACGTTTAGTGCAAGATAAAGTCCAGTAAAGTCAGTCAGTCCGAGGGTCTTCAATGAGGTAGATAGTAGCTCAGGATCGCTCTCTAGTTTGTTGAAAGGATGTTGATATACTGAGTTTGATTAGGCTAATAAAAGCAAGGGGGCACACATAACAAAAACAGGCCCTTCAGCCCAACTCGCCCATGCCAACCAAGATGCCCCATCTAAGCTAGTCCCATTTTCCCGCATTTGGTCCATATCCCTCTAAACCTTTTATATCTGTGTACCTGTCCAAGTGTCTTTTAAATGCTGTTGTAGTACCTGCCTCAACTATCTCCTTTAGACTTTACTTTCGACTTTAGAGATACAGCATGGAACAGGCCCTTCTGTCTGCTCTGTCTTCTTTCGTAAAGCAGCATCTGCAGTTCCTTGATTCTACAGAAAAAAGTGGTTGCACTTTGTGATCCGAACATCTCCACATGTTCACGTTATAGGAGTAGAATTAGGCCATTCGGCCCATCGAGTATACTCCACCATTCAATCATGGCTGATCTTTGCCTCCTAATCCTATTTTTCCTGCCTTGTCCCCATAACCCTTGACACCCGTTCTAATCAAGAATTTGTCTTTCTCTGCCTTAAAAATATCCAATGACGGCCTCCACAGCCCTCTGTGGCAATGAGTTCCACAGATTAACTATCCTCTGACCAAAGATGTTCCTCCTCACCTCCTTTGTAAAAGAGCGCCCTTTAATTCTGAGGCTGTGACCTCTGGTCCTAGACTCTCCCACTGGTGGAAACAACCTCTCCACATCCACTCCATCTAGGCCTTTCATTATCCCATGAGTTCGGCTAATGAATGACAAAGAATGGCTAATTGCGTGAGCAAGCGGTGGTCATGGAACTGTCGCCGGTGGCTTCAAGAGGGATCTACAACCTGTGCCATTCATTTGCACGTGTGCTTTGAAGATACGGAAAGGTTATCGCTTTAAACCCGGGGATTTATTGTGTGTGTCAGGTCATGGAGTTTGAGGGGAATGAGAAAAGCTGCCAAAAAAAATGTGTGCCGGGGATATCTCTGACAAGCAGTAAGGATTTAAGTAACTCCTCAACATCGCAGGGACATGTGCAACACGAGTTGGTGATTCCGTGCAAAAATTCCGTGTTCCCAGGAGGATGAATCCCAGAGCAACGTTCACAAAGCACCAAACATAAGGAGCTGACCTTGAATTTTCATGACAATAATTGAAAGACGGTGGGAGGGGGTTGTACCGACAGCTCAAAGGAGCCTTATAATGTGTAGGAAGGGACGGCAGCTGCCGGTTTAAACCGAAGATAGACAGGGAAAAAGCTGGAGTAACTCAGCGGGACAGGCAGCATCTCCGGAGGAAAGGAATAGGTGACGTTTCGGGTCGAGACACAAATTGCCACCATCTTAGATAGTCACAGAGTGCTGGAGTAACTCAGCGGGTCAGTCTGAAGATGGGTCTCGACCCGAGACGTCACCTGTTCCTTTTCTCCAGCGGTGATGTCTGACCCCGCGGTGTTTACTCCAGCTTTTTGTGCCTGTCTTTTGCCTTACAATGTGACGCTGCACCTTTCAGTATCAGCGACGTTATCTCACACGAGGCATAAAGGCACAGGGGACAATGGAATAAGAGCAAGGGAATTATCTGCCATGTCAGGATTTCTATTATCCTCTCAACCTGCCTGGTGCGTTGAGCTTTTAATATACAGAGGATGAATACGAGTAGTTCAACTCTGAAAACCAGCTTATACGTCGTGATATCTGACAGTTCCAATGCCACCGACGAGTTTCCCAGCAATTTAATGAATAAGAAGAAAATCATTTGAATTTGCAGTTTCATTTGATTTGTGATTGTGATATTTAAATGTATTTAGATTTGCATGTTTTAAGATGACATGTCTTTGGGGCACATGGATTATTTATGCACAGCTTCCTTTCTGGGAGGTTGGGCAGGTGGGTGAACTGTACAACAACGAGAAAGATTAATTCCGTCAACATTTATATGGTGCCTCAACAGGACTTTGTGAAATCTAAAATGCTTTAATATTAGTAGATTGCCATCTACATTTTATTGGTGAGTTGGTGAATAAGGCAAAGTTTTATGCACTTTGAATGAAAGCCTAGTTTTGGTCATGTGATCACTGCAAAAATGTTGATGTGTAGGAAGGAACCGCTGGTAGGATGCTGGTTTAAACCGAAGATAGACACAAAATGCTGGAGTAACTCAGCGGGACAGGCAGCATCTCTGGAGAGAAGGAATGGGTGACGTTTCGGGTCGAGACCCTTCTTCAGACTGATGTCAGGGGAGAGGGAGATACAAAGATAAGGAAGTGTAGCAAACATGACAAAGGGAATGGAAATGTTGACGCCAGCACCAGGCTTCTGATGAAAGGACACTGATTGCACGGTGGCGCTGCGATAGAGTTGCTGCCTCATAGCATCAGAGACCCGAGTACGATCCTGACAACAGGTGCCATCAGTACGGAGTTTGTATGTTCTCCCCGTGACCGCGTGGGTTTTCCCCGGTTGCTCCAGTTTCTTCCCACACTCCAAAGACGTACAGGTCGTAGGTTAATTTGGCTTTGGTAAAAATTGTAAATCGTCCCTAGTGTGTAGGATAGTGCTAGTGTATGGGGGTCGCTGGTCAGCGCAGACTCAGTGGGCCGAATGGCCTGTTTCGACGCTGTATCTCTAAACAAAATGAAATTAATTAAACCGAATGAAATTAATTGATTGATTGAAAGATACCTCATGGAAGAGGCCCTTTTGACCCATTAGGTCTGCACCAACCATCGATCGCCCATTCACAATAGTTTTGTTTATCCCTCTTCTCATCCACACTGGAGAATGTGCAAGTTCCATGCAGACAACGCCCGAGGTCAGGATCAAACCCAGGTGTCTGGTTTCCTCCCACATCTCAGAGATGCGTGGGTCTGCAGGTTAATTGGCCCTCTGTAAATTATTTCCCAGTGCCTGTAGGGGTTGGATGCAAAAGTGGGATGACATAGAACCAGTGTGAATGGGTGATCGATAATCGGCCTGGGCCCGGTGGGCCGAAGGGCCTGTTTCCGAGCTGTTTCTTTCAATCAATCAACCAACTGCATCCCAAAAGGTGGCCATTCAGAACAACGCCAGCAACAGCACAGCGGTAGAGTTGCTGCCTCACAGCGCCAGAGACCCCGGGATTGATCCTGACTACGGGTGATGTCTGTGCGGAGTTTGTACATTCTCCCCATGACCGTGTGGGTTTTCCCCGGTTGCTCCGGGTTCCCCCCACACTCCCAAAGACGTTTGCAGGTTAATTGGCTTCTGTAAATTGTACATTGTCCCTAGTGTGTGTAGGATGGAGTTAGTGTAACGGGGTGATTGCTGGTCGGCACGGACTCTGTGGGCCGAAGGGGCCTGTTTCCGCTCTGTGTCGGTAAAGTAAACTAAACTAAACACCAGCACATACACAAGAGTAGTTCGGCGAGAGTTTGTTTCCATCGATAGTCGCTGAGAGAGACCGGGAAATGGTTTGATGAATGCCGTGTTAAATAATTCAAGATTGTGTGTGAATGCTTGTTTCTACAGAGGCGCCAAGCGGTTTTATGATGTCGAAAAATGACTGTGTTTTTTCCCCTCAATAAAATACTCCAGTTTAAATAGCCCACAGACACATCTCAAGGAGCCATAGTCAATGATTCACAAAGCTGATTTTGTAGTGTAAGCATTTTTGTGTGCAGTGGATCTGAAGTAAACATCTGACAGGATGAACCCCTTGTTAAAATGAATCCTTCCCGACACCTGAATCAAATCTCTTTCATCTCACTTAAGAAACCATTAGTTTGAGCTCCATTCTACGATTAATATTTTCTACGGATACGACGGAGGTCAGGACTCTCGGCTGCCAACTGCTTGGATGGAGGGATATAAAAAGTACTTATTAACGGTTGACCAGGGCCTGCAAATCAGCCTCTTCTTGATGTAAGCCTTCAGTTCCTGATAACACAAATCCGACTCATTAGGAAAGGCATCTAAACAGCAGCCGATGTTCCGAGCAGCAATTGCCCTCGCCGTTTGATCTTTAAGTTCCAAAAGCACTGCTCGGGGCAGTGGCACCATCCACCCGGCATCCGTCAAGGAACCTGTTACTGCCGCTCCCTCAAGGTCTGCTCTCATTACCCTGCAACCTTTAGGCTTTGCGGTAATGAGCGAGTACATTGGCAGAACTCAAATGCTCTGACAATCCTCTAGGACACTCACTATCGTTTTATGAAGAGAAGTAAATAGTTTTTGACAATTTCCCTTCTTGGTTTCCCTTTGTATATATATATATATATATATATATATCTGTGTGTGTGTGTGTATATAGTCAAGTGTCAAGAGTGTTTTTATTGTCATACTAGCCTAAGTGGGACCCGTTGCGTCCCATGTTCACATGGGAGGGCTGGTCCCACAACGCAATATACCACCTCTCCACCCAATTCCAATATTGCTGGCCAGTGGGGGGGGGGCGGGGCTTTCTGGAGCACTAGTATGGGTGTTGCGGACCGAAGAGACTGGTTTCCAGAGGGCTAGTATGGACATTGTGGGGCGAATGGATTCTTGGGCTGGCAGCTCAGTCTCTCAGCCCTGGTGGGCTGGCAACTCAGTCACTCAGGCCTGGTGGGCTGGCAGCTCAGTCACTCAGGCCTGGTGGGCTGGCAGCTCAGTCACTCAGGCCTGGTGAGTTGGCAGCTCAGAAACTGCCACAACTTCAACCCAAAACAGGTGAGAGACTGTGAGAGAAAAGGGGGAGAGGGTGGAGAATCAATTTTAGACATTTTTTCATCTTTTTCTGTAGATCACAGCAATGAAGGAGGAAAGTCTATCCTGACCTGAAGGGAGGGAGAAAATACTCGGGTGAGGTTTAATACTTGCAGGGGAATACTTACTGATGGGCCGAAGGGACTCTTCCTGGGCTAGTACAGGCATGATGGGCCGAAGGGGCTCTTTTAAAATAAAAATCAGAGTGAAATCTCAGTGAAAGGCACTTTTTCTTTACTTTTCCTGGCCTGGCATGGGCTTTTGGGCCAAAATGCTCTTCCTGGTCTAATACGGTCATTTTGGGCAAAGGGACTGGTTCTTGGCTCATAGGGGCCTTGTGGGCCGAAATTAGTGGTTTTAGGCAGGCTATACAACTCATTTTCATTTCATTTCCATTCATTTTAAGCACAGGGCAGGCCAAACAGCTCATTGCATTTTCATTTAATTTCCAATTCCATTGCAGTTTCAAGCACAGGGCAGGCCGAACAGCTCATTGCATTTTCATTTCATTCCATTGCCATTGCAGTTTCAAGCACAGGGCAGCCGAGCAGCTGATTGCATTTTCATTTCACTTCCATTGCCATTGCAGTTTCAAGCACAGGGCAGGCCGAACAGCTCATTGCATTTCATTTCACTTCCATTGCCATTGCAGTTTGAAGCAAAGGGCAGGCCAAGCCAAACAGCTGATTGCATTTTCACTTCACTTCCATTGCTTTTGCAGTTTCAAGCACAGGGCAGGGCAAACAACTCATTTCATTTCCATTAAGGGCTAACAAATCATTTATTGCAAGTACATTGCAGACTCACAGTTCAGTTGATTCACAGCCTAGAATGAGAGTTGTGCCTCTCCCCACCCCCCCCCCCCCGGAAGGGGGCGTTACTTTCATCGCGGTGATTGAAAGGCGAGAGGATCTCAAGGTTTTTTAAACACTCATAACTTTTCTATTTTTCAATCAATGGGAAAAATCCTCGGGGTTGCTCAGCAGAGGAGGACTGTGAGTAAGATGGCAAAAAATCATAGCGATATATGGTCGCTCTTTTTCTAAAATCAATATACAGCGCAGACAGGAAGTGGTCAAGATGAGACTTTTAATTATATAGATAACTGATTCCACCACCTTCTTCCCCACCACCGATGTCAGGCTAACTGGTCTATAATTCCCTGTTTTCTCTCTCCCGCCTTTCTTAAAAAGTGGGATAACTTTAGCTACCCTCCAATCCACAGTAACTGATCCTGAATCTATAGAACATTGGAATATTCAAAGATAATCAAATGCAAATTCATTACCGGTTCGAAGCAGTAAACTCAATATATCATTTGCAACAGTGATATTTTAGTTTAGCTTCTTGTCAGGTGTAACAGAAGTACAGTGAAAAGCTTGTTGTTGTGTGCTATCCACTCAGCAGAAAGACAATACAGGATTACATTCAAGCTGTCCACAGTGTACAGATACAGGATAAAAGGAATAACGTTTAGTGCAAGATGCCACCATGGGCGGCACAGCGGGACCGAAGTTGGAGTTGCTGCCTTACAGCGCCAGGGACCCTCTGTTCAATCTGACTGTGAGTGTGTCTGTATGGAGTTTGTACGTTCTCCCTGTGACCACTGGGGGTTTTTATCTAGGAGCTTCTGGTTTCCCCCGACACTCCAAAGATGTACAGATTTGTAGGCTAATTGCTTTGGTAAGAATTGTAAAGTGTCCCTAGTGTGTGTAGGGTAGTGTTAGTGTACGGGGTGGGCGAAGGGCCTCTTTCCGTGCTGTATCCCTAAACTGAACTAAACTAAAGAGAGAGACTGGGACCGGAAAATGAGAGAGAGAATGAGAAGAGAGAGAGAGAGAGATGAGAAGAGAGAGAGAGAGAGAGAGAGAGAGAGAGAGAGAGACAGACAGAGAAAGAGAATGAGAATGAGAGAGAGAGAAAGAGAAAGAGAAAGAAAGAGAGAAAGAGAGAGAGAAAGAGAGAAAGAGAGAAAGAGAGAAAGAGAGAAAGAAGAGAGAGAGAGAGAGAGAGAGAGGGGAGGAGGAGAGAGAGGGAGAGAGAGAAGAGAGAGAGAGAGAGAGAGAGAGAGAGAGAGAGAGAGAGAGAGAGAGAGAGAGAGAGAGAGAGAGAGAGAGAGAGAGGAGAGAGAGAGAGAGAGAGAGAGAGAGAGAGAGAGAGAGAGAGAGAGAGAGAGAGAGAGAGAGAGAAAGAGAGAGAGAGAGAGAGAGAGAGACAGAGAGACAGAGACAGACAGAGAGGGAAGCAAGAGAGACAGGACAGAGAGAGAGAGATCCAAGATGGCGGCGCCCGCGGTGATGCTTGCGTGAGTCCCGGGGAAATTTATTCATAATTGATCGTTGCCCGTCGTCCCCAGAAGGCAAGGATTTGGGACTCGGGGGCCGTGTGGGGAGGGAGAAATATCCCCCCTAACTTACGTTTGTAGCGGTTCCATCTCCATCGCCGTCCTTTCACCTAAACGGAGATCAGGTCGGGACCCGCCGGGAGAGGGAGAGAGAGACGCTGGAGGCCGGGACCACAGGCACCGATACCCGGAGTCGCCGAACTCCCGACACTTTTCCCGTTCCTGTGAAGAACAGATAATAAATCCAGCCCAGCCAGCCCTGCCAGCCCTCGCTGTTGGAGAGAGAGAGAGAGAGAGCCGGGTGTGCGCTGTGCGACAGAGACCCTCCATTTGCTGCAGCCCCACGAGGCCCGTGAGTAAACAGCCCGTGAAATCTGGCCCGAGGCTGGTCGACCCAACAAGGTCTGTGTGGCCAAAACATACTGAAACTGAACTTATCCAACAAACTGTGTGGCCAAAACCTACTGAAACTGAACTTATCCAACAAACTTAAACTTATCCAAAATAGCTGTAGCTAGAATGAACCCCTGAAAACTATACCTAAAGTGGGACAGGGTGTGAAAACACGAAAACTTGAAAAGGGGAATAAATAAATAAATTGATAAATAAATAAATAAATAAACAATCAGATAAAATGCTGCAGGAAGATCAGATAGATCGAAGCAGCATTGCAAGCAGAACAAAGAGCTGGGAAATAGCATACCCAGAAAAATGCAAAAGCAGAAATTCAAAAGATAAATATAAGGACAAAACCATCCAGGAAAACCCAGAGGTCCTTTACGCTGATTACACCCAACATCAAGGGTGTAGGAAGAAGTGTAACCTCATCTTCTTCACTAAATACATCTCTCCATGGAAAGAAAACTCTGCTTGAAAACTACCCATATGTCAATAGTGAGGGTATTGGATATGGGGGCAGACTTAAAGTATGCAAAGATCAAAGCCTGGATAAAGATGATCCTAGCCTCACTATCTCATACTATAATAAAAGGCAAGATCATGATACAAGGCAACTCAGAAAACCTGGACTCTTTTGAAGGGATCTTTCCCCTGCTAAAAGAGAAAGTAAATGAAAAATGCATCAATACCCACCTGGATAACTATGAAGATGACAGTCCACTAGAGACAATTGCTGCCATGGCCATCTCTACCCCCCTACACCTCATAATTCAAGCCGCCAGCTGAGAGAGAATCTGGCTCAGCTAGAACTCGAGTTCACGGAACTTAACAAACGCAGGGTAAGCAACTCTACCAGCTAAAGGAGGACTTCAATCAGATGAGGACCAAAAATGAGACTACCACCTCTGAGATGATGAGAGCCCTGGAAGAGTTGAAACAAGAGAACTGTACACTCCGGGCCCAATTAGCTGAAATAAAGGAGGAAATGAGTAAACAGGGAAAAGAACCTGTCATGCAGCTCCAGAATGTCAGGGACAATCACCAAGAAATCCCCAAAAAGGACAAATGAAATCACACAGATTCCAGCTGCTGCTCACTTCCCTATGGCTGCTCCGACCCCTCTGAGATGCACTCAACCCACCAATATACCATTAATGGACACCCATTCTGGTACACAGCTTGCCCCAGGTACACAGTCAACAAGCAACCCTCGCCCTAGCTTCACCCAACTCCTGCCCCCCAGGTGGTCCTACTCACTGATTCCAACGGGAGTTTCTGGACCCCCAGAGGCTGTTCCCAGGTCTCCAGGTATTGGTTAAAACGTGCAGCACCACAGACCATGCAATGAAGGTCCTGAGCAAGACACCATCGGGAGCCCTCAACACATTGTGATCCATACAGGCACGAATGATTTGCGCACCTTACGTCATCGTACTGCTGGGGCAATAACAAGGATGGCAGAAAAGGCCAGCAAGGAATTCCCTGATTCGAGGATCGTGATCTCTACCCTGCTGCCCAGGACGGATACCTCACCCCATGTGATTCACAATGCCAACATAGACATCAGCAGAGGATGTGCCGCCCTCCCTAATGTCAAATTGGCCCACCACCCGACCATCGGTACATGGGACCTCCATGATGGAATACATCTAAACAGACAGGGGGTGAGGGTCTTTGCAAAGAACCTCAAATATACTGCCCTGGGACGTAACCTTCCCTCCCCCACGATCAACGGGAACCCAAGAGGCCAATCTGGACTCCCTTCCCCCCACCATGTCAGGACAACCCGCCAAACTGCGAGGCGACCTAACAGCCCAGCCAGGGCCGCCACTGCTCCCGGCTCATTCCAGCCACAGCCGCGGACCAACTCGGAGATGGGAGAGATCAGGCAGCTGCTGCACACCCTTTGTTCCCACCTCCTATGGTAACAAAGGACACAAATATATAAACAGTCCCTTCCGAGTGACTGATAAAAACAGCACTGAATTAGTACTGTTGATATTGTTGATATGTTTGCACTGATTTAGTACTGTTGATATTGTTGATATTGCTATTAATACTGTTGATATTGCTATTATTAACATAGTTATTATTACTAGGTGGCAGTACGAGTCTGCCTTACCATAGCATACAAAACTTTAACTAACGTTCCCCAATTATAGAAAAAAAAAAAATAGTGTTTTCGCACCTGTCCCGCAAAATAGGTTTCATTTAAACTAAAGAAAAGAATATAAATAGAAAATAAATGAGTTCATTTCATATAGGCTGCTGGAATATCCAGGGTCTCTACTCTTCAACCTTCATGAAGACTGGGAACCCTGAGTTCCTAAAGTCTATAGAAGACACTGATATAATGATATTAACGGAAACATGGTACCGAAAGGATACGTTCATTCACTGCCCCTCAGGGTACCATGAAGTCATGGTGCCCTCAGTAAAAACTACTGATATACGTAAGGGCAGAACCTCTGGGGGGTCTTGGTGTGGTACAAAGAAGAACTAGACAGTCACATTACATCAATAAAACAGGGGAAATCACATATATGGTTGAAACTAGATAAAACAATTGGAATAACTGGAAAAGATATATATCTATGTGCCGCCTACATACCCCCAATAGAATCGCCATATTTTGAAGAGGATATATTTGAAACGCTCCACATGGAAATCAATCATTTCCAGGCCCAGGGAAATGTGCTACTATGTGGGGACCTGAATGCAAGGACCGGATGTGAACCCGATTCCATAGACCCACAGGGAAACAACCATGTGTTCGGTCAAACCCCATTGTATGTCACACCAACTATCATTAACCGGAACAACCTGGACTGTGAAATAAATAAAAGCGGTAGAGAGGTAGTGCATCTCTGCCGAGCCTTGGGCCTGTACATAGTTAATGGTAGGCTCAGAGGGGACTCGATGGGAAGGTTTACATATTCCTCATCTCTTGGGTCTAGCGTGGTAGACTACGCAATTACTGACATAGACCCCTGCACTATCAGTGCATTCACTGTTAGGCAGCAGTCCCCTCTTTCAGACCATAGTCAAATCAATGTGTACCTAAAATTTCCTGTTCAAACTAAAGACGTAAAAAAGGAACCAAGTAAGCTGTATAAACTAAATCAGACTTACAGATGGGCTTCAGACAGTGGAGATAAATTCATCGTGGCCCTGAATTCACCTGATCTCACAAATAAAATATTGAAATTCAAGACAAACCCATATGAGACTACTAGAGATGGTGTAAACATGGCTATAAAGGACATTAATATGATCTTTCACAAGGCAGCTATTAAATCTGACCTTGTGAAACAGAAGAGAAAAATTATCAAAAAAAACAACCATGAAAAATGGTTCGACTACGAGTGTAAGAATGTCAGAAAAGATCTGAGGAAAATATCGAACCAAAAACACCGTCAACCAAACAATCCAGACTTACGCATTAGATATAATGAAACTCTTAAAAGGTATAAACACACGATTAGGAACAAAAGACAAAATCACACTCACAAAAGACTTGAAGAAATTGAAAATTCCATAAATCAAAACCAATTTTGGGATATGTGGAATAACATGAGCACAACAAAACTACAAACATTACCAATTCAAGACGGTGATATCTGGAGAGCACACTTCAAAAATCTATATAAAGACATCCCAATAAATAAAATAAACTCAAATCACTCTCATATCAAAGAAAAACTCCAAACACTAGAAATAGTAATCAAAGATTATCAAAACCCCCTTGATTTCCCAATTACTTTGGAAGAACTGACCTTAAAAATAAAATCTCTTCACTCAAAGAAAGCCTGTGGTCCAGATAGCATTAAAAATGAAATGCTCAAATACAGCACTCCGGAGATGCAGGACATAGTACTTAGGCTGTTCAACATCATACTACGTTCAGGTTATTTCCCTGATATTTGGTGCCAAGGGCTTATTTCACCCATTTATAAGAGTGGAAACAAACTAGACCCAAATAACTACCGCGGCATCTGTGTCAGTAGCTGCCTAGGGAAGTTATTCTGCAGTATCATAAATAACAGAATGCAGGATTTCCTTAACAAACACAACATTCTCAGTAAAAACCAAATTGGCTTCCTCCCAAAACATCGTACCACTGACCACATTTACACCCTCCACACTCTCATTGAAAAACATGTACACCAAGCAAAAAATGGAAAAAATATTTGCCTGTTTTATTGACTTTGAGAAAGCATTTGACTCTA
Source organism: Malacoraja senta (assembly GCA_038087875.1). NCBI lineage: Eukaryota > Metazoa > Chordata > Chondrichthyes > Rajiformes > Rajidae > Malacoraja > Malacoraja senta. The sequence goes on along the minus strand of CM075977.1, from coordinate 304,237,518 downwards.
TTTGGCATGAAGGGCTCTACTACAAACTCCTCTGTTGTGGTATAGGAGGAAAGGTATATGACCTTATCAAATCAATGTATCTGAATAATAAATGTGGCATTAATATTGGGGACAAACGCACTGATCTCTTCACCCAGAGAAGAGGCGTCCGGCAAGGCTGCAATCTGAGCCCGACACTGTTTAATTTATATATAAACGATTTGGCAATAAAGCTGGACCAGAGCACTGCGCCGGGCCTCTGTCTCCTGGACGGAGAGGTAAAATCTCTGTTTTATGCGGATGACTTGGTTCTGCTGTCCCCCACAGAACAGGGACTGCAGCAACAGTTGGACCTACTTGATGAGTACTGCCAAAATTGGGCCCTGGCAGTAAATCTAAAGAAAACCAATATCATGATTTTCCAGAAAAACCCAGATGTCAGGAAGATAAGTACAAATTTACTCTCAATGGTGTTATTATCGAACACACTATGAGCTATACTTACCTTGGTCTAACTGTTGCAGCATCAGGGAGCTTCAATATGGCAGTGAATGCACGAAAAGAGAAAGCCCGAAGAGCTCTGTATGCAATAAAAAGAAGATTCTACAACATCCAAATTCCCATTAAAATCTGGCTTAAAATATTTGACAGTGTAATCCAGCCTATTGCACTTTATGGTAGTGAAGTATGGGGGCCGCTCAGTCACCATAGTTATAGTAAATGGGAAAAACATACAACGGAGGCCCTGCATGCGGAATTTTGTCGGAACATCCTCCGCATCCAAAGGAAAACACCAACAAACGCATGTAGGGCAGAATTAGGCAGATACCCACTGATAATAAATATCCAGAAAAGAGCACTAAATTTTTGGAATCACCTTAAATCTAGCCCACCAGATACCCTCCAGTTTAAATCCCATAAAACACAAGAGGGGAGCCCAGAAAAGAGTTCCCTGTGTCAGTTGGTACGGAGACTAACTACCCCCATTCAGTTAAACCCTATCCAGTTAAATCCTGACCAGCCTCAGATCAATACTTATCCCCAATCACCAGTTAGAGTGAACCAAATTATCAAACAATGTAAAGAAACATATTTGGAACATTGGGATAAAGAAACCAAAAGCCAAAGCAGATTAGAATGCTACCGTGCCCTAAAAAGAGATTATAAATTGGCAGACTATCTCTCAACTGTTAGAGACATAAAACAGAGACAGACCCTCACCAAATACAGGCTAAGTGACCACTATTTGGCAGTTGAAAAAGGAAGACAGAAGAGATTCTGGCAACCAAGAGAAAACAGAATATGAAGCCACTGTTTGACAGATGAGGTTGAAACGGAGGTGCACTTCCTTCTAAAATGCAAAAAATTTGACAAAACAAGGAAATCATACTTTGACAAACTCAGTCAGGCAACCTCTGACTTTAAGGAACTCGATGATACATCGAAACTAAGAATAATCCTTGGTGAAGGAAATACGGCACATCTTGGTGCACAATACGTAACAGCATGCCATAACCTGAGAGACGGTGAATGACCAATATGCACATATGTACGCACACACTAATTGACATTAACTGACACTAAGAAATTAATATTGAATTGCTAAATTAGCTATCCTGTTGTACTGATTACAGCTACAAGAACGTGTAGCAATCAATAAGAGAGAGTGAGTCAGAGTCTGTCTATCCCAAGCGATGGAGATAGTGAGGTCAAGAAATGGTTGGGAAATGTCGGAAATGGTCCAGATGTATTCGAGTGCCGGATGGAAGTTAGTGGTGAAATGGATGAAGTCAGTGAGTTGTATGTGGGTGCAGGAGGTAGCACCCATGCAGTCGTTGATGTAGCGGAGGTAGAGTTCGGGGATAGGGCCACTGTACGTTTCAAACAAGGATTGTTCGACGTACCCTACAAAGAGGCAGGCATAGCTGGGGCCCATGCGCGTGCCCATAGCTACGCCTTGTATTTGGAGGAAATAGGAGGAGTCAAACGAAAAGTTATTAAGGGTAAGGACCAGCTCCGCTAGGCAGAGGAGAGTATCAGTAGACGGGGATTGGTTGCTTCTCCGGTTGAGGTGGTAGACAAAAGTGCTGGAGAAACTCAGCGGGTGAGGTAGTATATCTTCCAGATGAGCTCAATGCCTTTTATGCACACTTTGAAAAGGAGAACAACGGCACACTTACACATGCCCCCACAGCCCCTGATGGACCTGTGATTTCAGTCTTTGATGCTAATGTTAGAGCATCCTTCGTGACGGTAAATCCACAAAAAGCATCCAGCCTAGATGGTATACCCATCTGAGTGCAAAAACACTGTGGACTATGGAGTGGCGGGATTATTCAAGGACATCTTCAAACTCTCCCTTCTGTAGTCAGAGGTTACCACCTTCTTCAAAGGGAATCTATCGTACCAGTGCCCAAGAAGAGTACAGCAACCTGCCTCAAATACAATTGTCTGGTAGCACTTACATCCACCAAAATGAAGTGCTTCAAAAGGTTAGTTATTGTGATTTGGTGGACTGTGTGGGATGGGATGACCCGTTGCTCCTCCCGTGCAGGAGGTGGCGCTGCACAAGACAAAGGGAGGTGTTTTGTATATAGTTCTCTCCTGTCTGTGTGTGTGTGTGTGCAGCCATTTTTTGACTTGTCTTGCTGCCAGCATTGAGTGAAGCATTAAAGACTCCTGTTGTAAATTGAAGACTCTCAAGTTTTGTGCAGACCTAGAAAACGCACATGAAAGTGGTGTCAGAAGCGGGATACTTTGGATTGCGTCCAAAGACTCAGATAAGAGCCTATTTTTCGATTTAAAAAAAAATTTGAGTTGTGTAGTGTACTCAAACTAACATGTCTCGGCAATTCGATCGTTTCAATCCCGAGCGAGAAAGGTGGTCGTCGTATTTAATGCAAGCTGAGTTTTAATTTGAAAGTATGGCAATTACTACTGACCTGAAGAAGAAGGCTCTCTTGTGTTCATCAATGTCTCCAGAGACTTTTGAACTGCTTCAAAATTTACTTACAGAAGAAGTAACTGAAGCCTCATATGCTGAAATCACAATGGCTTTGCAGCTGAATTTCGAAGAAAGTCAAAATTTCCTCGCAACTCGCCTTGATTTCTACAGGACGGTGCAACAGGAAGGGCAATCGATCACCGAATTTCTTGCTGAAATGCATGTGATTTTAAAACTCAATGCTGCGAAAAGTGCCAAGACAATGCGTTGCGGGATAGACTGGTCATGGGCTGCAGGCACGCATTCATCCAGCAGGTGATTCTCAAGGAATCGGACACCTCACTGAAGAATGTGCTGCAGTGTGCTAAGATGGCCGAGCTGCTAAGTAAAGAACTGCACAAAATGGCCGGCGAAACAGCGTCGAAGCTCCCTCAGGAGGTGCATACAGTTCGTCAGACTCGTCCGCAATGCCAGATTCCGCAACGCCAGAAACCACTTGATCGACCCAGAGCAAATCCGGAGAAGGTGGGACAGTTTCAGAAGAGCCGTTCCCCTGTGGGGGGAGGATCGAAACCCTGCTACCGGTGTGGCTCGACTACTCATCATCACCGGGAGTGCCCGTATATCAAGTCCGTTTGTTATGCCTGTTACTGAAAAGGTCATCTCCAGGCAGGGTGTCAATCCGTAGGACAGCGGAGAAAGGGCAAGAAAGCACAAAACACAGTCGACCAAATCGCGGAGACCATTTCTATTGAAGTGCTCGGTGTGTCCACGATCACCGACAAGCCGAGGATTTTGCTGTGGGTCTCGAACATCGATCTACAGTTCCAGGTGGACACTGGTGCGGCTGTGTCGCTAGTGGGTCAAGACATCTGGGAGAGGATTGGATCGCCGAAACTGAAACCGGCCAACATCCGCCTTTTCGGATACAGACGACAGCCCATTCCTATGAAAGGCAAATGCGCTGTCACCGTTTTCTGTAATGGTCTGACACAGATGTTGCCGCTGATCGGCGTTGGTAAAGAAGGTACATCCCTGTGCGCCATCGACTGGATCCACGCTTTCAAGCTTGACATGAACGCCTTGATCTACGATGGATCAACTATGGCATTGTCATCTACCACAGATTGCAACATGGTCAGCAAGTGCGTGAACAACCTGCAAAAACAGGACGTTGAATGGCACTGGTGCAAAGAGTGTGACCATGCATTCACCAGGTTGAAGGAGATGCTCACCCAGAAGACGCGTTTGGTCCACTATGACCCATCAAAGCGATCTCGCTGGCCGGTGATGCATCACCATATGGTCATGGAGCTGTAATCTCACAAATGGCGCCAAACGGCAAGGAAGAACCAATTGCGTTCGCATCCAAAACGCTTACGACCGCCGAGAAAAACTACAGCCAAGTGGAGAAGGAACAGTATACAGATAAAGCAAACACTGATATCTCTTCAAAAGAGAACACTGAGCAAAACCCTGTTGATTCTGAGCCTTTAGCAAGAGTTGAGAAACGCAAAAAAGGCTGAAAAAAAAGTGAAGCGAGGTCCAGCTAAAAGGAGATGTTCAAACTGGAAAGGGGGAATGTGATGTTTGGTTACTGTGTGGGGTGGGAGGACCCGTTGATCCTCCCGTGCAGCAGGTGGCGCTGCACAAGACAAAGGGAGATGTTTTGTATATAGTTCTCTCCTGTCTGTGTGTGTGTGTGTGTGTGCGCAGCCATTTTTGACTTGTCTTGCTGCCAGCTTTGAGTAAAGCATTAAAGACTTCTGTTGTTAATTGAAGACTCTCAAGTTTTGTGCAGACCTAGAAAAAGAACACAAAAGTTATGGCGTAGATTAATTCCTGGCTCAGAAATTACCTGTATCAGTTTCAACTGTGATGCTGCTGCAAGAAAGATTTGCATTGCACATGCATTACACAGTACGTGCATATGGCAATGAACTGGTCCTTGAAGAATAAATTGTGCATGTCTATGGAAATGTGAAGTGAAAGCAAAAGACATCTTGCTTTCTTGTATTAATTTGTGTTTTTGGCTTCATCCACTATATCTGTCTCAATGAGAAAGCAACTGCACTACAACCAGTAATCTATTTGTATTGTAAAAGTATTTTCAGAATGTTGATGAACGTTTATGTGTTTATGAAATCGGGGTCATTCTCAAAGAGTTGGACAGTCCACATACTTCCAATGGCACTTTCACAGCCAACAATAGAAACATAGAAACATAAAAAAATAGGTGCAGGAGTAGGCCATTCGGCCCTTCGAGATGGCACCATCATTCAATATAATCATGGCTGAATATCTAAAATCAGTCCTGCTTTTTCCCCATATCCCTTGATTCTTTTTGCCCTAAGAGCTAAATCTAACTCTCTCTTGAAAATAGGACCATTATGGACTCTACTATTCCTAAAGTCATCTGTTGCCAGCCCTGTTTTATTCTGGTCTGTTCTCACATCCAGTTCCAGTCTCGCACCCCACCCCCGCCTCCATCTCTATCATTCAGTCTGAAAAAGTGTTCCGACCCGAAACGTCACCTATTCCTTTTCTCCAGAGATGCTGCCTGACCTGCTGAGTTACTCCAGCATTGTGTCTATCTTTGGTATAAACCAGCATCTGCAGTTCCTTCCAAAATACCTTCCCTGTTTATCAAGATTATCTAGTCAGACCTTTATCTCCAGTTCTCTAAGGTGTGATGCATCATAAGGCTAAGGTTTTCCAAATCAGATGTCACCTTCTGTTGTGGGGTTACCATCACAACCCATACCTGTCTGGAAAGGTCAAACTCACTCTTATCCTGAATTGCTTTGTATTTGGGTCATTCCAGGCAGAGGTAGCAGCTGACTGAGCCCAGTCTGGTTTGTTGCCCAGTGCAACATTAAGGAAGTCATTGAATCTCTCTTTTCAAGGTAAATAGATTCAACTTTGAAGATTCAAAGAAGGGTCCAGACTCAAAACATCGCCTATCCAAGTCCTCAAGGGATGCCGCCTGACCCGCAGAGTTTTAAGGCTCTGTCTTACCTGTTTGCGGTCATCGGCGGTGAAGCGCGGCGTCGCCGGTAGCGAGGACCGCGCGGCAACGGCGAGAGCGTCGAGCCTATCCGCACGGATGCTGCGCGGGGGCCGAGTTAATTCAAACACGGCGGGTCCCACGTGCTTGCGGTAAGTAAATAAAAGGTCGGGCCGACTGCGATGACGTCGGCCCGCCGCACGTGACTCACCAGCGGCGGCTGTGGCAGTGGAGGTTTGACGCACGGCGCTCGAGCCATACTGGCGGCGGCCTGTGCGAGCGGCCGTGCCTCACTGGCGGCGGCACGTGCCTCACTGGCGGAGGCTGTGGCAGTGGAGGTTTGACGCACGGCGCTCGAGCCATACTGGCGGCGGCCCGTGCGAGCGGCCGTGCCACACTCGTGCATCACTGGTGGAGGTTGTGCGGTGAGTATTTAGTTTTGGACATTGTCGATTTTATTTTAGCACCGCGCGGTGTTGGGAACACCGCCGCACGGCCCGGGAATTGTACTTTCTCACGAGTGCGCGGTCTATGGCGGCAGATTCTTCCCGTTTCGCCACCATAGACCGCAGAATCGTGAGACAAGCCTTTCACTCCAACACTTTGTGTCAACTTCTTTATTCTTGGGCAAAAAATTTCAAGCTGAGTGCATCGTGTGCACTTGCTATGGTAGTAGGCTTCCCAGAAATTCAGGTAGTGATAAGATGCATGAATGTGCCCCTTCAGGACTCTCTTTGAGAACACTATGTTCCCTGTAACTCACAAGAACTATCTCTTTGTCAGCATCAACTGCATATTTCATTGAAGTAGACTGCCTAGAGACCATGATGGCAAACAATTTATTGAGCACAACAATCTGACCCCATCAGTTAGAGAAAACCTGCCAACTACACAATCATGAGAATTCATCACTCTTGTGGTTCCCATTAGTTGCTGCTTTCCCGTGTTAATAGAAATGGTGAGTGAGGGTGAATTGAATCATAAACATCCAGTCCAATGATAGAATTGTGTTATTTATCTCTATAATTTGCAAAATACACTGCACAAGACATTCAGTAAGAATAGGAATTCTTTATTTTGAGGCTGCAAATAATTATCCCATCTATATGGCGATACACAATAGCAGTGGTAGAATTTAAAATTCAGGTTCCAAACTGAGTTCTATTTGCACTTGAGCAAGTTACATAAGGCCCCTGAGGGAGGTCACGTCGCATCATTTATTCAGTAAAGGTCCAGTCAAAGAGTTAAGCCTACGTTTGGACTAATGAAACCTAATTTGACAGAAGCGGTGCACCAGTTGATGTTTACAAGTTGTAGTTAGTAGCAACATGAATCACATTACAAAGTGTACATTTTCTGGAAAGCTATCTGCAATTGTAAAACAAACCCGCAAATTCTTCTAAGCTTTCAATCATCAACAGTGCATGCCATTGTATGAATTAATCAAAAGGATTAAGAGATCAGGTCTTTTGGATGTGCTCCTTGGGAATGCATGGAAACATGATGCAATGCTAAGCCACACCTGGCTCTGTGCAATGCCAATATCTTCAACTTCAGCTTAGGAGGACAGATATTGAGTGATACAAAGTGACGATGGAATTCTGTCCTCAATAAAGTCCATAAACTTTCATTGGTATTATTCATTATTATACTTATTATAACGCTGTAATGTATTGGAGTAGGAGATTTCTCATTGAGCAACTATTCAGCAACATCCATCAGCTTTTAGTCAAAAAGCATTTGCAATCTCAAGGTCCTTCCTACTCAGTAGAAACAAATATTTGTTAGATTGACCACTGTGGCAGTAGACAGTAGACAGTAGACAGTAGACAGTAGACAGTAGACAGTAGACAAGCTAGAAAGGAAAATATACCACGACTGGAAATTAGAAGTGAATGCAGAAAATACTGAAAACAGTTTCATCAACCTGAAATTGTAACTCTATTTCACTCCCCAAAGGTGTTCTTTAACTGATTGATTGTCTTCAAAATTCTGTTTTTATTACATAAAAGGTTCTGACGCATGATTAACCCGTTCCTGTTCAGTGTAATGCAAGGAGCAAGCTGTTTTCATGCGCATCTCATTGTAATGATTTTTGTATCATATGAGGAAAGATTGAAAAGACTAGGCTACAGCAGCAACAGCAGCCAGCTCTGAGGCACCGTGACTGGCTCTGAGGCTCAGTAGGGGTGGGTAGAATGGCAGGGCGATGGAGTTTAGAATGATGAGGGAGGATCTTATAGAAACATATAAAATTATAAAAGGACTGGACAAGCTAGATGCAGGAAAATGTTCCCAATGTTGGGCAAGTCCAGAACCAGGGGCCACAGTCTTAGAATAAAGGGGAGGCCATTTAAGACTGTGGTGAGAAAAAATGTTTTCACCCAGAGAGTTGTGAATTTGTGGAATTCCCTGCCACAGAGGGCAGTGGAGGCCAAATCACTGCATGGATTTAAGAGAGAGTTAGATAGAGCTCTGGGGGCTAGTGGAATCAAGGGATATGGGGAGAAGGCAGACACGGATTATTGATTGGGGACGATCAGCCATGATCACAATGAATGGCGGTGCTGGCTCAAAGGGCCAAATGGCCTCCTCCTGCACCTATTTTCTATGTTTCTATGTTTCTATGTATCATCAGAGTCCAATACAGTTTACCGACTCGTATCTCTCTAATGGATATTTTGTCTGCCAGAGAAGGTAAGATTTAGACAGCACGGTGGCTCAGCGGTAGAGTTGTTGCCTTACAGCGCCAGAGACCCTGGTTCGATCTTGACTACGGGAGCTGTCTGTATGGAGTTTGTACATTCCCCCCTTGGGTATTCCCAGGGAGCTCAGGTTTCCTACCATACTCCAAAGACGAACAGTTTTGTAGGTTAAGCCCCCTCCCACAAATAGCACTAGCAAATCTGCCCCCCATGATGCTGATCCCACTCCAGTTCAGGTGTACCCTTCCCTCTTGTACAGGTCACCTCAGATTATTGATTAGTAAGGGTGTCAGGGGTTATTGTGAGAAAACAGGAGAATAGGGTTGAGAGGGAAAGATAGATCAGCCATGATTAAATGGCGGAGTAGACTTGATGGGCCGAAGGGCCGAATTCTGCTCTTAGAACTTATGAACACTGTCCCAACTTATGAACACTGTCCCAACTTATGAACACTATCCTAAAAGAGATCCCAATGATTTAAGAACCTGAATCCCTGCCACCTGCACCAGCTTCACAGTCACGCATTAATCTAGCCTTTCTTTCTATTTCAGCCTCACTAGCACATGGCGCGCTGAGTGGCCCAAAGCTTACCACTCTTGATGTCCTGCTTTTTAACCTTTCTCCTAACTCCGGATATTCACTCTGCAGGATTTCATACAATTTTCTGCCAACGTCATTGCCACCAATGTGCACAATGACCTCTGTGTGTTCACCCACCCCCTTGGGAATGTTTTCAACCCCTCGGAGACATCCTTGAATCTGGCATCCAGGAAGCAACACCCATCCTGGCATCTCATTTGTGGCCACAGAATTTCCTGTCTGTCCCCCAAGCTACTGAATCTCCTATCACTATCGCCCTGCCATTCTACCCACCCCTGCTGAGCCTCAGAGCCAGTCACGGTGCCTCAGAGCTGGCTGCTGTTGCTGCTGTTGCTGCTGTTGCTGCTGTTGCTGCTGTTGCTGCTGTTGCTGCTTTTGCTGTCTTGTGAAAGATCTCCCCCACCCCCCCATCCCTCCACCCCCCCCACTCTGCTCAAAAGTATCCACAGAGGTATCCTTGTTACTGAGGGGAATGGCCACAGCGGAACCCTGCACCTGTCCATCTGCTATCTTCACCTTTCCTGGTGGTCACCTAACAACATGCTGCCTGAACCTGAGGTGTGACCACCTCACTAGAACTCCTACCTTCGATACTCTCGGCATCCCGGATGGTCCTGAGTCCGTCCAACTCCAGCTGCAGTTCCCACAGGCTTGGTCACCATGGACACTGGACATTTCCCTGATCTCCCACATCCAGTAGAAGAGCCTACCACTGCCTTAACTGTCATCCCAACTGCATTGTCCGAACAGTAACCTTAAAAACCTTATCTGTTGTTACCTACACCCCTGCTCTGCCTCCGAGCTGAAACCTCACAAGCAAAAGTTTCAGCATTTAATTCTCAAACATTGCAATTGGAACTCACATACTCACTCCAAAATAACCGCTCTGCTAACGCCTGACTCCTTTTTATTCTGAAACTATTAAACCCTTACTGTAACAGCTGCTTTTTAAATCACACATGCTACTCCATTTCCCACCTCTGTAGCTTCTCGGGAAACCAACTTGCCCATCAATTTCCCTTTATTACATTTGTCATTTACCTGCTGGTAGATTCATTAGTTCTGTAAATTACACAAAGGAGTAATTTATAGTAACTAATAAATCTACCAGAGGATCTCTTAGATTTGGGAGGATATTGTAACACCCAGAGGAAGCCCAAGTCTTCACAATGAGAACACACACACGTTCCACACAGACTGTACTCAAGATTTGAATCAAACACAGGTTCCTGATGCTGTCTGTCAGACAACAGCAGTAATTGCTGCATAATTGTCGACAACTTATTTAAACAAAATTTCACTAATTAAATCCTTTTGGCAACCCGGCTTCCAAATGTAATTGTTTAGTGATGGAATCGGTTGATATGTTCATAATTTTCTGCAAGAATTAAGATATTTCCCTGCACAGAAATTAAAGAGAGCTCTCTCCAGATGCTACTGTTCCACAAGATCATCAGATATACATTCCCCATGCGTCAGGACTGGATGCATTTCAAGCAGGTGTTGAGAGGAGCCAGTGCAACACCTGTTCAATGTCTTGCTGCGGCTAGGACCAGCTGAAGGGCTGATCCTCATTTTAGTTTTCCTGTCATATATTTCAATCTTCAAGGAGATTGAAATTACACAAAGGAGGAATCTGGCCAGTAGGTACGACAACAAGTGTGTAGGAAAGAACTGCAGATGTTGGTTTAAATCGAAGGCAGATACAAAATGCTGGAGTAACTCAAGGGTCTCGACCCGAAACGTCACCCATTCCTTCTCTCCAGAGACGCTGCCTGTCCCGCTGAATTACTCCAGCATTTTGTGTCCAGGCACGACAACAAGTTTTGTTGGAAGCATTGATTAGAAGGACTGTCCTGAGTTAATGAGTATTTTCTTGTGGTAAGGTGCATTTAAACCATTTCCCAATGCACTGATTTCAATGCGATATATGTGACTAATCAAAAGATCGCTTTGTCTTGCATCCAGCTAATCATGGGTATTTACAGTTGCTGTTTATACTTGCAAATGTCTAACAGATTCATCTGGCATCAGAGTTTAACTTGAGTTTAGTTTATTGTGCTGGGGTACAATGAAAAGCTTTTGTTGCATGCTAACCAGTCAGCAGAAAGAAAAAGAACATGATAACAATCAAGCTATCCACAGTGTACACATACATGCTAAAGGGAATAAAGTGAATAACATATAATAGTCAGATTAAACGAGAACTTACCAGTTTGAAGTTTGATCTGTATTTTATGAGGAGTTACGATGAGGGATTACGTGAAGAACCCGTCCAGCACGCATGCGCGACATTCTTCAAAGCAGCGGTGTGGAATCACAGGAAACACAATAATTGAAATAAACATAGTAAAGAAAAGGAGAACTAAGATACCTGTTGATCTATATATTTGAGGGTGGGAGCGGAGGGCACGTAATCCCTCATCGTAACTCCTCATAAAATACAGATCAAACTTCAAACTGGTAAGTTCTCGTTTAATCTTACTATTTTACTTCGGAGTCACGTGAGTGACTACGTGAAGATTTTAAAGCTCTGTGATTTCAAACCGTGTAACAGTTCATACTTCACTCGCTGCCGAAGTCATTCAAGGGAGGAAGTATGTTATCGTAATCAACCATAATCTGTTTGTAAACAATAATGGTATCTATTAAACAACAACAAAAGACAAAATGCTCCCCCGGGCTTAAATTATATATTTTTTGCAGATTTTAAAACTCTTTCTGCAAATAACACAGGTTCTGCTAGCGGCTTGTGCGAGAACGTTTGGAACGTTTTCTCCATGTTCATTCTTTTAGCTGCCGATGTGGATGCTGCCCTGGTGGAGTGAGATGTATATACATCAGTATCTACTCCAGCAGCTCCCAGTACCTGCTTGAGCCATCTCGAGATGGTTTGGCTCGACACCCAACCACGAGGTTTCTTGTGGCTGACCCATAAGGCTTTTTTATTTATTTATTTATTTATTTATTTATTATTATTATTTTTTCATTTCTCCCTCGAGAATCTCTTGTTGTGTTGATGTAAGTGAATAAGTGAGTCATGACACACAACCGTAGGTCAGGTGGGTATGCCCGGAAATCCATAACTAGGACTCAAGTTCCTGGCTTGCTCTGCTTTAGCAGCTCCTGAATGGTGAATGAGACCCGGTCTGGTGTTATAACCATGTTGTCCAGTCGCAGTAAGTGGAGGGACTGGACTCTTTGTGCTGAGACTAGTGGCATCAGCATGACCGTTTTCAGGGTTAGCTTTTCCAGGGTGAGAGACCTGGCTGGGGACCATCCCCTTAGGTATGTCAGGACCACACTGACATCCCAGATTTGTGTATACCTAGGTCTAAGAGGGTTGGAGTTGACGATACTCCTCATGAGTTTGATCACCAGCGGGTGAGACCCTATGGCCTGTTGTCCTGGCACCTGTTTTAAGTAGGCTGACAGCGCACGTCTGGCAGTATTGATGGCGCTGTAGCTCAATCCTTCATTATGGTGAAGGCCCCCCAGGAACTCCAGTACATTGGTTATGGTTGCAGATGAGTACGTTGTCCCAGTAGTCGAGCAGTATCTTTCCCACTTCCTGATGCTCGATAGGTATTGTTTCCTGGTGGACATACGGTGTCATCATTTTGATGGTCCTGTCAGACAATCCCAGTCCCAGCAGTGGTCTTTTGATAATCTGCAACCCAGTAGGTTAATTTTGCCATGGCATGGATGACTTATGCCTAATACAGGGTGCGTCAATAGGTCTGGGCTACTGGGAAAGGTCATAGGAGTTTCGATGACCATGTCGAGGACCACTGGGAACCATGGCTGTGTAGGCCAGTTGGTACTATCAAAATACCTGAAGCAGAGTCCATCTGTATTTTGCGTAGTACCCTACAGATTAAGGCAGAAGGGGAAAAAGCATAGAAGAAATCGGTCCCCCAGTTCAGCGCGAATGCATCTATCGCTGCTGCCTCAGGGTGTGGTTCCCAAGGGACATACATTGGTACGTGGTGATTTAGTCTGGATGCAAAGAGATCGATATCTGGTGTGCCATATTGGTTTGTAATTTTAGCAAAAGCTCTAGGATTTAACATCCATTCGGTGTTTATCATTGAATTTGCGTGACCTGGCACTGTATTTAGCTTACCTGGTAGGTAAGTTGCTGATAGCCAAATATGTCTATCGACCCACCATTACCAGATTGTGTTGACCCAATTGTCACATGATATCGATTTTATTCCGGTCATATGGTTAATATAGGCCACCACCGTGATATTATCAATTTGTAAATGAACATGCAAGTTGTGCATGTTCCTAGAATATGCTTTAAAACCATAAAACGCACCCAACATTTCCAAATAATTTATGCCCAGTGTTTGTAGTAAAGACGAGTCTAGGTTAGTCCATCTACCACCTGTGCTGGATATGGTATTAGTTGCTCCCCAGCCTTGAGCACTGGCATCTGTTTGTAAAGTTAACGTTGGGTTATTGATGATGATAGGGCTGGAACTATGCCAAATGTGTTATATCCACCATTGTAACTCTGATATTGCTTCAATGGGTAGTTTCATGGATCTGTCAAAGTGACCTGCATGTCGTTTCAACGCCTGTACTTTTGCCCTTTGTAGGTGCTGATAGTGCAGGAGTCCAAATTGTGTAGCTGAAAATGCTGCTACCATTTTGCCAATTACTCTTGCCACTTGTCGGATGGTTGGTCGATTGCTTACCATTAAATTGTTGCACATCTGTGCCAATTCTGCTGCTTTACCTTTTGGCAACGTTACAGACATGTGGATTGAGTTAATTGTGAATCCCAGATAGTCCATAGTTGTGGATGGCGTCAACTTAGATTTATCTGGATGTATGACAAACCCAGGGTTTCAAACAATTGTTTGGTAGCTAATACAGCTGATTTAGCCAACTCCATGGTTTTGCCAACTATTAGGATATCATCAAGATACGCCATGACAATATGTCTTTGTTTCGTTAATGTTGCTAAGGCTGGTTTTAATATCTTGGTAAATAGTCTAAGGCTGATGTCAACCCATTAGGCAACACTTTATACTGCCATAGTTGCCCCATCCAGGTAAATTTTCAGGTATCTGCGATGACCCTTGTGAATGGGTACTGAATAGTAGGCATTCTTTTAAATCAATGCTTGCCATAAAGTATCCTTTGGAAATCAGTTGTTTAGCAGTTACAAATGTTTCCATTTTGAAATGTACATACTTAACAAAGGTATTTAGTGAGGTTAAGTCAATGATGATGCGACATCCACCATCTTTTTTGCTTTTGGTAAATATATTTGAGACAAATTCCAAAGGATCATGTTTGGATTTCTCAATGACACCCTTTGTAAGTAACCTCCCCAGTTCTGCTTGAGCCTCTAGTTCTCTTTGACTGAGAGGGTAAAGACCCTTTGGGGTACGTGCTGAACTGGTGGCATGTTTTCTTGAATGAACTCTATTTTGTATCCCCGAATACTGTTAAGTATATAACTATCATTCGTGAGACACCTCCTGTTAGTACAGACCTCCTGTTAGTACAGTTCCCCATTTACATGCTGGTAGGAACCAGACCCACCTACCTCCATAGTTATGGTAGTGTTCCTTTCTTCCGTTTGTTCATCCGTCGTTATACTGCTGGATGTACTGCTGATGTACTGCTGATTGGGGGTGGCGCATTTTCCATGGGGTCCGCTCTGGGCCCTGGCCTAAAAAGGCTTTCGGGGATAGTATGCGGACCCCGAGCTTTCACCAGTTACATAAATTTGACCTTGACTGGTGGACGCGGTGGGGTACTGCCGTCTGGTTTTTTGTGTGGGTCTGCTCGTTCCGGGGCCTGCCCTCATGAGGCCAAATGCTTTGGACTCTTCCTCCAGGTCTTTCACTTGTCCTTCCAAATAACAGGATCTGCGGCTCTGAGGCCGGTGTTTTACACAGTCCTGCAAACCTGGGATTGAGGGCAGGTCTTATTCTCTCCTTGCGGAGGTTATTTATCTCATATTGGGTGTAGCACAGCAGAGCCAGAGTGTCTTGCTGGTTTGTGGTCATATCCACCCCATCCACGGAACGAGCATAGGCTGTTATCCCTGTCGTCAGGAGCTTGAGGATTTTAGCTCCTGGTTCCGGATACTCTGTCCCCCCCCCAGATTTGGCTGTTAACAGCCGGTACATTGAGCGAACTGCAGTTTTCCAGCTCTAGTGCCTCATTAAGTACCTGTCTTGTAGGGGTTTGAGGGACAGGTGGTTGATGCTGGCCGCCAGTTTTGGCTCCAATGGCCGCCCTGCTCGTGGTGAAACCACGTAGCGAATCTCCACACCCAGCAGCTCTTCCTGATCCTGTACCCCAAGCGTACTCCCGACATCTTCAGCCAATGACCCCTGTTCCTGACCAGCCCAGCCCTGGTCGCCAACGCTGCCCTGCTTTGAGGGGAAAGCGATGGCCAGTGCATTGTAGAGCACTGCTGTGGGAGTGCCTGATCCCCCTGGCGAGACTGCTCTAGCTCCTGAAGCAAGTCTCGCTGGAGCAGTTGCTCCATGAGCCTTTCCATTCGGCTCAGACGGCTAGCTCTGCCGCTGTAAGGCGGACCCTCCTCATCGGAGTCAGACATAACCGGCCGATTTTTTTAAAGTTTTTTTTTTTTTAAACTTTTCCTCCAGCCCGCTGCCGCTCATCAGGCTGCGCTAGCGGGACTGGGCTCGGCTCGGTCTCGATGAGGGTGGACCACCGCATATGCGGTCCAGGTGCCGCCTCTCTCCCCCCACTGATGGAACACTCCCGTTCTGTTGGAGTCGAACGGGGGGCGGTATTCTCCTTTGCCGTGCTGCTCCTGTTCCCAGTTCCTCTGGAATAGAGAGCAGAGCACAGCTTGCGGATTACGACCTCAGTGTAAGACTTACCTGATGGTCCGCTGTTTAGTTTTCACCGACGTGTAGCGGGAGCGCCTGTACTCCCGGTCGTCGCTGTTGCACTGCGTGAACGCTAATGTCGCGCATGCGTGCTGGACGGGTTCTTCACGTAGTCACTCACGTGACTCCGAAGTAAAATGCAAGATCAAGTCCTGTAAAGTCCGATCAAAGATAGTCTGAGGGTCTCCATTGAGGTTCAGGATTGTTCTCTGGTACAGAGGTGTGAAAAAGCACACCTCCCGATTCAGGGACAGTTTCTTCCCAGCTATTATCAGGGAACTGAACCATCCTACTAACAACTAGAGAGCAGTCCTGAGTTTCTAACTACCTCATTGACAACCTCAGACTATCTTTAGTCAGACTTTACTGAACATTACATTGCACTAAACGTTATTCCCTTTTTCCTGTATCTGTACACTGTGGATGGCTGGATTGTAATCATGTATAGTCTTTCCACTGACTGGTTAACATGCAACAAAAGATTTTCACTGTACCTCGGTACACGTGATAATAAACTAAACTAAACTAACTGAATCTGTACAATATGCCAAATTATTTTGGGGTAGGGGGGCACAGTTTCTGACATGTCTTCAAGTATAGAAGTTGGGAGGTCATGTTGCAGTTGTACAAAGGCTCTTTCTCACGGTGTTGCGGTCATTGGCGGTGAAGCGCGGCATCGCCGAAAGAGGGGACCGCACGTCAACCGCGAGAGCGCCGCATGGATGCTGCGCGGGGGCCGAGTGATCTCCGTACGGCCGGTTCCACGAGCTTGTGGCGTCGGGTGATTAGGTCATCGCGCAACGCGACGTGCTACGCGATGACGTCTTTCGGATCGCGGGGCTGTGGCGGTGGCCGTGACGCACACGTGCCTCACTGGCGGTGGCTGTGGCGGTGAGCGTTCGACTCACGGCGCTCTTGCCTCACTGGCGCCGGCTGTGGTGGTGACCGTGCCGCACTCGTGCCTCACTGGCGGCGGTAAGAAATTATTTTTGGACAGTGCTGACTTTTTTTTAGCACCGTGCGGAGTTGGGACAAACGCCGCATGGCCCCGGCGGTGGTCGTTTGACCGAACCCGCGGTCTCTGGCGGTCCACGAGCGGTAGATACTTCCTGTATCACCGCCAATGACCGCAGACTTGTGAGACAGGCCTTTAAGATGTTGTTGACACCGCATTTAGAGTATTGTGTTCAGTTCTGGGCACCATGTTATAAAAAAGATGTTGTCAAGCTGGAAAAGGTACTGAGAAGAATTACGAGGATATTGCCAGGACCAGAGGGTCTGAGCTATAGGGAGAGGTTGAGTAGGCTGGGACTCTATTCCCTGGAGCGCAGTAGGATGAGGGGTGATTTTGTAGAGGTGTATAAAATCATGAGAAGAATAGATCGGGTAGATGCACAGAGTCTCTTGCCCAGAGTAGATGAATCGAGGACCCGAGGACATAGGTTTAATGTGAAGGGGAAAAGATTTAATAGGAATCTGAGGGGTACCCTTTTCACACAAAGGGTGGTAGGTGTATGGAACAAGCTGTCAGAGGAGGTCGTTGCGGCATGGACTATCCCAACATTTCAGAAACAGTTAGACAGTTACATGGATAGGACACGTTTGGAGGAATATGGACCAAACACGGGCAGGTGGGACTAGTGTAGCAGGGACACGTTGGCTGGTGTGGGCAAGTTGGCCGAGGGGCCTGTTTCCACACTGTATCACTCTATGACTATGACTACATGGGTCTCCTGCATGTGTTGTTGCATTTATCTCCATGGTTACCATCGTTTTGCTTTGCCAGGTTCCCTGCCTTGAAGTCATCGTCATTGATGATCTTAGTTCACAGTGGAGAGGAAGGGATTGTGAGGAGGCTGCAGCTACAGGTATGTCTCTGCTGTCGTTACTGCAGCTGTGGAGTTGAGCTCTATTGCCAACGGGGATTGATGTTGGTGGGAATGAGGATATTAAATGGGAACCCAGAGGCCAAGAGGAAGTCGTTATCTTTTCCCCCGAATCTCAAGAGTTCCTCACTTCCCTACAGCAGCTGTGCTTGCCTCGGCCTAGGAAACCCATCCACCCTTAGTTAAGTCAGGAAGGCTAGTTAACTCAGATGTAGTCACACTCATTATGGCACTCAATTAGCCAAACCACCAAAGGGAAAATATTGAGTCACAAGGAACTGCAGATGCTGGAATCGTGAGTAAAGTACAAAGTGCTGGAGAAACTCAGCGGATCAGGTAGCATCGAGTCGGGACCCTTCTTCAGTCGACCTGAATTGTCACATATCTATGTCCTCCAGGGATGCTGCCTGACCCGCTGATTTACACCAGCACTTTGTGTTTTTATTCATGGGAAATATTCGCTGCCGTAAACTTATTACATCTTAATGTTGTCACACCTGACCATCAGATTTTGGGGAGTTATAATTCAGAGTTGATCACTGGAATGTCAGTAGAAACCCCAATTAGTTTAGTTTAGTTTAGTTTATCGTCATGTATACCGAGGTACAGTGAATAGCTTGTGTTGCGTGCTCAACAATCAGCGGAAAGACTACACATGATTACAATCGAGCCGTCCACAGTGTACAGATACATGACAAAGGAAATAATGTGAATAACATTTAGTGCCAAATAAAGTCCAGTAAAGTCCAATCAAAGATAGTCCAAGGATCATTAATGAGATAGATAGTAGCTCAGG
The DNA here is from genome assembly GCA_038087875.1 of Malacoraja senta. Taxonomy (NCBI): domain Eukaryota; kingdom Metazoa; phylum Chordata; class Chondrichthyes; order Rajiformes; family Rajidae; genus Malacoraja; species Malacoraja senta. Next base: position 304,218,711 of record CM075977.1, on the reverse strand, counting down.
ACTCCTCTCTAGTTGTTGGTAGGATGGATCAGTTGCCTGATAACAGCTGGGAAGAAACTGTCCCTGAATCTGGAGGTGTGCATATTCACACTTCTGTGCCTTTTGCCCGATGGAAGATGGAGAGAAGAGGGAGTGGCCGGGGTGCGACTCATTCTTATTTATGTTGCTGGCCTTGCCGAGGCAACGTGAGGTGTAAATTGAGTCAATGGAGGTTGGTTTGTGTGATGGTCTGGACTGCGTCAACAATTTTTTGCAATTTCTTGCGGTCTTGGATGAAGCTAATTAATCTACAAACCTGTAAGTCTTTGGAGTGTGGGAGGAAACATAAGATCTCGGAGTAAACCCACGTGGTCACGGGGAGAACGAACAAACTCTGTACAGACAGCACCCATAGTAGGGATCGAACCAGGGTCTCCGGCGCTGTAAGCGCTGTAAGGCAGCAACTCTACCGCTGCGCCACCTTGCTGCCCTCCATCTTACTCACAAAACTGTAAAAACAAAGTTCCCTGTGCTACTTATGAACCTGATATAGTGACAGACCTATGAAGAAATTCTTGATAAATTTCTTTTTTAGAACCCACTCATGCTGACTAACTCACCGTCGTTAGTTTTTGCCTCTAAGCTACCATCTTCAGTACAGAAAGTGTCATTACCTGGGCTGGTGGCAAAATAGTTGGTGGCTGAAATCACAATTAATCAAATAATGATCACACCAATTCTTTACTCCACCGTTAAGATGTTGGGTTCACGACTAAACATAAACTTAATAAGCTTCATATTACTGTAGCATCAAAAATAGCAAAGTTGCAACATTGAAAGTCAACAACATTTATTCTCACAATGTTTAAACTATAGTTCATGACAACGATGCTTGCAAAGCTTCCATTATAGTCAAAACAACTTGAACTGAAGACAGTGATAAAACATGCAGTATCTTCCAAATGGTAATTATGGGGAAAAAAACATTACCTTGATTGAATTATTGCAATAAATTCTAGTATATTAGGATTTGTAGGGCTGATGGTTGAGGGAGACACAATAGTGGCAGATAAGAGACTTTTAGGTCAGCATATGGATATGCATAGAATGGCAGGATATGGATTATGTGCAGGCAGATAAGAGTTGGTCTTGAAATCCAAAGGGCCTGTTCCTGTGTTGCACTGTTCTGTGCTCTATTTAATGGATCAATGCAGATTAATATCTCAAGAAGTTCAAAGACCTGATCAGAGAAGGCAAGGTAGAAAAACCTTACCTGTTTTCTTTCCCGCACCAGCATGCACTGAAATTAAAAGCTGTACAACTAACCTTTTCAGTGGAAAAGACTTCAGTGATGAGATTTGCAATTTACATGACTTAGTTTAGCTGTCGAGTGGTACAAGATACAAGATACAAGATACAAGATACATTTATTTGTCACATGTGCCAGTTGGCACAGTGAAATGTGTGTTCACCATACAGCCATACAATAAAGTAAAGAACACAACACACAATAGAGTCCAACATAAAACAACCCCACACAGCAGAATCTAAAGTTTCCCACTGTGAGGGAAGGCACCAAAGTCAGTCCTCTTCCTCTGATGTTTCTCCATGGTCAGGGCCTCCGGAGCCCTCCGCAGTCGCCACCACGGGTGGCGCGCCGCTCAGGCCCGCTCGCCGGGATGTTGGAACTCCGACGTCGGAACGGGAGGCCAACCCCAGCGGCTTGGACCTACGAATCGGCCGCTACCCACCGGAGTCTGCGACTCCCGAAGTCCCCAGGCCGCGCCGGGCGGGGATTCACACAGGCGGCCCTCGGCAAAGGACCCCAGGGACTCCCCGATGTTGTTCAGCGCCGCCCGCGCTGGGAGCTCCACGACCCACAGCTCCGCGATGTCGACGCTGCAGGCCCAACGCTCCGGAGCTTCAAACGGCGATCCAGGTAGACATCGCCCGCCCCGTGGTGAATACAGCGCCGCGCCGCCGCAGCTCTGGTCCGGTCCCTGGTCTCCGGTAGGAAAGGCCGCTCCGATCCAGATGGTAGGCCGCGTGGAGGGGGGCGAGGACGCGACTCGGAGAAATAGACGCATCCTCGCCAGGAAGCGACTGGGAAGCGGTTTCCCCCTTACCCTACCCCCCTCCCCCACATAAAAAAACAAAAGAATTCCCAAAACGAACTGGTCAGACAAACTAAAATTAAAAAAAGATAGGAAAAAACGAACAGACTGTAGGCAGAGGCTGCCTTCAATGCAGCGCCCCTGATATCTAATTGAAGAATCTTTGAATGGTTACCTTATAGCCAAATTACCCTGGCTCAACCTTCAGAATACAGTGGAGCCAATCCCACTAGCCACTGAAAATATCATAGAACCATAGAAACATAGAAAATAGGTGCAGGAGTAGGCCATTCGGCCCTTCGAGCCAGCACCGCAATTCAATATGATCACGGCTGATCATCCAAAATCAGTACCCCATTCCTGCTTTCTCCCCATATCCCTTGATTCCGTTAGCCCTAACAGCTATATCTAACTCTCTCTTGAAAACATCCAGTGAATTGGCCTCCACTGCCTTCTGTGGCAGAGAATTCCACAGATTCACAACTCTCTGGGTCCCTTTCGAGATCTTAACGATTACTCTTGCGCCTCCTCTGTGGTGGTTATATGAGTGGTTTTAGACCGACAGAAGCAGTGAGTAGTTCAGATCTTAAGCAGATTGCTGACAAAAAATTGTTGCAAAAACTAATTCCCAGTGGCAGAAGTTGATTCTGAAATTGCACACATTTCGGCCTTACAAAATCTTTACTTCCATCTGGTGACATTTGTGCTTTATAATTCCCAGTTAAATTTGTCCCTGGGTGCATCGCAAGTGTGAAAGGAGAAACACCAGAACCCCAGTACCACTGGCTCCATTACACCTTGTTTAACTGAGGTCACACAGGACATGAAGAGTGGAGTACAAGTAGCCAAATAGCTCAAGGCAACATGGTGGGATTGCTCATGGGGAGAGAAAGCAATGTAAATGCCAGAATTAATAATAATGCACTGAAAACATGCAAAAGCATGCAGTAAAATGGAGAGGGAAAAAAACACATAAATAGCTGGAGTAACTTGGTGGGTCAGGCAGCATTTCTGGAAGATATAGATAGGCGATATTTCGGATCAGGATCCTTCTTCAAAATACTGCAGATGCTGGAGCAAAACACAACCTGCTCGTGTAACTCAGCAGGTTAGCCACCATCTTTGGAAGAATGGATAGGCAATGTTTCAGGTCAGGACCCTTCTTCAGACTGATACTGAAGAAGGTACCAACCTGAAACGTCAACCATCCATTCCCTACACAGATGCTGCCTGACCTGCTGAGTTATTAAAACAGGCAGTGCTGTTGATGAATTATCATATCTCATATTCCTTAACAATACAGAAGGAAGCCATTCAGCCTATTGTGTCCATACTGACATTCAGAGCTGTTCCCCCACTTGTCACCCAGCAACCTATTCTATCTCAGATGCCCATCACCACTCTCGACTCTCCTTCCATCTACTCTCACTGGGAGTAATTTATTGCTGCCATTCTTGTGGATGTAGGAGGAAACCAGAGCACTTGGCAAAAACCAACACAATATCCACGAGAATGTGCAAACTACAAAAAGACAGAATGTGCAAACTCCAAAAAGGACTGTGTACTAGCAACACTATCATGCCGCTGAGCCGTCTATTTCTCCATCACTGGTGCTAATTAACAAGCAAACTGCTGCCGCTATGATTTTGCAAAACAATGAAAGATCTAAAACGGAGAATGCATCGCTTACTTTCTGAACAGTGTGACCTTCTGAAAATAATTGATTTCAATTAGCTATGTCAGACTCTTAGATGTCAACAGTAATATGAATATCGTAAAATGTGTCAAGGTGCTTCACAGGTGAGCTGTTAAATGAAATGAGATACAAACCACATAAGACTTTAGTAATGTTATTAGGCAAAAGCTTGGTGAAAAAGGCACTTGCAATTAATATTTTAATGGAAGGTAGATGAAGAGAGATGGAGAGGGTTTTTGGTTGCACGACGGACTTGTGGCTTTTTATGCACTTGTATTGGGGCTATGAATTTATTAAACTTTTTGATTTTTACATTATCCTCTAATTTTCCAACGTTCTCTCCCCATTACAATCAGTCTGACGAAGGCTCCCAACCTGAAATGTCACCGATCCATGTTCTCCAGAGATGACCTACTGAGTTACTCCAGCACTTTATGTTTTATTCTCCAGACTATTTTGCTTTGACAATATTAGCGAGCGACATCTCCTGAAAATTAATATCGCTAAAATATAGATAACTTCACTTTACACCAAGAACTTTTCAATCATCTAATTTTCTGCAGTTATATCAGAGGATACATGAAACCAGTTTCAATTAGTTTATTGTAGCTGCTTCCAAGATGGCACCCAACACAGGCAACTATTGGCATGCTAGCCACAGAAGCAGATCTACAAACGCATATTACAATCGCTCCACACTCTTAAATCTCTATTCCTACAGCAACATTTCTTACTTTAACTATGATCTTCTTAAAGTCCTTTACCCTCGGAACATTCTTGATCGGACTTTGCTGGCTTTACCTTGCACTAAACGTTATTTCCTTATCATGTATCTATACACTGTAAATGGATCGATTGGAATCACGTATTGTCTTTCTGCTGACTGGTTAGCACGCAACAAAAGCTTTTCACTGTACCTCGGTAAACGTGGCAATAAACGAAACTGAAACTGAAACATTGCCTATTTAGTTTGGAATGAAGTTTGGCATGGAAATTCAATAAGAACCAGAAAACGAATTAACGTAGCGCCAATTGAATTAAGTTGCTTTTCCTTTTCTACTATCTGCAGGTTGCCTATTTAGGAATACAACCTTTCACCCATGAGATAGAAGAACCAGCTCTCCCTTCAGCAATGAGGACTTCCTGAGTGGACTGAAAATCAGGGGCACCATTTTGGAACTTAAAGGGCTGTCTCACTGTGCGAGTTGACCCACGAGTGACCCCGAGTTTAAAACAAATTTAACTCGTGGTAATCACGTACAATTAACGTAGCGGGAACGTCGGAACTCGTGGATGCAACTTAGCGACTCTTGGCGCTAACGGCAGGTACCTGTGAAACTTGTTAACTCTTGCAAAAGTTCAAACATGTTTGAACTTTTCCACGAGTAAAATGTACTCTTGTGGTTAAAAATTGTAACATTTAAATTCGTTGTAAAAACGTAGTGGCCCGTGCGTTTAACTTTGTGACTCGTGATTCTACCGTGGGAACTCTTTTTAGAAACAATAATCAGGGACAGAAATATCAGTTACTTAGACTTTTTAAAGACAAATTCTGCTTAACAAAGTTAAGCAAGTTATTGATAAGGTGACAGAGTGGGTTGAAAAGAAAAAATTGCTTGAAGTTTATATATAAATTTGTGTTGTGTTGTGTTGTGTTGAAAAGCTTTTTGCTGATCCGTTTGATTCTCACTGTTTGTTTACTTCATTGCACAATAAAAGAGAGTTCTTTGCTATCAAGATCAAATTGATGTCTGGAAGTCTTCATTTTAATATCACTACAAAGTCTCATGACTTGAATGTAATATTCCTTTCATCATAAAACACAAAATAGAGGAAGGCAAAATATATTCACATCTTGATTCTCACAATCATTTGTGAGATTTAAGGACTCAGCTGTCTCATATGCTGTGCTTTTTAAATGTTTAAAATTGTCACCTCTCAGTAGATCAGAAAATAAGACAAAGTCTTATGTGAAACAAATGTCTTGAATGTGAAACAAAGTCTTTATTCTTGTTCAATATAAAAAACGCTTTTTTGCGCAAATTGAGAAATATGCGTAATTTCCTGCAAACCCATATCACGGTGAAGCACCACAGCAAACAACACAGTGGTCTGAAAAAGGGCTTCTCATACATGAAAATCAACAAATGAAGCACAAATAAAAGTATTTCCACTATATACTAATTCAGCTGAGAAATGCACAAGTCTAAATTCAGGCAATAAAAGATACAATGCAATGCGCTAAATGACAAGTTTTGAGATCTACAATCAAATAAGCAGATGCATGATAACCACGTTTTAAAGGAAAGACAGATGCAATGAAATTACTTTTACACCACAATAAAAAATAAAATCCACACTTAAAGTTAAACAATGAAAAGTCAGCAGGATTTAAACTAAACATGAAATTAACTGGATTTTTCTGCATGTGGGCTCTCCTCATGCAGTGATGTACCTGTGGTCGGCAGCCGCTCAAAATAAGCTGTCCTGCCACGGCACACTGCCCAATTCTGAATTATAGTAGGAGCAGAGATGGTCTCTGCTCTTTTGCACTGTTGGTCCCCGTGTTACCTCGAAAACACTGCAGTGGCACCAAAGTCTCGTCGTTTGTACCACTCCTCCACGCACCTAGTGTTATTCTCCCTGTTTGACTGTCCACTAAGTCACCGTCCTGCATGGCTGTTGCTGATCCTGAAGCTGCACCTCTGATACGGATCAGGTTGTGCAGAACACATGCAGCAAACACAATAGTCTCTACGTTCTTTGGCTGGCATGACATCATTTTTTGAACATGTGATGATTTTTCAACACTTCGATATACATTGTTGCCTCAAGATTAACGGGAGAGGAACTTGGTACACTCGGGAGACGAACTTGGAACATCGCAGAAATGAGAAGTAAACGGCAAACTTAGACATACCTGTGGGAACTCGGTTAAACTCTGGATCATAAACTTGTAGTCTCGTACGCAACCACGAGTCTTTCACTCGGGGTCACTCGTGGGTCAACTCGCACAGTGAGACAGACCTTTTAATCTAACTTGCAGCTTCACTTCATTTCACTTTTCAAAGAAATAGTTCAAATTCCTTAAACAGTGTTGCTGACTTCTCATTCTCCCACCTACCGTTACTCCCTCTCCTCATGGTGCGCTTCCGATAACATGTGAAGCAGGCAACAATAAACAAATGAGCCACAGTGCCGATGTGACTCAAGTTTCCTGCTCACATCTATGGGTGCTTACAGCTGTCTTGATACCCATGTGCACATTTTTGTCAACACATATGCATGTCCCTGCAGCACTTCTAATGTATTATGGATCCTTGTGATCATCCTCCTCCAACTGAAATATCTATTCCTCTTTGCTAGCTCTGTCACTTTCTTGTACTCGACAGACATTACTTTAAAACTGCTGAGCCCTCACAGAGAGCTTATAAACTCAGCATCATCCCTGGAGTCAATAGAAATCAGCATTCTTCATGGCCGTACATCTTACTGCATCAATGATGTTTTTAAAATTCAATACACAACAGCAAGTAGACTCTGCAGAACATTATAAACATTGACAGCTCAGAAAATAAACCAGGGGAGCAGAGATTATACATCCCTCTGAAAATAGGCAGTGTCGCTAACTCAGCTAAGCAACTCGTTGCTGATTACATAACTGTGTAAACTTTCAATTATAGTCTGCTGACAACAATACCTAATCAACCACTTGTTATGCCTCGCTCTTACGTACTGTAGCTACGAATGTCCTGATTGAAGTCCCTCTCTTGGAAGGGACTTCATTCCCTCGGGATCCTGATAGTGAGCGATGTCAGCTGCAGCATGAGATTTGTTTCATTCTTCCAAGGGGTGCAGATGGCAAAGTTGGCAATTTACTGAACTGTCTCACATGCCCTTGGGAAGCTGATGGTGCCATTTCTTCTTGAACTCCATAAGTGTAATTAGGTAAATAGGGGGTGGCACAGTCATAAGGAAATGGAAAAGAAAGGAAAAGGAGGCGGGGTAGCATTGCTGGTTAGAGAGGAGATTAACGCAATAGAAAGGAAGGACATTAGTTTGGAGGATGTGAAATCAATATGGGTAGAGCTGCGAAACACTAAGGGGCAGAAAACGCTAGTGGGAGTTGTGTACATGCCACCTAACAGTAGTAGTGGAGTTGGGCATGGCATCAAACAGGAAATTAGAAATGCGTGCAACAAAGGTAAAACAGATATAATGGGTGACTTCAATCTACATATAGATTGGGTGAATCAAATTGGCAGGGGTGCTGAGGAAGAGGATTTCTTGGAATGTATGCGGGATAGTTTTCTAAACCAACATGTAGAGGAACCAACGAGAGAGCAGGCTATTCTAGACTGGGTATTGAGTAATGAGGAAGGGTTAGTTAGCAGTTTTGTTGTGCGTGCCCCCTTGGGCAAGAGTGACCATAATATGGTTGAGTTCTTCATTAGGATGGAGAGTGACATAATTAATTCGGAAACAAGGGTTCTGAACTTAAAGAAAGGTAACTTTGAGGGTATGAGACGTGAATTCGCCAAGATAGACTGGCAATTGATTCTTAAAGGGTTGACGGTGGATATGCAATGGAAGGCATTTTTTGTTGTTTTTGTTTTTTTGTTGTTGTTGTTTATTTTATTAGAAGTTAATACAATACAAAACAATACAGTGGCACCTAATTTTAGGTGCCAACTATGTCATAACGTAATGCATTCTATGTACAACCTCTAGTTTTATGTTTTTGAAAAGGAGGTAAAAAATTAAAAAAAATAAAGAAAAAAATAGAGAAAAGAAAGAGGAATAATAAATAGTAGAAAATAGAAAAACATGAAGTGTGTATATAAGAAAATAAAAAATAGAAAGTAGAAATACTAGAAAAAGACCCTTAAAAAAGAAATTTTCAAATCTTTGTTTGGAGATGTAAATCTATCCACGACCTGACCTGAAATCAGTAATCTTTACGGTACTGCTGCATCACATGATTCCAAAAAGTCGATGAAAGGTGACCAACTCCTTAAGAATTGGTCATATTTATCTATTAGGCGGAGTCTCATTTCTTCAAGGTGTGCTATGTCCGTCATATTCCTAATCCACATTTTAATAGTTGGTATAGCTGTATTTTTCCAAAATTTAAGTATCAATTTCTTTCCAATTATTAACCCATAATTAAAGAATACTTTTTGGTATTTGTTTAAATTGATATCTTCTAATATTATTCCAAATATAATCCATTCCATATTAGGTTCTATTCTTGACTTGAAGAGCTTTGTAAATGTATTAAATATATCGCTCCAAAATGTATTCAACTTTGTACATCCCACAAATGAATGTGTTATATTGGCATTTTGAAACAAACATTTATCGCATCTGGGAGAGACATTTGGGTAAAATTTATTCAACCTCGTTTTTGAATAATATAGTATATGTAATAATTGAATTAAATTATGTCTTGCATTAATGGAACAATTATGTGTATTCATCAGATACTTTTCCCATCTATCTTTCGGGATCTTTATCATTAGTTCATGTTTCCAATCTTCTCTTAGTTCCTCTGTTGAGGGTAATTCTCTATTTAATATACTATTATAAAAATATGATATTAGCTTTTGTGAATCAGCCTTAATATTCATTGCTTCTTCTAAAGGGTCTAAAAATATAGTTTGAAATCTATGTATATATTTCTTCATAAAGTCACATATCTGTATATATTTAAAATATTGATTATCATTCAGTTTAAATTTTAATTTTAATTGTTGAAATGATAACAATTTTCCCAGTTCATACATATCTCCTACTTTCCTAATCCCCAATCTATCCCATTGTTTATATGTTTTGTCGATAAGAGATGGTTTGAATGCAAGATTATTCAGAATTGGGGTTAATACTGATAGATTATTTAAATTCAAGGATAATTTTATTTGTTTCCAAATTCTTATTGTATTGTGCATAATTGGGTTCTTCTTATATATTATACTATTCAATTTTATTGGTGAGAACAAGATCGTTCCTATATCGTACGGGAAACACTCCTTTTTTTCCATTCTTATCCACTCCGACTGGTGAGTTGAACTATCCAACCAGTACATTATTTTCTTAATATGCACTGCCCAGTAGTAATACGTAAAGTTAGGTAGTGATAAACCCCCAGCTTCTTTAGGTTTACACAAATGCTTTCGTTGAATTCATTTGTGGAAGGCATTTAAAGGCTGCATGGATGAACTACAACAATTATTCATCCCAGTTTGGCAAAAGAATAAATCAGGGAAGGTAGTGCATCCGTGGATAACAAGGGAAATCAGGGATAGTATCAAAACAAAAGATGAAGAATACAAATTAGCCAGAAAAAGCAGCCTACCAGAGGACTGGGAGAAATTCAGAGTCCAGCAGAGGAGGACAAAGGGCTTAATTAGGAAAGGGAAAATAGATTATGAAAGAAAACTGGCAGGGAACATAAAAACTGACTGCAAAAGTTTTTTATAGATATGTGAAGTGAAAAAGATTAGTTAAAACAAATGTAGGTCCCTTGCAGTCAGACACAGGTGAATTGATCATGGGGAACAAGGACATGGCAGACCAATTGAATAACTACTTTGGTTCTGTCTTCACTAAGGAAGACTTGATTAATCTGCCGGAAATAGCAGGGGACCGGGTGTCAAATGAGATGGAGGAACTGAGTGAAATCCAGGTTAGCCGGGAAGTGATGTTAGGTAAATTGAATGGATTAAAGGCCGATAAATCCCCAGGGCCAGATAGGCTGCATCCCAGAGTATTTAAGGAAGTAGCCACAGAAATAGTGGATGCATTAGTGATAATTTTTCAAAACTCTTTAGATTCTGGAGTAGTTCCTGAGGATTGGAGGGTAGCTAATGTAACCCCACTTTTTTAAAAGGGAGGGAGAGAGAAAACGGGGAATTACAGACCAGTTAGTCTAACATCGGTAGTGGGGAAACTGGTAGAGTCAGTTATTAAAGATGGGATAGCAGCACATTTGGAAAATGGTGAAATCATTGGACAAAGTCAGCATGGATTTATGAAAGGTAAATCATGTCTGAAGAATCTTATAGAATTTTTCGAGGATATAACTAGTAGAGTGGGTAAGGGAGAACCAGTGGATGTTTTATATCTGGACTTGCAGAAGGCTTTCGACAAGGTCCCACATAAGAGATTAGTATACAAACTTAAAGCACACGGTATTGAGGGTTCAGTATTGATGTGGATAGAGAACTGGCTGGCAGACAGGAAGCAAAGAGTAGGAGTAAACGGGTCCTTTTCAGAATAGCAGGCAGTGACTAGTGGGGTACCGCAAGGCTCAGTGCTGGGACCCCAGCTATTTACAATATATATTAAGGATTTGGATGAGGGAATTGAATGCAACATCTCCATGTTTGCGGATGACACGAAGCTGGGAGGCAGTGCTAGCTGTGAGGAGGATGCTAGGAGGCTGCAAGATGACTTGGATAGGCTGGATGAGTGGGCAAATGCATGGCAGATGCAGTATAATGTGGATAAATGTGAGGTTATCCACTTTGGTGGAAAAACAGGAAAGTAGACTATTACCTGAATGGTGGCCGATTAGGAAAATGGGAGATGCAACGGGGCCTGGGTGTCATGGTACACCAGTCATTGAAAGTAGGCATGCAGGTGCAGCAGGCAGTGAAGAAAGCGAATGGTATGTTAGCATTCATGGCAAAAGGATTTGAGTATAGGAGCAGGGAGGTTCTACTGCAGTTGTACAGGGTCTTGGTGAGACCACACCTGGAGTATTGTGTACAGTTTTGGTCTCCTAATCTGAGGAAAGACATTCTTGCCATAGAGGGAGTACAGAGAAGGTTCACCAGATTGATTCCTGGGATGTCAGGACTTTCATATGAAGAAAGACTGGATAGACTCGGCTTGTACTCGCTAGAATTTAGAAGATTGAGGGGGGATCTTATAGAAACTTACACAATTCTTAAGGAGTTGGACAGGCTAGATGCAGGAAGATTGCTCCCGATGTCGGGGAAGTCCAGAACAAGGGGTCACAGTTTAAGGATAAAGGGGAAATCTTTTAGGACTGAGATGAGAACAACATTTTTTACACAGAGAGTGGTGAATCTCTGGAATTCTCTGCCACAGAATGTAGTTGAGGCCAGTTCATTGGCTATATTTAAGAGGGAGTGAGATGTGGCCCTTGTGGCTAAAGGGATCAGGGGGTATGGAGAGAAAGCAGGTACAGGATACTGAGTTGGATGATCAGCCATGATCATATTGAATGGCGGTGCAGGCTCGAATGGCTTACTCCTGCACCTATTTTCTATGTTTCTATTTTCTATAAGGTCATAAAGAATAGGAATAAAATTAGGCCATTTGGCCCATCAAGTCTATTCCGCCATTCATTTATGGCTGATCTTTCTCTCCCTCCTAACCCCATTATCCGGCCTTCTCCCCATAACCTCTGACACCTGTACTAATCAAGAATCTATCTCTGCCTTAAAAATATCCACTGACGGCCTACACAGCCTTTGGTGGCAAAGAATTCCATAGATTCACTACCATCTGGCTAAAGACATTTCTCATCTCGTTCCTAAAAGAACGTCCTTAAATTCTGAGGCTAAGACCTCTAGTCCGAGACTCTTCCACTAATGGAACATTCTCTCCACATCCACTCTATCCAAGCCTTTCACCGTTCTGTATCTTTCAATGAGGTCCCCCCTCATTCTTCTAAACTCCAGCGAGTACAGGCCCAGTGCCGACAAACGCTCATCATAAGTTAACCTACTCATTCCTGGGATTATTCTTGTAAACCTCCTCTGGACCCTTTTCAAAGCCAGCACATTCTTCCTCAGATATGGTGCCCAAAATTGCTAAAAATATTCCACATACGGCCTTACCAGCACCTTGTAGAGCCCCAACATTATATCCCTGTTTTTGTATACAAGCCCTCTTGAAATAAATGCTAGCATTGAGTTTGCTTTCTTTACTACCTATTCGACTTGCAGATTAATTTTTTGGGAATCCAGCACCAGCACTCCCAAATCCCTTTGCACCTCCGATTTCTGGATTCTCTCCCCATTTAAAAAATAGTCCACGCCTACACAGTGGAGCAATAGGCAGCACAGTGCAGCGTTAGGGTTGCTGCCTTACAGCGCCAGAGACCCAGATTCGATCCTGACTACAGATGCTGTACATATGGAGTTTGTACATTCTCCTGCATGGGATTTCCTCGGGTGCTCCGGTTTCCTCCCACACTGCAAAGACATGCAGGTTTCTGGTTAATTGACATCTGCAAATTGTGAATTGTTCCTAGTGTGTGGGGTAGTTCTCGTGTACAGGGTGATTGCTGGTCGGCATGGACTCGTTGGGCCGAAGGGCCTGTTTCCACGCTGTATCTCTAAAGTCTAAGGTCAATTCCCAAGAATTTATAGATGATGATAACGGAGGATTGGCAATGAATTTGCAAACTGAGAGAAATTTGCAAGCGGTGATGTTCTTCAAGGCAGTAAAGGTCACAGGTCTGGAAAGTGGGTCAGGCAGGTCCACTGAGCAGGCTCAGTGCATTAGGCAGATGGTACACTGTACAGCCACCATGTATCTGTACTCCTGTAATTGAATACCTAACATAACAGACCAGTTAAACAGACTGCTTTGTCCTAGGTGGCATCAAATTTCTGTTTTTTGTTAGATTTGCAATCATCCAGCTTGTTGCTAAGTATTTAATCCCTCTCTTGATATGCCTTCAGTTTAGTGGAGCCAGGAGATGAGACACAGGATAGCCTGTCGCTGACATACCCTTATGCCAATAGTATTTGTCTGACTGGTACAATTAAGTTTATAGTCAATGGAGACGCCCAAGATGCTGATGGTAAGACAATCCAATGAATTTAGTGCCAAGACAGAGGTACTGTATTTAGACTATTGCTGGAGATAGCCATTGTCTCATACCTGAGGAGTTGTAAATGCAGCTAATCATCATGCAAGACCTTTAAGCCCACTATGTTCATGCCAAACATGCTGACAAGTTAAACTAATCTCCTTTGCCTAAACGTAATTCATATCACTCCATCCCAGTATATCCCTGTGCCTATCTAAAAATAGACACAAAATGTTGGTGTAACTCAGCAGGTCAGGCAGCATCTTTTGAGAAAATGGATAGGTGACGTTTCAGGTTGGGACCCCTCTTCATACTGATTGTAGGGGGGAGGGACTGGAAACAAGAAGAAAACAGGACAAATCAGGGCCAGCAATAGACAACATCAGGCACGGTAGTTCCAATCGGCCGATGTTGGCTCGGGACTGTGCGATACCAGGAAGGATACATCATTGTAAACAGTGGAATTGGTTAACCAGATTAATAGAGGAAGTGCACAGAGGGAAGTGTTTGTATAAGTTACCTAAAATTAGAGAATTACCCATAAGTTACCCAAGCGTAGTATGTGGTGTTGTTCCTCCAATTTACATGTAGCCTCACTCTGGCCCAGCACAGACAGGTCAGTGGGAATGGGAAGGGGAGTTAAAATGATTAGCAACCGGAAGATCAATAGGTCCGAGCAGGCCGAGTGTAAATTTTCAGCAAAACGGTCGCGGAGTCTATGTTTGGTCTCACCAAGTACAAGAGCCCACAACGGGAATACCAGATGCAGTAGATGAGGTTGGAGGAGGAGCATGTGAATATCTGACTCATCCAGAAGGATTTCTGGGGTCCCTGGATGGGCGAAGGTGGGGGTATAGGGACGGTGTTGCATCTCATGCAGGGGAAGGTATGTGGGGTGGTTTGGGGTGGTGAAGGGATGAATGAACCAGGGAGTTGTGGAGGGGGTAGTCTCTGCAGAAGGCGGAAAGGGGTGAAGATGGAAAGATATGTTTAGTGGTGGGATCACATTGGAGGTAACAGAAATGTCGGGGGATGATGTGCTGGATGCGTAAGCTGGTGGGTAAAGGTGAGGACCAGGGGAACCCTGTGGGAGAGGGGGAGCTGGAGCAGAACGACGGGACAAAGAGAAGAAGAGGGTGAGTGACCCATCTGTTGTAGGGTAACCAATTGTAAGGACTAGAATTAGTGTATAGGGATGTGGATTGTGCTAATGTGGTGTCAGGAAACAGTAGACGAAGCCTAAAGGGCCTGTCCCACCAAGGCAATTTTTTCGGCGACTGCGGTGACTGTCACCATCGTGGCAGGTCGCCGAAAAAGCAGCGACTGGACCCCCCTCCCCCCCCCACAACAATGTCTACGACAAGCTACGACAACCTACCATGTCAAGATACGGCAAGTTGACGTCAAGCTATGGCAAACTACTGACAACCGGCGACCCATGAGGACGTCCACCTACGACCACACCTATGACAACCTACGACGACACAGGCAACAACCTACGACAACCGAAGTCAACCTACGTCCACCCATGACAAGCTATGACAAGCAACGACCCTGTCGGCGACAACTGAAGACAACTGGAGACAATTCAGTCGCCGGTATCTGTCGCCAGTTGACGTCGGTTGACGTAGGTAGTCGCCAATGGAATTCACCGAAGTCAGCACCCGGCGACAACCAACGTCACCTGGCGACAACCTGCGTCATCCTGGCGACAACCTATGACAGCACCTATGAAAGGAGAATACAAGCTACGTCAAGCTACGTCAAGCCCGCACTCGCCAAAAAGTTTTGAACATTTCAAAATCCAGCGGCAACCAGAAAAAAGTTATGCCTCTTTAGGCGACTTGAGGAGACTACTCACGACCATACAGGTGTCACCCTGTGACCATGTGGCGACAACCTAGTCGCCTGTAGTCGCCGAAAAAATCGCCTAAGTGGGACAGGGGCTTAACAGGAATGTCATTGATTATGTATGCACCTATCATTGTAACAGAAATTTGGATCTCGGCAGGAAACTGCAGATTAAGTCTAACAGGAATGTAATTGAGTATGCGTGTACCCAGCATTGTAACAGAAATTTGGATCTACCGTTAACAAATTTAGACTTGTGGATAATCATTTCATCCTGTTTGTGACTGAATTCAATCTTACTGAAGGTAGGCAAAAAATGCTGGAGAAACTCAGCGGGTGAGGCACCATCTATGGAGAGAAGGAATGGGCGACGTTTCTGGTCGAGGCCCTTCTTCAGTCGGATGTCGGGGGGGGCGGCAAAAAGAAAGGAAGAGGCGGAGACAGTAGGCTTTGTGGGAGAGCTGGGAAGGGGGAGGGGAAGGAGGGAGAAAGCAAGGGCTATCTAAAATTAGAGGTCAATGTTCATACCGCTGGGGTGTAAACAACCCAAGCAATATATGAGGTGCTGTTCCTCCAATTTGCGCTGGGCCTCACTCTGGCAATGGAGGAGGCCCAGGACAGAAAGGTCAGATTGGGAATGGGAGGGGGAGTTGAAGTGCTGAGCAACCGGGAGATCAGGTTGGTTAGTACGAACTGAGCGGAGGTGTTGGGCGAAGCGATCGCTGAACCTGCATTTGATCTCGCCGATGTAGAGAAGTTGATACCTAGAACAGCGGATGCAGTAGATCAGGTTGGAGGAGGTGCAGGTGAACCTCTGCCTCACTTGGAAAGACTGATTGGGTCCTTGGATGGAGTCGAGGGGGGAGGTAAAGCGACAAGTGTAGCATTTCCTACGGTTGCAAGAGAAACTGCCCGGGGAGGGGGTGGTTTGGGTGGGAAGGGATGAATTGACCAGGAAGTTAAGGAGGGAACGGTCTCTACGGAAAGCAGAAAGGGGAGGAGATGGGAAGATGTTGCCAGTGGTAGGACCCCGTTGGAGGTGGCGAAAATGTTGGAGGATTATATGTTGTATGCGACGGCTGATGAAGTGGAAGGTGAGGACAAGGGCGACTCGGTACCCGGACGTGGCGCCGACAGACAAGAAGCCAAAGCTAAGAAGTCGAAGCCAAAGAACCGAATAGAAACGAGGCCGAAAACGCCAATGAACCGAAAGAGTCCGAAGACGAAACGCCTACTAACCGAAAGGATGGGACGCCTAAATCCAAACTAACCAAAAGGGCGGAATGCCTAAACGGCAACGAACCGAAAGGCTGCGTCACCTAAAAGCAAACTTACCTAATGGCTGCTCTGTCAAACGCCACCTACCCGAAAGGCGGTTTCGCCTACAAGCCAAAGGACCGACTGCCGCTCAACAGAACAGTCTAAGAATGGACATGGCGTTGCCGGGGGGCGGGACTTGTCAGCGATTGGTCCAGACTCCCGCGTCAATCACATCAGTGTGAAGGCATGAACATTGTCCCAAACCTCCGCTCCACCCGACCCACAGCCCTCAGAGGGTGGCCGTGGGAGAGTGGGGGCTGTCCCGAGGAATGCACACATTCGGCCGCTTTTAACGGTGCTTGGGTTCAGATTGCCCAGTCACCTATGGCTTGTGTGGGAAAATGAACCCCACCCTCCCGTCTCCCCCTTCTCTCTCTCCCCCTCTCTCTCTCTCTCCCTTCTCTCTCTCCCTTCTCTCTCCTCCTCTCTCTCCCCCTTCTCTCTCCTCCTCTCTCTCCCTTCTTCTCTCTCTCCTCCTCTCTCTCCACTCTTCTCTCTCTCCTCCTCTCTCTTCCCCTCCTCTCGCTTCCCCTCCTCTCCCCCTCTCTCTCCCTTCTCTCTCCAGCATTTTGTGTCTATCTTTGGTGTGACAGTTGTCTCATTTCATCGGCTTCGTGTATTGCGCGCCGAGGAGAGACGTTGGACATGCCGCTTGCATCTATTCAAACAGGTGCTCTCAAATTGAAATCCCACATTTTTGTGAGAGAGGGATGGAATGGATGGAACCACCAGTTAATTAACCATGTTCCCGAATGTAAGAACGATTTGTACATGTAATACATGATATACACCAGTTAATTAACCATTTATAAATGTATATCATGTATTACATGTATAAATCGTTCTTACATTCGGGAACATGGTTAATTCATGGATTTCTGATAGTCCACGTACACTACATCCACTGGCTCTCCCTTGTCCATTTTCCAAGTTACATCCTCAAAAAATTCCAGAAGATTAGTAAAGCAAGATTTCCCCTACGTAAATCCATGCTGTCTCAGACCGATCCTGTAACTGCTATCTAAGTGTGCTGCTATTTCATATTTTATAATTGACTCCAGCATCTTCCCCACCACCGATGTCAGGCTAACTGGTCTATAATTCTGTTTTCTCTCTCCCTCCTTTCTTAAAAAGTGGGATAATATTACCTCCAATCCACAGGAACTGAACCTGAATCTATAGAACATTGGAAAATGATCGCCAATGCATCCACGATTTCTAGAACCACCTCCTTAAGTACCCTGGGATGCAGACCATCAGGTCCTGTGGATTTATCAGCCTTCAGTCCCATCAGTCTACCCAACACATTTCCTGCCTAATGTGAATTTCCTTCAGTTCCTCCATCATCCATGGCCATGAGTACATCTGGGAGATTGTTTGTGTCTTCCTTAGTGAAGACAGAACCAACGTACCTGTTCAACCCGTCTGCCATTTCCTTGTTCCCCATAATAAATTCACCTGTTTCTGTCTTCAAGGGACCACATTAATCTTAACTAATTTTTTTCCTCTTCACATACCTAAAGAAGCTTTTACTATCTATATTTCTAAAAGTCTGATCTTGACCACTTCCTGTTGTTCTGTATATTGATGTTAGAAAAAACATTTCCACTTACGGCTGTGATTTTTGGCCATCTTACTCAGAATCCCCCTCCGCTGCGCAGGACAAGAGGATTTTTCCCATCAATGAAAAATAAAAGAGTTATTAGTGTTTTTAAAATGTTGAGATTCTCTCTCCTGAAGGCCACGCCGCCTCCGGAGGGACTATAAAACCCGGAAGTGTTGAGTGCCTCAGTCAGTCTCTGCAAGATGGGGGAGCGAGAGGATCACGTCTCTCAGTTTGAGCTGTGAATAACACTGAACACATGTCTACTAAACTGTGAGTGGTTTTACTGACCTGTCAGTGCTCTTAATGTGGTTTGAAAATATAGTTTAGAAATGCTAAAACTGTGTTGCCTTTGGTTTGGAAATGCTAAAGCTGTGTTGCCTTTGGTTTGGAAATGCTAAAGCTGTGTTGCCTTTGGTTTGGAAATGCTAAAGCTGTGTTGCCTTTGGTTTGGAAATGCTAAAGCTGTGTTGCCTTTGGTTTGAAAATGCTAAAGCTGTGTTGCCTTTGGTTTGGAAATCCTAAAGCTGTGTTTCCTTTGGTTTGGAAATGCTAAAGCTGTGTTGCCTTTGGTTTGGAAATACTAAAGCTGTGTTGCCTTTGGTTTGGAAATGCTAAAGCTGTGTTGCCTTAGGTTTGGAAATGCTAAAGCTGTGTTGCCTAATTAAAGTTGCCTTGCCTAATTAAAGTTTCCTTGCCTAATAAAAGTTGCCTTGCCTAATTAAAGTTGCCTTGCCTTCTATATAATTAAAAGTCTAATCTTGACCACTTCCTGTTTGCGCATTATATTGATTTTAGAAAAAATGCTACCACGTACGGCTGTGATTTTTGGCCATCTTACTCAGAGTCCTCCTCCGCTCATCAGGTGCCGAGGATTTTTCCCATTGATGAAAAATGAAAGAGTTATTAGTGTTTAAAAAATGTTGAGATTCTCTCTTCTGTCAGTCATGCCATGAAGGCCATGCCCCTTCTGGTGGGGGGGGGAGGGACTATAAAACTCAGAATTATGGGCGTGGCTCAGTCTCTGCAAGATGGAGGAGGGAGAGGTCATGACTCGCTGTCTTTAGTAGCCTTGCACCCTGCTTGAAATGGTATGAAACTGCACTTGAATTTGGTGGCCTTGCACCCTGCTTGAAGTGGTAAGAAACTGCACTTGAATTTGGTGGCCTTGCACCCTGCTTGAAATGGAATTTCAAGGAATGGCCGTGAGTCAACTGCCAGCCCACCAGCCGTGAGTGAGTGCGCTGCCAGCACAACAGGCTTGAGTGCCTGAGCCGCCAGCCCAAGAATCTATTCGGCCCACAATGTCCATACTAGCCCTCTGGAAACCAGTCCCTGCAGCCCACAACACCCATACTAGCGCTCCAGAAAGCCCCCACTGACCACCAATATTGGAGTTAGTGGAGAGGTGGAATATTGCGTTGGGGGACCAGCCCTCCCGTGTGATGCTGGGACCCAATGGGTCCCACTTAGTCTAGTCCTCCTTTATATTCTTGGCTAGCTTACCTTCATACCTCATCTATTCTCCCCGTATTGCCTTTTTAGTTATCTTCTGTTGCTCTTTAAAAGTTTCACAATCCTCTGGCTTCCCGCTCATCTTTGCTACATTATACTTCTCTTTTATTTTATACTGACCTTGACTTCCCTTGTCAGCCACGGTCGCCTCTTATTCCCCTTAGAATCTTTCTTCATCTTTAGAATCTTTCTTCGTCTTTGGAATCAACTGATCCTGCACCTTCTGTATTATTCCCAGAAATACCTGCCATTGTTGTTCCACTGTCATCCCTGCTAGGGTCTCTTTCCAGTCAACTTTGGCCAGCTCCTCCCTCATGCCTCCATAGTCCCCTTTGCTCAACTGTAATACTGACATTTCCGATTTTCCCTTCTCCCTCTCAAATCTTTCGATATACTATTAAAAGACTTGTCTTGTATGTACGTGTGTATGTGTGTGTACGTGTTATTGTATCTTCGCCAAAACAGTGCATGGCAGTGCTTAAATTCTTGCAGAACTTTATTTTGATTTTTCCCGACATCGATCTGATCAATTTTTCTTCAGATTTGATGTTATATTTCACGTTATTGATATTTACTTTTTTTTTAAAGCCAACTTTGAAAAAAATAACTGCCTTTGACAGGGAGACTCTTCGAGCAGCTTCCAGTGATGATGTCACAATGCCATCTCACAGTCATCCAATCACAATGGGATCTCATTTTACACACGCTGCAGTCACCATTCCAAACACCAAAAATGACATCACAATGAGATCTCTGCTGCTGATCTCTGTTGTAAGGAGAGGGCGTAGTGGGGGAGATTTAAAAGCTTTCAAGTGACATTTAAAAGTTGGATTTCTTCAAATCTGCTCTGGCGGTTAGGCAGTTATGATGTCACAATGCCCTACCAGCTACAATGTTTCTGTCCCAGAATACAGAGTTCTTCACAGCAAATGTCCTTCAGGGAAAGAATCTGCCAGCCTAACCCAGCACAGCATAGTTTAATGATTACATTTGGAAGCTTACGTTGGGGAACGGGTTGCGTTAGGTGACCAGGTCTCCCGTGGGGGGGCTATGGGTGAGTGGTGGATTATTGCGTTGGAACGGGTTACATTGGGGCATTGGGTAAGTGGTGAAAACAGGTTGCTTTGGGGGAACGGGTGAGTGGTGTATATTTCTTATACTTCACGCATTCATATACAACACTTCATCTTTGGTATTCACGTCCCCTCTCCCACCGGTCACTATTGCCCCTGACCACACTCTCTTATCCCATCTCAAACTTTCCTTCCCATTAATTCGGGAGTCTTTTCTACCTTTCCCTGTGCTCACTTCCCCTTTAACTCCATCTTTATACTCCCAATTTGTTAACCCCTCCCCCCACTATTTAAGTTAAACCCACAAGATAAAGCTTTTACAATAGTCACCATGGTAAAAGCAGTATTTTTTTTACTTTCCAAAGTTAATGCTTTGCATTTGCCAGTAAATGTTTTGAACCTTGAACAGGTATTTTCATCGAACATGGTAGTGCAGCAGGGACATAATCCGACTTGCAATGTCCAATTGAGCTGGAATAATGAAAGGAAATTTTCACATCGAGTCATAGTGTCATACAGTGTGGAAACAGGCCCTTCGGCCCACACACCAACAAACATATCTCATCTACACTTGTTCCACCTGCCTGCGTTTGGCCCATATCCCTCTAAACCTATCCTATCCATGTACTTCTCCAAATGTTTCTTAAACGTGTGATGCTACCTGCCTCAATTACCTTCTCCAGCAACTCGTTCCACACACCCACTGTCTTTTGTGTGAAAAAGTCACCCCTCAACTTTCTATTCAATCTTTCCCCCTCACCTTAAACCTATGTCCACTGGTTCTTGATTCCCCTATTCAGGGCAAGTGACTCTGTGCATCTACCCGATTTATTCCTCTCATGATTTTGTACACCTCTATAAGATCACACCCTCATCCTCCTGCGCTCCAAGGAATAGAGTCCTAGCCTGCTTAACCTCTCCCTATGGCTCAGGCCTTCAAGTCCTGGCAATATCCTCGTAAAACTTTTCTGCACTCTTTCTAGCTTTACAACATCTTTCCTATAACATTATGCCCAGAACAGAACACAATACTCTAAATGCGGCCTCACCAACGTCTAATGTAACTGCAACATGACCTCCTAACTTCTATACCCAGAGACACATCCTGGCTCTGGTTCTTTTATCAATCTATTTCAATCTGGACTCTACTTACTAACACCTTATCATTGAGCAATTTCTCCTCATTTACACATGTAAAACCTTTATAATTTTAAACAACAAACAAATCTCTCATTAAAATCCTCAATGCTAAGAAAAATAGCCCTTTTTATTCAAACTAAAACATAAGCCCTTCTCCCTGCAACCATTATGGTCAATTTCTTGTGTAATCTCCACAATCTTTTTCCATAATATATGAAGCTCAAAACAATATTCCAGCTGGGACCAAACTAATATTTAGATCCAACATTTAGAGCCAGGGTAAGGGAAAGTATGTTGGCGAGACTACACCTGGAGTACTGTGGGCAATTCTGGTTACCCAGCTCTAGAAAGGATGTCATTAAATTGGAAAGAGCGCAAAAGTGTTTTGCCAGGATGTTAACTGGCCTTTCACGCTTGAACCATAGAAAGCATTTGAATAGGCTGCGACTTTTGTTTTTGGAGTGTAGGAGGCTGAGGTTTGAGCTTGTTGAGTGTACACGGTCACGAGGGGCTTGGATAAGGTGAACGTTCACAATCTTTTCTCCCAGGGTAGCAGATACAAGAATTATAGTGTGTAGGCTTATAGTGAGAGGGGAGAGATTTAAGAGTGTTGGGGGTTAGTTCCCTTTGCTCCACTTCGGGCCCAACTGCCCGAGTGATTCTCTCCCTTGTCGGTGGGTCAAACGGCCACCACTCCACTCGAGCGGTTCCCAACAGAGAATACAAAAAAAAGGGTTCACCTGGGTTCGAGACCTCGGAATTATGGTGGGATATGATAAAAGGTTGACTTGACCAGAGCGTGCTGATGAGAGAAAACAGAAACCAGAAACCAAGACGGACTCAAAGCAAGTCTAAAATTTACAGGCGTTATTGAACAAATGAGAAATCGAATTTCACCAACTCTACATAATACATGACTAAACTTATGCTTTAAACTAAGACTATGGAAAGAAAATTATCGGGCATGTCGTAAAAACTTACTTTACACAATTTTAATTACAAATGCACCCCCCCTTTCCCCTTCTTCTCTCAACTATCCTATTTCGAGAACTTCACCAGGTCGTCTGGGGGTACTTACAGCAGAAAAGAGAGCGAGCTCTTGCTTGCCTGTCCCTTTTATACCCGAGTTTCTCCCTTGAAACCTCCCAGGTGGTCCTCTGGACAAAAGGGTCTTTCGATGATTCCCAGTTTCAATCTGGCATGAACAATAGGCTTCCGATGATAATGGGTTTGCTGATGTCACGATGCCTCAGCCTGATCATTATCCAATCACCTGGATGGGCTCCCATTGTCCCGATGGATGGGCCATTTACGATGGTGATTGTCTTGCTGCTGCGCTATTTACCCCCGTCTGCTGGGCTCGGTTCCTTCCTTTGTCTTTCCAAGATAATCTCGTTATCTCCGTCCCGGCCTTTCCTGTTCTCATCATTCGCATAGTCATGTGGCTGCTCAGGCCCACAGACAGGCTTTGAACTTGTGATCCCTTGGGGTTTTTTTTTCCTTTTGCAGCCAGCATGTCTGTTTTAAAATGTCCAGGTCCTTATCCCTGAGTTCTTCCATAATCGTTTGGAGGATTTGCCCCCAATAACTTACATGCCCCTACGATACATCCAGGCTTGCACGGACCGTATCGATTGACAAAGTTAGTGGGCAACTCCTCCAGTCTCAAGAGTTGTAAACACCCCTGTCGAGATTGTGAAATTATGTACCCCGAAAGACCCCTTAATTGCTAAACTAGACCCTCGAAGCACATTAACTTACACTATACACCTTTTACTTTAAATCAATCCCACAAACCATACAGTACCATCACGACCGTTACCTGAAAATGCAGGGAACATAACATATGTACGAAACTATTGCAATAGAGTACAGACATTTTACAGTGCCGAGGTGTCTTTACAGCTGCGTCGGGCGGCTCGATTTACCAGCTGTTGTAATTTGGTCATCCTCCTCCGCCTTTTAAATTTGCAATTAATACATAGCAAATACACCACAATTATCATCTGGCAGATGATCAGAACATGGGACACGATGCGGACCCATGCTGGAGCTACGATCCAGGACTCCAGGTCCCACCAACTTGGAGACTTGATCTCTTCGATCTCCCTGGCGATATCCAGTGTCTTTTGTTCCAGGGAGAAGAAGTGTTTGTGCGACAACTCGACGGCCACCAGCAACTCTTTTAATTTTTTCTTCACTGGGGGAATATCATACCCGAAATGGGCCACATAGTTAGATAAGTCTGTTACATTTTCTCGTACCGAGAGGTGAACCGAAGAAGGTTCCATGATGGGTAATATTCGCTGCTGTGCCACATGGACTTCTGCCCTGGGTTTAAAACAGAAGCTGCTGTGTGGTATCGGGCACCACAGCTGTGATCCGTGCTGATACCGCTGGGCTCTTGTGGTGACACAGTACGTCCCACTGCTTATATACGCCACCTGTGGAGGGACATGGTTTGCCGCCATTGCCTCCATGGTACAGTTTATAGGCTGTGCCCCAACAGTCCTGAACCCACACTGAGGCCTAGCCTCGGCACCCATGTGCTGGGGACACAGGATTGCCTGTGCTCCCCGGCTCCGACAACCCAAAAGGTCAATGCCTGTCACAGCCTGCTCCCTCACTATGACATAAGGCGGGATCTTCCCCTAGCGAATATGCACCCCCCCCCCCCACGAACAACTCCCACGTTCTCCACTCAGTACAGAGGAGCTGGTCGTGCCGAGGTTCCCATCACCGGGATTCTTACGACCACTCCCATTATGGTGTGATTGGACTTTCCGCAATCCACCGGTACCGGGTAGGCCTCGGAGGCCACACGAAGCTGACAAGGACTCAAAGTGCTGTTATAAGGGTGTAGCGCTGCTAGGTGCTGGTTGCTTATCCAGGAGGGGACCCAACCTTGCCTCAGGTCTTCCAGGTTGCTCCTCCCCTCCCCCAACAACCACACACCATACAGCCCACACACATCATTCTGTGCAGCATGATCGGACGCATTTTCCTCCCCCAGAACCTTTCGTAACTGGCCCTTCAACTGATTGATCTGCAGGGCCAGTTCTACGTTGTCCATGTTAAATGCTGTAAACCCATCGTTAACCACCCCTCGTCTTTGCCTACCGGACTCCATAGTGAAATTCCCTCCCCCGCGGTACATCTCTTCTATGTCTATGTTCCCGAAATCCAGGTTGTGGAATTTCTGGAACATGTCTTTTAACAGGGCCTGATATAATAATTCCGGCTCGCGGGGGCACCATGCGGGTAACCGCACTTTAGTCAAATTTATACTGAGGCCACAGCGTAATGCATTCCCTGGTGCAGCACCTTCTTGGTTGGGACGAGCGCTAACCCATTCTCCGGCCCTTTGGTGGTGGTTGGACAGTTTTGAGGGTTGATCGGTTGGGCTGTGGGTAGGGGCTTCACCTGAACCGGCAGTTCGGTGGCTTTTACCATAGTCCCAGTCCTGGGGGCCACACATGCCTGCCCACTGCGGTCCCAATCTATCCCGTTCCCGGGTTTCTGCCACCACTTGACGAAGGTGATTGATGCCCCTACCGGACACACCTTGGCAGACCCCCATAGACAGAAATAAATCCCCTGGTCATAGGCCCACCATTTGTCCCAACATACAGTGATCCCACCCGGTGACCCCGTGATGGTCCGCTAGGTATCATTGTCCAGTCTTTCCCAGTCCGAGGATCGATCCCTCATGTCCGAGCTCAGCTTCCTGAGCCACCACCATCTCCCCAAAGGAACGTCCCCCTTACAGGTTAAACACACCCGCCAGCCCTCAGTCACCCTAACCTGGTCGGTAGCCACCTGTATCTCGGCACAGGGTACGGATGCTTCCCCGTAGGTGAAGCTCCTGTGGCTGGAGAACCTGGTCGAGTTCGACCCCAGCCATCCAGGCCATCTCCCCTCATGGGAGTATCCGGCCTGGCTATCCGCTACCGGGTTTCCTTGCCCAGTAGACACGAGGGGTGCTCTGCCCCCAGAGCACCCGTATACGATGGACTCCTCCGTGTCCCCGCAACGCGCCACGCACATCCGGAGGCACATCGTTGCCATCATCCATACGGCGGGGCTACCCATCTAGAAAACAAAGCAAAACACCTCCTAGCCTCCACATCGCTATCCGCCTCCCTGTACTCCATCACACCCATGGAAGAGTGGCCATCCGGCCGACGGTAGCGGCTACCGTCCTAATAATGGCGTTCGGGGTTTTGTCTTTGTCTGTTGTGGTCTACTTTTCCACAGCCCATCTCTTCGAGGCAGCCGACGTTCCCGTACTGTCCGTCCCTGTACTCCCCTGTATCTATACAAAACCCTATATCTTATTACAAAACACTAACTACATCTACTCACACACAAACCAATGCTATATACAACGCCACCCGTCTCCGGGTGGCCAACTCATAACTGGTCCCCGTCACGCTGGGGCCACCCCTCTGGTGGGCCCACCCGTGCAGGCCAGAACTCCTCCTGTCGAGGGGCCTGACTGCCCCTCACCTCCCTTTGCACTAAGGGGTTTCGAGATACCCCCATGTTCCCTGCGGAGACTGGGCTCCCTCCAGCCGCACTCCGTAGTGCCCCGTTTTGGCCACTCTCCCTCCCGTCCCTCCTGTGGCCGGCCCTAGCCCTAGGTTTAATTAGGCATGGTGACCACCTTACTGGGGGTTTAGTGACCCTGTTACTCCTACGTCTGACCGGGGGCTCCCACACCAGAGGTGATACCTCCATCTCCTCTGCTTCTGCTAGTTCTGCCTCTCTTAGGCAGTCTATGGTACCTGCCTGCGGAGGGCTGGAATCAGCATCCTTCCCCGCTGCTTCCAGTCCTCGCCCTGGGACACAGCAGGCTACTTCAGGCTGACTACCCGTGGGCTCGCCTGGCTCCCCTACGGTTTCCACATCAACCCGGGTCTGTTCTTGATCCTGTTCCCTGACATGTACCCCTTTCTTACTTTCCCCTGCCCTTGTGGGGTCGAACAATTTACACTGGTTGATGTGGAACCATTTGACTCTACGGGGAAGCTGAATGGCATACACCATGGGACTGGCCTTGTCCACTATGTTGTATGGGCCAGCATACAAGGGTTCGAACACCCCTACCCTAGCATATCTCCTGACCATTACCTGGTCCCCCACTGCCCACTCGCAATGCCTGCGAGGCTCCAGCAGTAGCTTGTTTCTTTGGTGCGGGGCCCCCATGTTTCTGGCTGCCTGCCAGCAGTGAACCTGCCTAAGTTGTTCAAATAGCCTCTTGGCAAACTTGTCCCGGTTCACTTCCCTGAGCTGTCCCTCTGTTAAGGCTGGGACCATAACGTGCATGGGCGTTCTCATGACCCAGCCCGTCATAAGCTCATGGGGAGAGTACCCCGTACTCCTGGACTGGCTGGCCCGAATCCCCATAAGGACTCACAGGTTGGGTGAGTCCCCTGTTTCCTTCCTTATCCTTTCCTTTATTGTCCGGTTCAACCGCTCTACCGGACCTGAGGACTGGGGGTGGTAGGTCACATGCCACTTGGCCTTGATGCCCAGTATTCTAAGGGTGGACTGCATGACCTGTCCCGTGGAATGGCTCCCCTGATTTGACTCCACGAACTGTGGGAGTCCCCACCTGGTGAACACCTCCCTAACCAGGATTTTTGCCATACCCACAGCGGTGGCTGCTCTGCAAGGAAAGGCCTCTACCCATTTTGAGAACACATCCACAAGGACTAAGCAGTACTTGTAACCCCCTTGAGCGGTTCGAAGGGGTCCGATGTAGTCGATTTGAATCGACTGCCATGGCCCCTCCACCCTCCTGATGTGTCCCATAGAAACCTTCCTTTTCTGGGGGTCTGGGTTGTTTGCTGCGCAAACTAGACAGCTTGCGCAAACGTCACGAACGTCTCCCCTGAGCCCTGGCCACCATCCTGCCATCTCTACTCGCTGCCATGTGGTCTCTGGCCCGGGCTGACCTGCCCCTGGACCCTCATGGACTTGTTTTAAAAATTCCCTTCTGTACAGGGAAGGCACTACCCACTTATCTCCCTTGAATAACATGCCTTCCTTTACTGACATGTCTTTACCCCCATACGGTCCCTCTATCTTCTCCTGCCTGCAAATGGCTGCTGAGGCAGCCTTTAAAATGGGGTCTTGTGCCTGGACCGTGGTCAGGTCCGGGGCCAAAACCACTCCCGCACTCCCCTTTTCTCGAGGCTGCTCCCTGGCTGCAGCTACCTGTCCTACCTCATAGGGGTCCCATGCTTTCCCACTCCTGGCTCCTTCTGTGGCCAAGCGATCCGCCCTCTGATTTCCCTCGCCTCGTGGCTCCGTTTTGGAATGGGCCTTCACCTTATGGATATATCTATCCCCGCCCTTCCCTACGGCTGCTACAATCCTCTCTAATTGGGGTTTAGTGGTCAGGGGCTTCCCGTCCAATGAGGTGTACCCTCGGCGGGACCAGATGGCCAGATATTCCATGCAGGAATTGCATGTGAACATGCTGTCCGAACATATGGTGTATGGAGTGGGGAAACGCTCGGGATGGGTGACCACGTACATTACCGCCGCCAGCTCGGCCTGCTGGGTGCTTAACGTATGTGGGAGTTTAAGGGCTAAGGCTATCTCCGCCTCGGGGTCCCAGATCCCACACCCCGTGAGCCTTATGCCCTCGGACACGATACTGGACCCGTCCACGTATATTTCCCTACCCGTGGGATGTAACCCTGCTCTAAGCCCAAAGTCCACCTCCCATACCCCTTCCACCGAGCAACGATGTGGCTCCCCTGGGTACACCAAATTGGCTGCGAGCTTGGGCTCGCATAGCCTCTCAACCCGTAAGGCCATTTGGGAAAGGAGAAGGGTCCAGCGAGTGATCCTCGCACTGCTAACGGTCCCATCCTTAATCCGACCGTCCAGCAGCATCTGGGTTGGGGTATGGTGGGTCAGGAGTGTGATGGGGGACATTCTTATGAAGACCTGTACCCTCTTCACTGCCCAGTATGTGGCTAGCAGGTGCCGCTCACAGTTTGAATAGGACCTTTCTACCTCTGTGAGGACTCTGGAGGAATACACCACTGGCCTTAACTTGCCGTGCCGTTCCTGGAGGAGCACTGCGCCCAGGCCATCGCTGCCTGCGGCTACCTCCAGGAAAAATTCCTCCCTGTAGTCGATGGCTCCCAGAGCTGGGGCCTTTTGCAGGTCCCGCTTCAAATGGATGAATGCCGACTCGCACTGCCCATCCCACTCCCACTCTACCCCTTTGCGTAGCAGCCGGTGCAGAGGTGCTGCGGTCGTGGCATAGTCCTCTATAAAGTCTCGGCAATAGCCCGTGATGCCCAGAAATGACCTCCCCCCCCCCCCCCACGTCCGTTGGGACTGGGAGTTCCTGCACTGCCTGCCTTCTTGCTGTATCGATACCCCTTTCTCCGGCCATAAGGGTCACTCCCAAGAACCTTACCTCTTGTAACCCTATCTGTGCCTTCTTCGCATTTACTTTTAAACCGCTCTTACAGAGCAGCTCCACAAGTTCGTTTACTAGGGGCCCATGTTCCTCACTGGTGTCCGTGAATAGCAAAATATCGTCCACATACTGGACGACCTTGTGGGGCTCACTGAATTCCTTTAAACATTCCGCCATACATTGGTGGAAAATGCTGGGGCTATTGTGGAACCCTTGGGGAAGACAGTTCCACGTGTACTGCTGCCCCTTGAATGTGAAAGCAAATTTGTACTGGTCTTCCTTCCTGACCGGGATAGACCAGAAACCGTTTGAGATGTCTAGCACCGTAATTACAGATGCAGACGCCGGAATTTCCCCTAATATGTCTGCTACGGCTGCCACAGTTGGTGCGCAAGCTGGAATGTTCTTATTCAGGACCCTATAATCTACCGTGGCCCTCCAGGAATTGTCTGGCTTCCGTACGGGCCAGAGCGGTGAGTTCACGTGGGTGGCTATGGGCCTCAAAACGCCTTGCTTAACCAGTGAACTCAGGGCGACTTCTAAGTCAGCCTCCGCTTCTCGGGGAAAACTATACTGTTTCTGCGGTCGGGACATGGGATCCCCGTCTATCCTGACCTCTGTTCCTGTGACCCTTCCACAGTCGTGCTTGTGAGTAGCGAATGCGGCCAAATTTCGCTTAACATGGCCTCGATACTCGGTCGGGGTCTGCCACTCTAGGGCCTCTACATCGTACCCCTCTCTGGGCTTCACGACACAGAGCCCCTCTCTCTGGTGCCCTCTCGATGACCATTACCTCCTTCTCTCTCTCAGCCCCTTCTCCTGCTATGCCCCACAAACAGTGGTTCCTCAGGTCCACCAGGACCTGGTGGGCCACTATAAAGTCGGCGCCTAGTATCCCCTTTCCCTCCTGCTCCCAACTCATCAGGACGCACTTCCACTGCGCCTGGAATGCTCCTAATCGAATGGACAAGGGAACAGAGAAAAACCCCATCTTCTCGTTTCCCGTAAAACCGACAAGACTATAGGGCGCCCCACTAGATAGAGGGGATGTACGGGGATTGTCCGTGTGGACAATGGTACTGGAAGCACCTGTGTCCAGCAGGTAACTCCCGACCACATCCTGTACCTCCATCTTGACCCAGGGTCTCCCACATGGGCCATATTCTAACGGGCATAGGAATGTGGGCTGTTTCGCTGGCAGTCATAAAGGTGCCGGGGGTGCGGATACGGGCGTGCCCTGGCCTGTTGCCATGGCTACGTGTCCGGACCCTCCCGCCTTGGACTGCAAAGAGGCCAATAGATCTTTTACATCTATTGTTCCCGGCACGGCTGCTCCCTCCTCCGGGGCTGGGTCGGCTGTTACCGGGGTCCTATCCTCCACTGCTCTACTTGGGTTTCTGCACTCCCTCTTGTAGGGCCCGGGCTTCCCACACCCATAGCACACCGGCCTCATCTCGGAAGAGGTCCGGCTGCCTTCCTGTTTCCACTCCCTCCTTTTGGGGGGTGCCGGTACTATATTGTGCACCTTGCCCTTAAAGGGCTTCTCCTCACTTCTCTCCCCGTTGCAATACGCAAAGGTGAGCTTCCTTATTACCTCCGCCTCGTTAAGGTTTGGGTCGAACCAGTGCTCAGCCTTTGCCCTAACTCGCGGGAGGCAATTCGCTACCAGAGTCTTCAGCCAGTGGGCTGTTCTCTCATCTAAATTCCGCCTATCTAAAGGCGTCCCACACGCTCCCTCAGACACTGCCCACAGTCTGTCTGCGAACATGTCCGGGGACTCAGCTACCTGCTGCTTCGTCTCCCCCACCCTGTCGAAAGGACTTCCCTGATTCAACCCCATGGCCTCCAGAACCGCCGTCTGTGCCGCTACCCATGTTTCAGGTCTTCCCCCTTCCATGGAGGTCACTGCCTTGCATAGGTAGGAATCCACGGTCATCAGTAGTAGCTTTACCCATTCTACCTCATCGCAATCGTTTATGTCGGCTGCCTGCTGCACCTCCATAAAATGCAATGACAGGTCTCCCGCCCTGGTTAACCTGGGAACGTGAGCCACCATCCCCCTCAGCATGTGTGCCCCATGGGGAATGATGATATCACTCTCTATGGGCCCCCTATCTGCCAGCCCTACCGGGGGACCATATTTCCTTTGCCGTACCGGGCACATCTGCCCTACCTGGGGCTGTTGCCCCTTTACCCCCTGCTCTTCCACCATGATCGGTAACCTCACCACCTCATGGTGTGCTACACATGGCGCAGATGCCGCTAACTGAGGGGGCTCTCCCGCCCCTCCTTGGGCCTGTCCCTTCCCGGACAACCCGAACCCCACCTGCCGACCAGGACCTATTCCCGGCGCCTCAGGAGCCACTCGCTATGGGCCACCCTGTATGCTGCTTGGATATCTTGGAACTTTCCCTCCAGCTCCCTGTACCTCTGTGTACTCTGAGCCAGGAGTTTCTGGGCGTTCCGTTCCCTCTCCTTTGCCTCTACCGTCTGGCATTGGAGGAATTCCTGGGCATTTCTGTGGGACTCCCTAGCCTGCAAGATACACTGCCTGGCTTCACTGAGTTCCTCATATAGCCCTTCCCCTTCTCTAGCGCTTTCCTCAGCGCTGGCCCTAGCTTTTCTCAGTTGCTCTTCTAGACTCTCTACCTGTCTCTCAATTTTGGCTACCTGCTGTGATAGGCACGCTAGCCAAACTGCCTTTTCCTGCCCTTTATTATAACCTTTACTTTCCGTCCATTCTGCTGCAGCTGCTGCGGGCTGCTGTGCTGTCAAAAGTGCTACCACCCATTGTTTGGTGAGATTGATCTTTTTAAACAGATAAGAGGAGATTCTCTCCTCCATCTTGCTACGTTCTCTCACCCCGTCTGGCAAGTCACATATCCCAACCCACCGAGGTCCTGCCATGGTCGCCATTCTGTAGGGGTTTAGTTCCCTTTGCTCCACTTCGGGCCCAACTGCCCGAATGATTCTCTCCCTTGTCGGTATGTCAAATGGCCACCACTCCACTCGAGCGGTTCCCAAGAGAGAATACAAAAAAAAGGGTTCCCCTGGGTTCTAGACCTCAGAATTATGGTAGGATATGATAAAAGGTTGACTTGACCAGAGTGTGCTGATGAGAGAAAACAGAAACCAAGACGGACTCAAAGCAAGTCTAAAATTTACAGGCTTTATTGAACAAATGAGAAATCGAATCTCACCAACTCTACATAATACGTGACTAAACTTATGCTTTAAACTAAGACTATGAAAACAAAATTATCGGGCATGTTGTAAAAACTTACTTTACACAATTTTAATTACAAATGCACCCCCCCCCCTTTCCCCTTCTTCTCTCAACTATCCTATTTTGGGAACTTCCCCAGGTCGTCTGGGGTACTTACAGCTAGATCAATGCAGGGTCAGGAGCCGTCCAACAGAGCAGAAAAAAGAGCGAGCTCTTGCTTGCCTATTCCTTTTATACC
Source organism: Malacoraja senta (assembly GCA_038087875.1). NCBI lineage: Eukaryota > Metazoa > Chordata > Chondrichthyes > Rajiformes > Rajidae > Malacoraja > Malacoraja senta. The sequence continues at coordinate 304,185,659 of CM075977.1, read as the reverse complement.
CGAGTTTCTCCCTTGAAACCTCCCAGGTGGTCCTCTGGACAAAAGGGTCTTTCGATGATTCCCAGTTTCAATCTGGCATGAACAATAGGCTTCCGATGATAATGGGTTTGCTGATGTCACGATGCCTCAGCCTGATCGTTATCCCATCACCTGGATGGGCTCCCATTGTCCCGATGGATGGGCTTTTTACGATGGTGATTGTGTTGCTGCTGCGCTATTTACCCCCGTCTGCTGGGCTCGGTACCTTCCTTTGTCTTTCCAAGATAATCTCGTTATCTCCGTCCCGGCCTTTTCTGTTCTCACCATTCGCATAGTCATGTGGCTACCCAGGCCCACAGACAGGCTTTGAACTTGTGATCCCTTGGGATTTTTTTTTTCCTTTTGCTGCCAGCATGTCTGTTTTAAAATGTCCAGGTCCTTATCCCCGAGTTCTTCCATAATCTTTTGGAGGTCTATTGCCCCCAATAACTTACAAGAGGGACCTCAGCAGTAATGTTTTTCAATTTGAGGTCCGTATCTGGAATGAGCTGCCAGAGAAAGCTATACAAGCTTTCTTCTAGAGCTTTCAACTATAATTACAACTTTTAAAAGACATTTGGACAGATATTTGGTTGGAAAAGGTCTAAATGGATATGGGCCAAATGTAGGCAAATGAGACAAGCCCAGGGTGCCAATTTGATCGGCATGGACAGATGGGGTTGTTTCCTTGCTGTACAACTCTATGGCTTGATGTACAACTACTAAAGCTAGAGAGATACGTGTCAGAAATCATCATCCAGAAATATGAAAACCACAGGCATTTTGAAGATAATATAAGGTTGGAAATTATAGAGGTGGAAAGGCCAAGGGCACAGAGAGATTTGAAATAAAGGATGATTTTAAAATCAAGGCACTGTGTGAATCAATGTAGGTCCACGAGCACGTATCATGAATGACAGAAGAGTCTACCAGTCTAATGAAGGGTATCGCCGTGAAACAACATCTATCCATATTCTCCAGAGTTGCTGCCTGATCCACCGAGTTATTGCAGAACTTCATGGCTTTTTTTTGGTAAGCCAGCATCTGCAGTTCTTTGTGTCCACATTGATGAAAGCTTGCTGACCTGAAATGTAACTCTGATTCTCTCTCCATAGATGCAGCCTGACCTGCTGAGTATTTGCAGCATTTACTATTTTTATTTGTAGACTATGTACATTACAATCTTATTTCTTCACAACCTGTTACGCCTTAAAATGTAAGCCCAATTATGCGGCCAGTTCTGATGAAAATTCATCAGGCTGCTTCTCTTCCGACAGATTATGCTTTTTTTGTTTTTATTTCCATTTTCCATTATCCATACTACGATGCTTTTGTTTTATTTTTCATTATTTTAGCAATCTTTTGAAATTTCTATCATTCTGACTTTTATGTTCTGACTTCTATCATTGATCAATACATGTCTCCAATACAAATTATCTTATTTGAATTCCAATTATAAGCAACGGCTATCCCAGATTTCAAGCAATTCTTTATTCTAGTCTATTACACTCTAAAAACTTAATAACAATGATCATAACAGCACCATTTTATTGTGAAATGCATCACACAGATATTCAAAAGAGCAGCTGGATGTTTCATATGCCATATGGCACCTTAGGTGATAAAATCTGCAGCATGATGAGCTTCAACATTTCAAAAAGGAATACATGTTGCCAGACTAGAATAATGATCAGACCAATCTGCTATATAACTAACAAAGCATTTAAATGGTAGATTGGTTTATGAAATGCTGGTTTCGTACACCTATCTGAATGCATTTATATACCAAAAAAAGCTACTGGCAGCATTTTATCTGGGTATATTTAGAACAGTTTGAGACATCACTGAGAAGGAGAGTTGCCGAGGGAAACATCAAACGGTCATTGCCTGACATTTTCAGTTTTCATCATTTTCCCTACAGTATCCCTCACGACTAAAAATTAAAATTTGATTGAAGGCATTAGGAATGTCATCCAGATTGGGGGTTTCAATACTCGGGGGGATTGGGAGTTTCAATACTCGGTAGCAAAAATGTCAAAAGCCCAAGGCCTCCAAGGACAGTTTGTACGTAACAAATACCTGTCTGTCAGATTGTGAAGTTACACAATTATGAAGGATCTGTGGCCTTGACACTTCAGAAATAAATGAATGTCAGCATTGGCTTTAGATCTGCAAGCACAAACAGAACAGATGACCAAGGAGAATATGAATGTTGCTGAAGACAAATATAGTGTGATGTGACTCTCACACTGGCCAGCTACGGGCTGCAAAGATCACGAATCATGACAATCCAAGAGATACAACTTTAAGTGCAATCTTTGATTGAATGAAAGTATGATTTATTTGTTCATAAACATTCCATCACAAGTATAGAAATGATGGTCTTTTGAACAAAAACCATTTAAAGTAGCTATGCCTGCAGTGCCATGTGTAATATAAATCGCTGACAGGAATAGTCGGTTAAATGATCTAAACAGAAATTCACACACTCAAAGCTAAACAGCCGCTTAGTTTCACAGATACTAAAATATCACACAGAAAAAGGATACCATCTCCAATTTAATATTTCAACACTATTTTCAATAATGTGTTGGAATAATAACTTTAGTTTGTATGAATATGAAATGGGAGGGGTTATACTTAAAAAAAACAGTATACCATAAATGCCATCTAATAAATACAGTGATTTAGGGAAATAATGGCACGATCCATATTTTCATAAATTTTATTAAAACCCTGTTAATAAATAAATTAACGCATCATGGGAGATAGATGCAAAAAGCTGGAGTAACTCAGCGGGACAGGCAGCATCTCTGGAGAGAAGGAATGGGTGATGTTTCGGGTCGAGACCCTTCGTCTGAGCTGAGATACTCCAGCTTTTTGCATCTATCTTCGGTTTAAATCAGCATCTGCAGTTCCTTCTTACACAATTCATAATGGGATGCAGACACAAGAAATTGCAGATGCTGGAATTTGCAGAAGGGTCTGCAGTCTGAAGAAGGGTCCTGACCCGTAACATCGTCTGACCGTTCACTCCACAGATGCTTCGTGACCCACTGAGTTTCTCCTGAACTTTGTGTTTTGCTGCATGATGCAATGCCTTGCATGCCTGTAGCTCTGAGCTCCCAGTAAATCTGGAAACTACGTTTATTTCTGATTTTACTTCGGAGTCACGTGTGTGACTACGTGAAGAAGACCCGTCAGGGCGCATGCGCGTCATTATGTCTGACGCATTGATGCCCGGCAGCAGGAAGAGGAGCTCCTCCTGCAGGTGAGTAGTTTAGAAGCTCCACCAATGTCGGGGAGCCTTTGGAGGAGTTAGTAAAAAGAGAAACTTGTTGCTGTGTTTTGTCCCCACGATACAAGAACAAGGGATAATCAACAAGGTGCAGGCGTGCTATGGACAAGGGGAGAGAGAGCTGCGGGAGCGCAGTCTCTGAAAGGCAGCCTGTCACCTCTGGGGAGTCGCAAGCCGGTAGCGGTGCGGCGACAGACTTGGCACTCCCAAGTGCCCAGCCGGGTACACAGCCAACGCCAGTCGGGTGGAAGGCAAAAGCCAAGTCTGTCAGGCCCATTGACTCCGCAGAGTCGGGCCAGGAGAGTCCTGTCCAGGACAGGACACCGTGCCCCAGCGGTTATCCAAAAGGAGCAGCTCATACAGGAGCTGCTCCACAAAGCCACACTCCAGGAGGTGTTGTGTGGGCAGGAGGCCGTGGGGAAGGCTCCGCCGGCAGTGCCTGGTAGAGGCCTGCTTGAAAGCACCCTCTTTCAAGAGGTTAGTGCAGAAGGGCAGATAAGCTCTGACCCCGATTCCGACGACGACTTCCAAAGGGAGGGCAGGCAGCTGCCAGAGCTGACACCGTGTGCAGCACGGTTTGCCATGTCGTCAGAAGCTGGTGAGTCTCTGGGTGAGGAACCTGCCACCAGCATAAATTACCTAGTCTCACATCAGCTACAGGAGCTGACAATGGATGAGACAGTAAGGAAGCATGAAACCCCAATCAACTGTGCCCTGTTAAAAGTTCCTGTTGTGAACAGGATGATTTGGGGCATGATGGGCATACAAATGAGAGCCCAGGAGGTGAAGCTCCAGCATATTTTAAAGTTGCTGGGATCTGGCATAACTAGCTTTGCCAGGATGGTGGATGGAGAGGCCATGACAAAATTACAACAAGAGGTGCTGGCGCTATTGTGGAGTGCCCACTTTGAGATCAACTGCCTCCGCAAAACTGCGATTAGACCAACCATCAATCCTAAATATGCTTCACTCTGCCAGCCTGCCACAGTGCAACCGGCAAATCTACTGTTTGGCGAGGATTTTGCAAAGCAGGTGAAGGAGCTGGAGGAGGAGGCCAAGACGGTGGGCTTGACTAAGCAGCCAGCAGCCACATATCCACCGAAGCGGAAGTATCCCTATAAGCGAGGAGACTGGTCCGGGCAAGGGACGAGTCGAGCTACGATGCAGCGCAGTTATCGTTCGGCTGTAGCAGCGCCAGGGAAGGTGGGATATCCAGCTCGAGGCCGGGGAAGGATGCCAGGTGGTAAGGAGGTATGTGGGTCTGGTTCTCATGTAGACAGATCTAATGTGATACAATTAAAAGTTGGAATTACATCTGTTCTTAGAGGAATGGAAACAAATTACCTCAGATATGTTTATACGGAAGGTTATTGAAGGGTTTCGAATAGAGCTTAATGCAAATTCTGATTTACCCATGCAACATGTTCCAAAAAGGAGTTTGACTTCAGTATCACTGAACAATTGGAAGTTCAGGAGGAACTTGCAAGCTTATGTAATAAAGGTGTAATTGCTAAGGCAGTTTACCAAAGCCAACAGTTTGTGTCCAATATCTTTCCCAGACCAAAAAAGGATGGGGGATGCAGAATTATACTGGACCTGAATAGTCTTAACCCTTTTGTACGGTATAGACATTTTAAGATGGAAACATTTGTGACGGCTAAGCAACTTGTTTCCAGAGGATGCTATATGGCAACTATAGATCTTAAAGATGCGGATTATTCAGTATCTGTTCATTTGCAGGATAGAAGATATTTAAAATTCAGCTGGATGGGGCAATTATGGCAATACAATGCACTGCCTAATGGTTTGTCTTCAGCTCCTAGAGTGTTTACAAAGTTGTTAAAAACCTATTCTAGGCATGATGAGGTCAAGGGCATGTGCTCATGGCTTAACTAGATGATATCTTGATTGTAGGACAATCAAAGGAAACAGCTGAAGCATCAGTGGCAGTTGTTAAAACCACTTGTCAAAGATTGGGCTTCATAATTATCCAGAGAAATCTAAATTAACACCTGTGACACAAATTGACTATTTGGGTTTCACAATAGACTCAATCAACATGATTGTGACCTTGCCGAGGCAAAAAAGGGTAGAGCTAATTGAGAGCTGTATCAAGTTAATTGCTGACACACAGCCTTCAATTAGACAGGTGGCGAGTCTGCTTGGGAAATTGGTGGCAGCATTTCTAGCAGTTCAATACGGGCCACTTCATTATCAACAATTACAAAGGTCAAAGGAACAAGCACTGAGGATACAAACAGCCTATCAGTAGAGGCTGTTGCTGATGTACAATGGTGGATTCAGCATTTTTTTTAATCAAGCAGGATGCCGCTCCAGGGGTTTTGGTGATACCAAATTGGCCAACTCAACCATGGTTCCCTTTGATGTTACAGATAGCGATCCAACCTCCTTTGCGGATTCCAAAGAGTAGGAATTTGCTGGAGCATCCGGTAACGCGTGAAGTTCATCCGTTATGTGATCGTATTGATCTGTTAATTTGCAGGTTTAAGAAGGCCTTACATGGGTCGAGGACTTTCTAGGCGAATGATGGATATGCTCACTGCAGCCTGGAGAAAGAGTACTCAACAGCAGTATATGACTTATGTAAAAAAATGGGAACAATATTGTGTTCAAAAGAATATTCAATATGATACTGTAGTTATTGAAAATGTGTTAGAGTTTTATCTACACTTTATTATGATGAGGGTCTTAGCTATAGTGCTATCAATACAGCTAGAAGTGCTTTGTCCGCATATCTTGTAATAGGTACACGGACACAAAGTATGGGTTCTCACCCTCTCATATCTAGGTTGATGAAAGGAATCTTTAATTCCAAACCGCCTAAGCCTAGGTATATGGTTATCTGGGATGTAAGCGTTGTTCTTAACATGCTTCATCATTGGGTCCCTGTCCCGTCTATAACTTTGTCAAAATTAAACATGAAATTGGCTATGCTAATGGCATTGCTGTCAGCACAGAGAGTGCAGACTTTGCAAAAACTTCAGTTAGATAGAATGGAAGTGACTACAGAGAATGTTATGTTTTATATTTATGACCTGCTCAAACAAAGCAGGCCAGGTGTGACAGGATTTAAGTTTGTGTTCTCAGCATATCCTACAGATCCATGTTTATGTGTAAGGACACATTTGTTACATTACATTGAAACCACAAGGGCTTTAAGACAAGAAGAAACAGGATTATTTGTCAGTTAGAAGAAGCCACATAAAAGAGTGGCAGTTCAGACTATCTCAAGGTGGTTAAAGCAAGTGTTGGTTCAGGCAGGAATTAACACTGATGTGTTTACATCTCATTCCACTAGGGCAGCAGCAACATTCGCGGCCAGGGCGATGGACGTTCCCATCGACCATATATTAAAAGCCACAGGGTGGCAAAATGAACTTGTGTTTCAGCAATACTACCATCGGCCGATTGCCGATGGAGGGCTGTTTGCCAACTCAATATTGAGTGCTGTTGCTATTGTTTAAATTCTGTTTTCAATACTGTTTAATTCTGTTTCGTTTGTTGCACCTAAATTAAGAGGGTTTATTGTTTGTTTTATGACCAAAAATAAAACTTTTTTTGGCATGATATTCAAATGTCATGTTTACAGCATTATTGATTATACTCAGAGTCAATCGATGCAGTGAGAAGCCGGGATTTTGATCTGCGGCATAAAAATCACAGAGCTTTGAAATCTTCACATAGTCACTCGCGTGACTCCGAAGTAAAATAATAAGATTAAACGAGAACTTACCAGTTTGAAGTTTGATCTTTATTTTATGAGGAGTTACGTTGGTGATTACGTGCCCGCCACGCCCAACCCTCTCTCATAGAATAAAGGTCATAATGGTAGTTCTCATGTTCCTCATCTTAATATGTTACTTCAATTATGGTGTTGTCTGTGATTTCATACCGCTGCTTTGAAGATTGACGCGCATGCGCCCGGACGGGTCTTCTTCACGTAATCACCAACGTAACTCCTCATAAAATAAAGATCAAACTTCAAACTGGTAAGTTCTCGTTTAATCTTACTATTCTTTAACATTCCATTCATTTTGAAAGACATTTATTGATAAGTAATATTATGGAGGTGCCAAGCACTATGACCAAGTGGTCACTCTTTACATGTGAGACTGACCTGAGAGCTTCATCATGTCATTCTATAGTTGAGAGCCCTGCAACAAAGTCAGGCACAAACCAGAAACAATGGAATACAATCTGAAGTAAGAACAACACCAACAGAGTATTTTATTTATTTTGCACACGGAGGAGTCGTTGAGGCAGGTACAATCATAACGATTAAGAAACATTTAGACAGGTACATGGATAGGATAAGTTTAGATGGATAAGGGACAAATGCAGGCAGGTGGGACTAGTGTAGGGGGTATGTTGGTCGGTGTTTGCAAGTTGGACCGAAGAGCCTATTTATACGCTGTATGACTCACTATGGCTATGACTCGCCCTTATAGAGTCATGGTCATACAGTATGGAAACAGGCCCTTCAGACCATGCTGAATAAGATCCCCCATCTGAGCTAGTCCCATTGTCTTGAGAAATAACCTAAGGCCCTTAAAGGGAGGGTTTTGAATCCAAATGCAATGCTCCTGTCAAGTTTCCAAAAGGCTTATTCAAAGAGATGAATTCTATCAGAAAACCTTTCTCCATATTTAAGGTTTCAAGGTCAGTTTATTGTCACATGTACCAATTAAGTACCCTGGGTAAATCTTGCATGATTTAAATATCTCTATCAAATATTCCTTCAGCCTTCTCTGCCTTGAAGAGAACCACCACAGTTTCCCCAACCTATGCAGATAACTATAATCCATCCTCCCAGAAACAATAAAACTCAATTTCTTTATTGCTTTCTCCAGAGCATGTGATACTTTCCCATTGTTTTGTGCCCAATGCTGGACAATGCCTTCAGCTGAGACCAAATGAGTAAGCTGCAGTATTTCAAGCCTGCAAATGGTAGAATGAAGGAAGTCGAGGTCAGACAAAAACTGGAGAAGCAGAAATATTTTGGAGACACAGTATGTCTGTAGACTACAGAGGCAGGCGTTGCTGAGCCCACAAGGAAACTTGAAATCAAGGATAATTTTAAAATCAAGGTATCTTCAGCAACGAGCCAATGTAAGTCTGTGAGTACAGATGTCATGTATGAAAGAGATTGTGTAAATTAAAGTATAAGAAGCAGAACCCAGGGTGTGTTCCTTCCAAGGTTGGCAGCCACTGAAGCTGACTGCAGAGCCCATGCTCCACTCTTTATAGCATCAAACCTGACACCAAGTACCTGACCAAAAACTGGAGTCTTGCCTTCAGCATTCTCAGAGTTGGCTGCAGAAGGCTCCCCCGGGACTCAAAGCTGGACAGGCAATGGGAGGACGTTGGTTCGCTGGTTGAAATGTCGCTGGACGCTGGAAAAAGGGTCCGGTGAGGGGAACCAGGGAGCCTTACCTTCAGTGCGTTCGAGGTCGGCTGTGGGAGGCAACCCACAATGATGCAAAAAAAATCTGGTACCCCGTGTATGTGGTGTCAGTGGACTAATTCTGTACACATTGCGAATCAGGGATTGTGCTGAAGTATGGCAATACTTTACTGAACTGTGTGGAGGAAAATAATTTCACTGTGCGATTGCACATGTGACAATAAAGTACCAATGACTATCGACATACTTGGGTCAGTGGAAAACTAAATTAACCAATTATTCACTCAATCACGAAAGAGCACCATAATTTGAGACACCGAATCAGTGCTAGAAATGATCAATGGGATCATGTAACTTCAGCAAAATCCATAGAAATGAAGTAACCTGCCATTTACCCCCATAAGAAAAACCCTCAAGGAAATGTTACCCAAAGAAGTAAGCAGTTTTATAAGAAGGAAAGTAACTGCTGCATTTAGGAACTGCGCAGTAGGAATCTCTCAGATGCAAACAGACTACAAGTATCTATCATCGTTCTTTGTTCAAGTATAGGACACTAGTGTCAGCTAATTTAATCAAATTGATAGTTTAAATATATCAGAATCACAATTACTGCCTGCAGCAACATCAGGTAATGTAGGCTGATAATAGCCTGAGCCACAACGTCACTGTGATGGTACTCGGGCATCGTCACACTCGCAGCTCAGGAATAATAGGTAGAATGACATTTCAAAAGTCACGGTGAACTCTTCATAGTCGACATCACAAATGCTAAGTTCTTCATTGCAAAATATCAGCTCCACATTTGGCAACTGAGGAAATTCCAGTTAATTAGATGAATGCTGAGCAGGTCTGAATTTATGCAGTATTTCTTGAGGCGTCAAGAGTCAAGAGTCAAAGGTCAGGCTGAGAGTGTTTGATTGTCATGTGCACTGGCAATGCAAAAATTGAATTTTTACTTGCTGTGGCTTAACAGGCCTGTAAACACCATAACATAGATAATATAATAATCAAAAATACAATCAATTAATAAAAGGCCTGTCTCACGAGTCTGCGGTCTATGGCGGCGAAACGGGAAGAATCTGCCGCCATAGACCGCGCACTCGTGAGAAAGTACAATTCCCGGACCGTGCGTCGGTGTTCCCAACACCGCGAGGTGCTAAAATAAATTCGACAATGTCCAAAACTAAATACTCACCGCACAACCTCCACCAGTGAAGCACGAGTGCGCACGGCCGCTCGCACGGGCCGCTGCCAGTATGGCTCGAGCACCGTGCGTCAAGCCTCCACTGCCACAGCCTCCGCCAGTGAGGCACGTGCCGCCGCCAGTGACGCACGTGTGCTGCACGGCCGCAGGCACAGCCACCGCTGCAGCGCCGCGATCTGGACGGCAGCCGCCACAGCCGCCGCTGGTGAGTCACGTGCGGCGGGCCGACGTCATCGCAGTCGGCCTGCCCTTTTTTTACTTACCGCAAGCACGTGGGACCCGCCGTGTTTGAATTAACTCGGCCCCCGCGCACCATCCGTGCGGCGCTCCGGTGGATAAGCTCGACGCTCTCGCCGTTGCCGTGCGGTCCTCGCTACCTGCGACGCCGCGCTTCACCGCCAATGACCGCAAACAGGTAAGACAGAGCCTTTACCATACTAGACAACCATAATAATGCAAAATAGTGCAATCAGATTTTCAACCTTCCTCCTGTACTCTGAATCACCGTTACCCACTATTCATCCAACAATGATGGTGTCATCAGCGAATTTAAAGATGGCATGGAGTCGTATCTGGTTACACAGTCATGGGTACAAAGAGAGTAGAGCAAGGGACTGAATGCACAGTCTTGAGGTGGTCTTGTTCCGATGGTTATCATGGATGAAGTGTTGTTGATGTTATGATTCTGATAAGAATGTAAAAAATCATGGAGCAAATATGGGTTCTTCACCAGTCAAGTTTATTTTGCTCAGTTGTAAACTTGGAGTTATTTCGACCTCATAATGGTCTGCCTAGAATGTTCCAATTCAAAGCTATAAATTACAGATCTAAATAAAAGTTATGCGTGCCATATTGCAAAACCTTTCACTGATTATACATCATTGATTTCCTCAAGTCAAAGGTCCAGGTCATTAAGAGGCCAGCAGTAATGAGCTTCCCGCTGCAAATTGAGCTGTGTATTATTTTATTTCATTTATTTTTTAATGGCAGTACTTACTAGTGTTAAAATTATGTTTTATCAATTTGCAAATCTTCCTTTGCCTTAATGAATCTAAAATACACAGCATCAAAAATATTATTTGGACCAGTCGGAAATTTTGGATTTTCTTGTTTCAAAGATAATCAGCAGTTCCATAGAAGACATCACAATTGCTACATCAGTTCCAAAACACCATAGGTGCAAGTCCAGCCAGACATTATATTGACGAGGATATTAGCAGATACCACGGACTTGTGGTCAGGGGAGGCAGGGGAGGCAGAGCCTCCCCTGTCATACTGTCAATGAAAATAGCTGTTAAGAAAAGTAAATAAAAATAATAATAAAGTAAAATAAATATAAAGATTTTTCCACTGATGTGTGTTATAAATGTAATTTCTATATGAATCTAATCATTTTTTATAGTAAAAATCGCCAAATTTGCGCAGCTCCGCTGCAAATACAAGGAGAGATGAGAGGTAAGGCAGCAACAAGCTGAGCCTCCCCTCTGATTGCGCAACCCCTCAGAAACTGGATGGAGTGCGGGCAATAAGCGTGTGCCTGTTACCAGGGGCGGAAAACCCGGGGGGACCAGAGGGGACACGTCCCCCCCATGTTTTGAGAGTGGGGGGACATCCCCCCCAAGTTTTTGTGATCCCAATTTTAAAATCTCCGCTTTCCGCGAGACAGTGGGGGTGGGACTGATGATCAAGGGCGCGATGATTGGAGGAGGGAGGAGTAGGGGGACTGAGGATAGAGCGCGGCGATTGGAGGAGGGAGACGTGGCACAGACCTGCGCCTCATCCGCAGGCAGGATCGATCCTGGCCGGGTCTCCGGCGCTGTCCCGAGTGCCCCCCCCCACGGGTGGCCAGAGAGGTCGGGAGTCAGATGCGAGCTGTGCCCCCAGGCCCACAGCCAGCGCAGAGAAAGAGCGCTAAACCCAGCCCAACTCAGCCTGTCCCGCTAAGTGAACCTGCCTGGACTTGCGGGAAATATGGCGAGCGCGGAGAAGCCGCGCTGGTGTCCCATCAGCCCAGACAGAGCTGTAGTTAACCCGGTGAGACAGGCAGAGTTGAGCTGCATTAGTGCTGGATTGAGCCTCCGAAGCAAAGATTATATAGCGGAGCTACTCTAGTATCTTTGCTCTGAAGCCTCGCGCGCGCGTGTGTGTGAGTGTGCGCGCGCACCAAAAAATTGTGTCCCCGTCCCCTCCATGTTTTGATAGCGAGTTCCGCTCTTGCCTGTTACTATCTCTCTGTATGTCACCAATGTAATGTTTGTAAACCCCTTCATTACATGTCCTCGCCTTCCATAGTCCAGGTAGCTTATTTCACATATAAATATATTAAATTTAGGCTCGCTGGTCTCGTCATAAAACGGCAATGAAAAAGCACCAGGGGAGGCAGCGATCACATCTGCCTCACTGAGGGGGTGTGTCTTGAGCCCAGTGGAGGGAGAGCGAGCGTCAATTAATTAGGCTCAGCCCACGTAATTGACGCTACCTCACTCTCCCTCCACGTTAGCTAGCTTCAGTAGCGGCAGCGCAGCACTGGATTCCACCTCTGGCGGCGCTGACTTTCCAGCCACGGGTAGGTTGATTCGTTGAATTGTAGCAGCTGATTTGGAGGCTCTGGGCCGCTGAGAGCTCCCAATTGGGCCCCGCGCCTAAGGGGGCCCCGCGCTGGAGTAATGTACTCTTGGCTCGGGTAGATCTACCCCGGGTGGAGGGGGGAGAGAGGGGTGGAGAGAGAGTAGAGGAGTGGAGGGGGGGAAGCAAGGGGTAGACGGGGAGGGGGGTGTGAGGGGGAATGGAGAGGGGGAGGTGGGTCATTCCCTCACGGTCCCGGGGCAACGCTCCCGCCCCTCCAGTCGCCGTGCTTCACGCACACAGCCCCGGTTCCACCCCTCTCTCTCTCCCCAGGGAGACGCAGTGATCAATACAGGGAGGGCCGGGCCACTGATACCAGCCAGTGCCTCCCCAGCCATTGACCTCACCGCACATCACTGGCAAATACATGCCGCTGAAGCTCAGCAGATATATGCACATTGTGACATGCACACAGATTTAATGTCAACCTGCCAAGTGGAGTTCCAGCTAACATTAATGGTACATACTGTAGCTTAATATTATCCAGCAGCAGAAAGTTACCTACATTTCCTTATCAGTTGCACCTCTACTAGTGCAATTTAAATAGATTATGAACTACTTTTAGGCTCATTGTTGATTGATTCTATTGGCTATTGCTACAATTCTAGAGTATTTGGAGTATTTATATTTTAGCATTACATAATTGAGAGATAGAAAAGGCAAATTTTTATCTGGTATCTTCATTCAGTGGCAGTTCTATGTGCCACATACATTGAGTCACAACAACAAACAACCACTGGCCAAAAATGACACTTCCCTCGATACTCATGGTCCTTGCAGCATACAGAAAGTGTATGGTTTAAGGTGGTGTCACACAAAATGTATTAGATCAGTTTAGTTTATTGTCATATACACCAGTGTGCAATGAAATTCCTATTTCACATGAAGCGCACAGAGTAAACAGTATATATGCGGTAAATATAAATACAGCAAACTCCCACCATTGACTCTATCTACACTTCATGTGGCCTTAGAAAAGCAGACAACATAATCAAAGACTTGACCCACCCCGTCATTCCTTCTTCTCCCCGCTTCGGTCATTCAGAAGATACAGAAGCTTGAAAGCATGCACCACCAGACTCAGGAACAGCTTCTTTCCCTCTGTTGTAAGGATTCTGAACAAGGTCCTTCCATAAGTTAGGGTACTGTCCAATTCACCTCTACCCCACTGCGGACATCGGACTTTGTCTGCAGAACTGGTGCGCTACAATGCTGAGAACTATATTCTGCATTATGTATCTTCCCCTTTGCTCTACCTATTGTACGTGAGTTTGATTTGATTCTATTTATGTGTAGCATTATTTGAACTGATGGAGAGCATGCAAAACAAAGATTTTCACTGTACCTGGGTACACATTACAACAATAAACCTAAACTTATTTCACGGTAGTCTGCTCCATACGGTACAGCCTTGCTACCATATGGGCATGCCGTTGCTGCCATCCATACAGTAATCAATGAAGGAAGAAATGGAAAAAGTTAGGGAGCAGGAGCTAAAGATGGTTCCATTCGGGCCAAGTGATCTGTAAACAACTCTTTTAACTGTGACAACAGTAAACCCAAGCCTAATTCCCTATTCACCAGCAGTCCCTAATTCTATTGTCCCGTTGCCCTCAGTGCAAAGACCAATAAAAGATAATGATTTAATAATATATGAATTCATCAAAGATATCTACAATGCATAGAAATATCAACCAGTCATCCTCTACATTTTCTTGGTGCTATGTTCTGAAGCCCTTGCCTATCCAACCAGTGATATAAAGTGTTAATCAGTGGCTTCAGCTGATTGATGGAAAGCTGCCTACACATGTCTTCACAATAGTCATCAGTGCCGGCTGTTTGTTCTGTACCTTTTCGTACCTCTAATTTCCCTCTCCCCTGACTCTCAGACTGAAAAAGAGTCTCAACCGGAAACGTCACCTATTCGTTTTCACCAGAGATGCTGCCTGACCCGCTGAGTTACTCCAGCATTTTTTATCTGTCTTCACAATACCTCCTTAAGCAGCTCTAATCTGGCAGAACTGATGCAGCAGCAGTCTGTCTAACAGGTAACTCTAAGACCACAGGCAGAGTGATAAAAGTGCATGGTCAAATATAATCATCCCAAATATGACTTGCATTTATATATTGCCCTTCAAGATTTCAGGATGGACAAAGTGATTTATATACAATTAAACAATTTTGATGTGTAGTAACACAGATGTAATAGATTAAGCTAAGGACATTTAGACAAATGTCAACATTTTTTAACTCAACGCAATATCATATGTTTGCTTATGAATAGGCTTGGCATTTAATAGTAAGATTAAACGAGAACTTACCAGTTTGAAGTTTGATCTTTATTTTATGAGGAGTTACGTTGGTGATTACGTGAAGAAGACCCGTCAGGGCGCATGCGCGTCAATCTTCAAAGCTGCGGAATGAAATCACAGACAACACAATAATTGAAGTAACATATTAAGATGAGCAACATGAGAACTACCACATGACCTTTTTTATGAGAGAGGGTTGGGCGTGGCGGGCACGTAATCACCAACGTAACTCCTCATAAAATAAAGATCAAACTTCAAACTGGTAAGTTCTCGTTTAATCTTACTATTTTACTTCGGAGTCACGTGAGTGACTACGTGAAGATTTCAAAGCTCTGTGATTTTATGCCGCAGATCCAAATCCCGGCCTCACTGCATTGATTGACTTTCGATGAGAAACAATCAATAATGCATTAAACATGAAATGGTAATATCATGCAATAACAATTGATTTGAATAATCAAAACAAACAGTAACCCGTCTATACCAGGGGAACTAAACATGACTTAATACTGAATTTGCAAACAGCCTTTCTCCGATCAGCGATCGGCCGATGGTAAAAATGTTTTTAAAATAATTCATTTGACCACCCGGCACCTATAAAATATGGCCGCTGTGAACATCCATCGCCCTAGCCGACGACGTTGCTGCTGCACTAGTGGAAAACGGATATATACACTTCAGTGTTAATACTTAATCAACATTTGCTTTAAACCACCTTGAGATAGTCTGCACTGACACTCTCCTGTGTGGCTTCATGTAACTGATAAACAATGCTGTTTCCACATTTCTTAAGATCTTTATAGCTTTAATATAATGAAAATAAATGTGCCATTACACATAAACATGGATCAGTAGGTTATGCTGAAACACAATTTTAACCAACCTGTGACACCTGGCCTGCTCTGCTTAAGCAGCACGCAATTATATAACATAACATTCTCTTCAGCAACTTCCATCCTGTCTAGCAGAAGTTTTTTCAAAATCTGCACTTGCTATGCTGAACCAATGCCAAGAGCATAACCACTTTCATGATTAGTTTGGCAAATTCAGAGACATGCCAGGAACCTACTGTCGAAACATCTTGCGGACCTCACTTACATCCCAGATCGCCATATACCTGGGTTTAGGAGGTTTAGAGTTGAAATTCCTTTCATCAATCCAGCTATGATATGATGAAACTCAATAGGATCTTTCCTGACCCCATCCAAACCATACAATGACAAAGCACTTAAAGCACTAATGGTGCTATAACTGAGCCCCTCATCATCATAGAGTGTCAACAGGAACTCTAAAATATCCACAATACCTGTAGTATTATAGTCAATATTATTTTGTACACAATATTGCTCCCATTTCTTTACATAAGTAATATATCCCTTTTGAGTACTCTTTCTCCAGGCTACAGTGAGCATGTCCACCGTAAACCCAGACATCCTTACTCCAGATATGGCCTTCTTGAAACCTGCAAATTAACAAGTCAATACAATCACATAACAGATGACTTTCCCGTGTTGGCGGATGCTCCAGTCAATTCCTACGCTTGGGAACCACCAAAAAGAGGTTGGCCCTAACTGTAACATCAAAGGGAAACCATGCTTGATTCGGCCAATAGGTATTACAAGCACCCCCACAGCGGTATCCTGCTTGATTTCTTGCAGACTCCGACCTATTAGGCAAAATGGTAGGAAAATATATAAAACATACCACCTCAATGTCAAAGTATTAATTGCAACTGCCACCTGGTCTGGTTCTCATGAAACCTATTTAGGCATCTGATGGTTGACCTTGATGCAAAACAAATCGATATCTGGCATTCATATACAAGTACTATATTATTGAACACCTCCTTGTTGAACATTCAATCTATGTTGTCGTGGAATGTTCGTGACTTGGCGTCTGCTACTATATAGAATCTACCTGGTAGATAAATAGCTGACATATCTTTTCCAATGCACCAGGCACAAATTTGATTAGCCAATCTGTCCCAAAATACCGTCTTGATTCCACCGATGTGATTAATATATATGCCACTTGCGTAGTATTGTCAATCTGAAACTGAACATGCAGATACATTTGTTAGAGCAATAAGCCTTGTCCTTAAAACCTCTTAATAGTTAATTGCCCATGTCTGCAGAAACGATGCCTCTTGCTCAGTCCATCTGCCTCCACAGTTGAAACTCGTATCCGTGACACCCCACCCGAGTGCACTGACATTCATCTGCAAAATCATTGAAGGCTGGTCAAGCATTACCTTGCTATAACTCCTGGACACATGGTGAAACCATTGCAAATTAGCATAGTCTTTACTGATAACTGCATAGGTCTATTATAATGACCCGAATGTATCCTTAATGCCTCAATTAGCTTGAACAGCTGTCAATTAGCTCTACCCTTTTTCCCTGGGCAGAGCACTTAATTGAATCAATTGTGACCCAAATAATCAGGTGTTTAATTTGGATTTCTCTGGATGGATCAGCAATCAGCGACTGAGCAGCAATTTTAGAGGCAAACGTCCACTGCTTACCCTCATGCATTCAGCATGGGATCCCAGCACATAGCCATGTTTGGATTCCTGTTTGGAGTTAATCCATACTAACCTTAGACACTCTTTTAGAGTAGGATTTATCAAAGCTGAAGCAGGTATCACCATCCATCTCCTCCATTTGCTTGTACATGCCTCTGTACTAAGCATGTTGTTCGACTCCATTCCCCACAATCTTATCACATATGTGTGTGGCTCCATCTTCATCCACTATACATCCACGTGGGAGGACTTATGCAACCTGCAACAGGAGCTGCCCCAGGCCTGTGTACATGTATTTTAGCACCATCTCGACCACTACGGAGAAACCGAGTGGGAGTAATGGCAGCCCTACAAACAGGTGTTGCTTCAGGCACATGTGCATCCTCCTGTAGCACTCTTTCGACCACTCCTACCCTTGAGTGGGGGGACTTTTGCAACCCTTTACTAGGTGTTGCTGCCTGACATGCCTTACGATGGAGTGTTCTTGAATTGCAACAAAACGCAATGTTGTCTGACATTGATACCCCTGGCTTGGCACTCACTCTGAGTTGGGGTTATCAGGTTTCTGCCTACAGCAGCCGCCAGAACTAGCCATGCAATTCAATACTCTGTTGGTATCCTCCTTCCCCAAACAGGCTGCACGTGCTAGTGACTCCAAATCGTGCTCCTTCCCGATGCCAACGCCGTCTATAGGGAAGAATTGGAGCGCCTCTGGCCCCCGTACATCAGACATAGTGGGAAATTCTGGAACAAACTTAACAATTATTTGTCATAGCCAAATACATTTATGTGAATGAAGATGCCCATCCCAGTTAAACCTGGGATTTATTTACTTTTAACATGAGTAATCCGGCGTCTTGGGGAAGAAACCGTGCACAGTCCCTTTTTATGAGCAGCAATTACTATGACGCCACCTGGTGTAACTCCCACAGGTGACTGATAATACAGCTCTACAAGGCTTCCCATCTCCTTAATTGAATAAATGATAATCATCTATCTCAGTATAATAGTCACAATGTGACCAAGTGGTAACTATAATGTCTACCCTTTAGAACGCTTCTCAAAATTGCGTTCGTCTTTAATTTGGAGGGCAACCTGAAACCTCAGAATTAGCAGAAAATGCTACTTTTTCACCTCGACACATAAGGGTGATAAACCACTAATCTCTCTTCCTGAGTTGAGGTTGGAGTCAGCCACACACTGACCCTTTGTACTCCTCTCCACTGAGGAATTGATAAGCAGCCCTGAGCCTTACTCCTCTCCACTGAGGACATACATATATAACAGAGAAGACCCTCCTGGCCAGGCTCCACATATTTCAAACTCATATGGGCTGCCAAAGTCAGGTCCTTCCTCAATGAGCCGGGTAGTCTGCACCCCCCCTCGGAAGTCGCTGACCTTACTGTCAGCGACTCTCACAAGAAGTCCGACGGCCACCGGCTCCTCACTTTACCGCGGACCGTAGCCGGTATCCCCGCGGTCTAGAGAACCCCGCAGCCCCTATTTAAAACATTTCTCTGGAGTCGCTGACCTGCCTGTCAGCGACTCAAAACAACAAGCCTAACAGCCACCTCTATGGTGACCGCAGCTTGCTTCAACCCGCGGTCTATAAAAAAAAACCACGGCCCGAATTAAACCTCGGGAGTTGCGGACCGTTCTGTCCGCGACTCAACCAGCAAAACCCATCGGCAGCCTGCTACCGCACTCCCGCGGTCCAAAGCCGACATCCCCGCCGTCCACAATTTCTCCGCGGTCCACTGGGTTTTGCTGAATTTTTCCATGTCCAGCAGGAACCTGGGAAAATGATTCCTGCAATGGACAACCTGAAAAGTAAGTTTAAACTTACCTGTAGGATTTTTTTAAACTTACCACTGGAGAACTCTGTTCCTCCCAGCCTGTCTGCGCCAATGCGACCGATGTAATGACGCGCATGCGCCCTGACGGGTCTTCTTCACGTAGTCACTCACGTGACTCCGAAGTAAAATTGCAGTGCAGCATTCAAAACAAATGATTAAACATTAAGTATGCATCCATAGTTCTGGTTGTGTTGCAAGTACCAGTATAATTAAGTCTAGTAATCTTTCAATAACCAGCTCCCCAAGAATAGAGAGTGTTATTGCCTCCTTTATGCAAGAAGTTAAGTTAGATTTATTATTGTCACATGTACTGTGATACAGTGAAAAGCTTTGTTTTGCATGCTATCCAAACAGATTTGATATACCATACATAGATATAATCAGTTCAAACTCAAGTACAATAGATTGAGCAAAGGGAGAAATGCAGAGTACAGAATATAGTTCTCAGCATTGTACAGTATTGTAGCGCATCGGTTCCTTGGACAAATTTCAAGGTCCTCAATGGAGTAGACGTGCATCAAACAGTACCCTAGCTTATGGAAGGACCATTCAGAAGCTTGTTAACGGAGGGGAAGAGCTGTTTCTGAGTCTGGTAATGCATGCTTTCAAGCTTCTGTACCTTCTGCCACATGGGAGTAGGGAGAAGAAGGAATGACCAGGGTGGGACATCTTTAATTATATTGTCTGCTTTTACAAGGTGACATGAAGTGTAGATGGAGTCAATGGTGGGAACTCTGATCTGTGTGTTACACTGAGAAACTTCTACAACTATCTGAAATTTCTTGTGGTCTTGGGCAGAGCTGTTCCCAAACCAAGCTGTGTTGTAATCTGGCAGTATGCTTTTTAGGGTGCATATGTAGAAGTTTCTAAGAGTCACTGGAGATGTGCCAAATTTCTCCTCAGGAAGTAGAGGCATTGGTGTGTTTTCTTGGCTGTCGCATCAATGTGGTTGGTCCTTGACAGATCATTGGTAACATTAACACCAAGGAACTGGAAGCTCTCAGCCATTTCCATATCCACACCATTGATGCTGATTTGGGGCGTGTACTCTACCATGCTTCCTGAAGTCAATAACTAGCTCCTTCATCTTGCTGACATTGAGGGAGAGAAAGTTGTTCTGACACTATATCACTACGATTTCTATCTCTTTCCTGTATTCTGTCTCATCATTGTTCATTATTCTGCCCGCCAAAATGGTGTCGTCACCAAACATGTAGAAGGGATTAGAGTCAAATTTGGCAGTACAATCATGAGTATAAAGGGAGTATGGCAAGGGACTGAGAATGCATCCTTATGGGATTTTTACGTTGAGAGTTATTCTGAAAGAGGTGTTGTCACCGATCCTTACTGATTGAGGTCTGTGGGTCAGAAAGTCGAGGATCCAGTGGTAGAGGGGAGAGCTGATTCCTAGGTCCCAGAGTTCGGAGGTGAGTTTGGATGGGATTATGGTGTTGAAGGCAGAGCTATAGTTGATAAATAGGTGTCTAACGTTAAGGGTCCTTATTGTCTAGGTGTTGCAGAGATGGGATCTTCGGCCTGGATCGATCACCTCAGCGCAGAGGGAGAACAAGGAGGGAAGAGACGGAGACTAAGACTTTGCCTCCATCACAGTGAGGGTGTGCTTGGTGAACTCACTGTGGTGGATGTTTAATTTGTGTTTATTGTATGTTTTGTTATTATTGGTTCTGTGTATGACTGCAGGCATCACAATTTCGTTCAGACCGAAAGGTCTGAATGACAATAAAGGAAACTTGACTTGACTTGACTATGAGTTCAGGGCAGGAAGATGGCATCGGTTGTGGACTTGTTGCGACCACAATCAGTGAAAATCAAAAAACTACAAATGCTAGAAATCTGTAATATAAACAGAAATTGTTAGAAACAAATGAGTCATTTGCAGAAAGAGATCTAGTTAATGTTTAAAGTCTTAGACCCTTCATTAGAACTGGGGAAGAGATAAAAGTTTGTTTTAGTTGGCAGAGAAAGTGACGAGGAAGTAAGGAGGTCAAACAAAGAGAAATCCTTGATGGGGGTGAGATCAGATGACTAAATATAGCAGTTAGGTAACAGTTAGATTCAGATTAAGCTTCCTTGACTGTTACCGGTAAACCTATGGGACAAGCCAACACAGACAAAAGATGTGAGGTACATAAAGTTGGACAATTCAACGGATGCATTGCAATGAAGGCTGCATTGTGTCCAGACAGAATATAAGGTGCTCATTCTCAAGCCTGCATTGAACCTCACTGTAATGTGCAAGAAGCCGCAGACAGATAGGTCAGAGTGTAAGTGAATTGAATTGAATTGAACTGAATAAATGTTATGCTAAATATGTATACATACAAGGAATTTGCCTTGGTGCTTTGCTCACAAGCAACAATGGGATAGTGAATTAAAGTGGCAACAGCACCAATATCAGAACCAACAGCAAAACCAGCAGAAGTGACAAAGCTTCAACATGAACACAAGCACCATTACTGGCACCAGACCCAGCACCAGCAGAAACAACACCCACACACCACTGAAAACTCTTCCACCAATACCAACATTGGCAGCAGAGCCAGCACCAACATCGCACAAAAGCAGTACCAGGTCAGCACCAAAATGAGTCCCAAGAACAGCTCAGCAATGCCAGCAGATACAAGCACACCAACACCAGCACCAGGATCAGCCTCACAGCAACACCAGCACCTGATTCTGACATTAGTTATCCCATTCAATGTTGCCATCTTTTCTGAATGCACAAGAATATTCCTTTTGTACACCATTTTAAATCATTTCATTTTCACGAACTACAAATCCTATTACTTGAAAGTGCTGGAGAGATTTTCCTCTGTGGAACAATTAGAAAAATGTCGCAACATTTTCTCGATTTTCTAAGCATCCCACAATGGAATGGGTGAATGGGAATAAGCTTCCTAAAGCCTTGTCGGTGGTTTATTTCACCGAGAAAGGTAAGAGGAATTACATTGTATGTATATGTGCATATGCATGGTATGTGCATATGTCTGCATTTGATGTGTGCATTTGTCTGTATTGTCCGAGTGAATGATAAAGTGAATCAAGTAAGGGAGATGTTGTGAGTTCAAACAAAACTGAGTTCTCAGTCTATATTCAGAATCAGGATTCATTTTAAAAAGGAAAGACAAATAGAGAATAGTGAAAGACTTGGATGGAGTGGATGTGGAAAGGGTGTTTCCACGAGAGGGACAGTCTAGGACCAGAGGTCATAGCCTCAGAATTAAAGGACGTTCCTTTAGAAAGAAGATGAGGAGGAATTTATCTAATCAGAGGGTGGTGAATCTGTGGAATTCCACCACAGAAGACTGTGGAGACCAAGTCAGTGGATATTTTTAAGACAGAGGTAGATAGATTCTTGATTAGTACGGGTGTCAGGGGTTATGGAGAGAAGGCAGGAGAATGGGGTTAGGAGGGAGATATAGATCAGCCATGATTGAACGGCGGAGCAGATTTGATGGGCCGAATGGCCTAATTCTTCTCCCATCAATTATGACAATCATATCCCTGCAAATTTGTGCACGCCATTGAACATCTATATTGTATGAAATGAAAGATGAATACTCTCAGAGGTTTGCTTGATAAGATTATCAAATCTGGCTTTTTGTATATCCAATAACTCTGAAAGATATTTAACCATCTCATCATAAACATATTTGCATAAAGCAACTGCCAGATCCAATTATTCTTTGTTCCATTTCATAAAACTATTTTAGTTTTATTTGTCACATATTATTTAAATAGTATGATTAACAAATAAACATTAGGATTATCTAACAAAAGAGACAACTAGTGGAAACTTTCAAGCAGGACAATATAGCACATTTCAGTTTGATTCTGCATGATTCAAATTAATGCATTAAATCATTGTATTTCACTGACATTCGTAGACCATTTATGTTTCTGAAAATGTGTCACAAAATTCAAATCAATTTGGCTGCAACCAAGGTGGCATAACCTTGTAATCTAACTATCTCAGGGCTTATTCTGATCCATTATTCAAATTTGTATTGAAGGCGCAACATAATTGAGCAAAACTGGAACAGACAGAATGGCAAACGAGTTGCTAGGGTACCACGTTACACTTGACTTAAGATTTCAGTCAAAACATCAAGCGCTTAAATCAAATAAAATTAAAATTGAATTTTGTTAAGATTGCCATCTTCAGTTCTTCATCTAAAGAGTACAGGATCACACATGAGGGAAAGGAAACGATTAAGTAAGATATTTCATTTATGTTTGCCATGCATTTAATCAAATTCCACCGGAATAATTCATAAAATGGTCTTTGTCTGTAATCATCCCCACAACTTCCAGACATGTTGGTGCCATCAATAATAACCCTTCAATTGGTTTATTAACTCCATTCTGGATTTCCGTTTTGAGTATCATGCCTTTGACATTTCAACTAGCAAATGGTTTAATCAGCGGCAACATGGGAAGGTTAAAATTACAGTGGAAGCCTGCTGGATGTGAATAATACACCACATCTTAGATCAGCCAAATTGTCTGAACACTTTTCACCTACGGTAAGTCAAAATAAATCAGAAGACATGATCATTCTTTATTGGCAATAGCACAAAAAAGGCATATATCTTTATCCGCTTTTGATTTGAATTGTTATTTCACCCCACAGTCGTCAACACGGTTTTGCAATGTGTTACTTCATACAAGTGGACCAACGGAGTGGAACAGTTGATAGGACTGCTGATTAGAGTGCATTCCACAATTCCAATGTAACATTTAAATGGCAATTCTACAATTTAAAATCAGTAACAGAAGCCTGGCCTAAAGCTCTAAGTCAGGAGAGAGAGTTGACATTTAAGTTTCACAGCTCTGCAGATGTGAAACTTATTTAACACCACCATTGTTCAGAGCATTTCCATTTGATGCTTGACTGTGAGTTTTCACTGTGATTCAGCTTCTTGACTAAGTATTGTCAATAGAAATGCCAAAATTTAAACGATGAAAGCAAAAATTAATTAGACCAAAATTTCAGTTGGAACCCAGTTAGATTTTGCACACTCCGTTGTGAATAAACTTGCAATGCATAACCTTGTTTTGGATTGCATGATACCAACAAAAAGAACTAATGAATTAATTATCATGAAAGCATTGTTCTTGTGTTCAGAAAAGAAGAAATAACTGTAATTTGTAGATTCAATATTCAATATCATTCAATATTAAGCACATAAAGTGATGCATATATTATTGAGATTTAATTTTTCAGGTATCACTGCCATAATTCTTAAACTTATCAGATATAGAAATATCTAGGTAAGAGAAACAGTTAAATATTTCAAGTGAATACAAGGAACTGCAGGTGCTGGTTTATTTTTAAAAAAAGACACAACGTGTTGGAGTAAACTCAGCAAGTCAGGCAGCATTTTTTTTTAATTTTTATTTTTTTTAAATTTTATTTATTAGAAGTACATTAAATTACAGACAATTACATTAGTACTCATCATGTATATCTTATTACAATTAATGTACTCCTTCATTTTTTAAAGCTAATAAAAAGAAAAGGTTGAAATTAAGAAGAAAGAGAAAGTGAAAGAAAATAGTGGTAGTGTAAAAGCGTGTCAACAGGAAAGTACAGAGACCCTGTAGAAGAGAAATTAGAAGGCAGCATTTCTGGCAAACATAGATAACGTTTAGTTTTATATTTTGTGTCTATCTTTGGTATAAATCAGCATCTGCAGTTCTTTGTTTCTACAATCCAAAAGTGTATTCATGACCAGCTAAATAAATTAGATCAGTATTCTTTGGAATTTAAAAGAAGCAAACACTTCAAAAGATATTTTTTTCTAATCAAAATGAATTTAATTTATTTAGTTTAGAGATACAGCATTTTGGAAGCAGGCTCTCCGGCCCACCAATGATCACCCATACACATCCTATTCACTCAGGGCAATTTTACCAATGCCAATTAACCTGCAAACCTGTAATGTGGGAAGAACCCAGAGCAGCCAGAGAAAACCCACATGGTCATAGGATCAGGATCGAACCCAGCTCTCTGGCACTGTAATGGGCCTGTCCCACTTAGGCGATTTTTCAGGCGACTGCCGGTGACTGTCAAGTCGTAACAAGTCGCTGAAAAACCGGCGACTGGAACGGTGACTGTCAGAGTGAAACACACACACACACATACATACATTGCTTCCTTCACGAGCCAGTTATGCAGGAAGGGGACAGGGCAAGCCGAGGAAGCGCTGTCTGATTGAAATTCACACGGTGCAAAGCCAATGTGATACAGACCCACACCACGATGAACAGGAAGATTGGTGCTGTAATTAAGAAGGTGAAAGCACAGTGTAGGGAAGGGTCATTTAAGTCCTTTAAAAGAGGGGGGCAGAGGGGTGAGAGGGGGAGAGGAGGGAGAGGAGGGAGATGGGGTGGGGAGAAGGAGTGCAGACAACTTTTAAGAAGCCAGAGATACACACGGCTGTGAAGCTCGGAGAACATTAACATTATCGGTCAGTTATCCTTGGTTCTGAAAACTACCGTTTACGTTTTTTTTCCCAATGAGCCAATGAAATTCACTGGTCAGCAACGGCGACAACCAACGACAACCTACGACCTCCTGGCGACCCACTACCACTGCACCTACATCACGAGAATTCTCACTACTCTCCATGGCGTAAAAAGCCATGGTGTCAAAATTCTGGTCGCCGCTAATTTTTCAACGTTGAAAAATTAGCGGCGACCAGAATGCCGTTACGACTCGTTGCAAATCTGAGTGCACTACTCACAACCATGGAGACGACACCCCGACAACCACCTGCAAACTTGTGGCGACCGCATAGTCTCCTGTAGTCGCCTAAAAAGTCACCTAAGTGGGACAGATCCATAAGGCAGCAGCTCTACCACTGTGCCATTGTATTGTCCCAATTTACTTTAACTTCTTGCTAATATAGGTTCTGCTTATGACTAATTATATTTAAAAATCTCAATAGTCACGTCTTGCGAAAACAGGAGTGATGAGTGACCCAGCAGTGAGCTGAGGTGGGAGTGTAATTGGCCGGCAAGCAATGGTGGAAATAGTCGCAGTGACTGTGTGAATACATGGTCTGAAACACATCAGAGGTGGTAAAGAGTATTGCTCAGTTAAGAAGTTGTCAGTAAGAGTTATGGAATCCAGTGATTGGAGTACTGGCAAGGGGCGAATGTTTATAATAGGAACATTCTGTTGGGCTTCTCCCGGCAGTTCAATTCACAAAAGCACCTGGCACCCTGAGTGATAGGCTTTTATTTAAATTTATGAGTGTTATTTTACAGTTATGGAATAATAAAAGTTGGCCTTGGCTACTTCACCATTTAAAAGATAATTAAATCAAAATGATATGCTGGAGTCTGGAGCCCATCTTTATTGAATTATGATTGAAATACATTGGCAACAGTCAAGCGTTAGGAGCCAAGCTGGCAGGACCAATCCACCAAATGATTTTGTTATTTTCTCGACAATTGTCCAACCCTCTATTGTAGGAACACGAAATGAGATTAGATTAATCAAAATGATCACACTACTAGACATATTGGCTCACAAAACACCATTTATATTAATGTAATACCTATGGTGCAGAATGCCAGTGTGTCCTGACAGCAATCTGTGCAATGACATTAAAAATGGACAAAGAAAAACAGTCCGTGGCTGGAATGTAATGATTTTTAGTTGACGGTTCTGCGACAAGTTGCTAAACAACTGTAACTGGTGCCTCAGCTCATCCCTAATTTTTATTCCTGTTCATAACAATGTATAAATCATGAGGGCAGGACTAGAAACTCACCATTCCAAGGTATAGAATTTTCAGGTGTGTCAGGAGGAGATGTATCCGAGGAGGCGGCAGTGCTGAATTGATTAAGGACGATATCCAAGATGTTTCTTCAAAGTGGCCATGTGGGGAGAGCGCAGGAATGATAAAGAGGCGATCACTTTATTAGGATATAAACAACAGGTCTCCTAACAGTCAGCAGGAGATGGAAGAGCATATTGTACACAAATTGTAGAGAGCTTTGAGGAGATAAGGGCAGCAAAGTCGTGCAATGGTAGCGTTTATGCCTTACAGCGCCAGGGACCCGGGTTCGATCCTGACTCTGGGTGCTGTCTGCATAGAGTTTGTAGATCCTCTCTGGGTGCTCTGGTTTTCCCCTTCCCCCCTTCCCCCACTCCAAAGATCATAATCATCATAATCATAATCATACTTTATTAGCCAAGTATGTTTTGCAACATATGAGGAATTTGATTTGCCATACAGTCATACCAATAAAAAGCAACAGAACACACAAAATACAAAATCACTGGTCAGCGTGGACCCAGTGGGCTGAAGGGCCAGTTTCAGCACTGTATCTCTAAAGTAAAGTAAACTTTAAAGTAAAGATGTAAGAGTAATGGGGCGAGAATAGTGAGGGATTTCAACTGCCCAATATTAAATGAGATTGCATTGAAAGGCATGAAAGGGGTGGAATTTTTAAAGTATAAGCTGGAGAGCTTTTTGAGGCAGTACATTGATTGTCTTTGTAGAGAAGGGTCTGTAAGTACCTATAAGTGGTAAAGCTGGGCAAGCAGATGAAGTATCAGTGGGAAAGTATTTAGGAGATACTTATAAGATCTATAAGATTTAAGGTTATCATAGAATGGGATGAGGATGAAATTGTCTTAAATTAGCAGAAGAGTGATTTCAATATCATAAAGTAAAACATGAAAAAGTAGACTGGGAGAAAGAAGCACATTGCTGGTGAGTCTACATCAGATGTGGGAGTTGTTCAAAGTGTGGTAATGAGGGTTCAGAACCAACATAAAGCTGAAAGATATAGACGGCAAGCTCAAGGTAACCTGGATGTTAAAGAACCTTTTGGCTTCATAAACAAATAAAAAGCCAATGCCAGGTATGGAAAACTTAAAGCAAGAGAGCCGCTTCAGTGTTCTGGAATATGTTCAGGGCTACTGCAAAAACAAACAGGGCTAAGAGAGGGCACAGCATATCATAAAACAATATTTTTTAAATGCCAAGGTATTCTCTAAATATATCAAGGGTAAGTATCTGAAAGAAAATAATGTACAGGACTATAGGAAGAGGTCAGGGAAGTGGGTCTAGCTGGATTGCTCTGAGAGCTGGCAGGAGAGCGATGGGCGAATGTCTTCCTTCCATGTGGCGATTGGAATCTCTGCGATGTGCTTGTTTGCTATGTCTGTGATGCGGTGATTCAGTGCAACTTGGCTCCTGGTGGACACCGTTTCAGAATATAATTTGTATCCTATTATGTTCATTCAATGATTTTCAGTAGTGGGAAAAACAGGAAAACATTACTTAAAAGGGGTGAAATATCATCTCAGTAGGAACTTCAAAGAAGTTCATCTCTGAAAAATCAAGCCTCATGTTACACATGATAATTTTTCCAGCCTCCGATCCCAAATCTCCTGCTCCCATTTCCCATCCCCAACATCACCATCCCCTCCGCTTCAACCTGAGCTCTTTCGAATTGCTAGATTTCTTTCCCATCTGCTGTACCATTTTTACAAAATAGCTTCAGCCTTTATCTTAGATTTTATGAAAATTATATAAAATGAAAAATATATGGTCCATGACCCAAAGAGCAATGTGATTATTGTTATGGTCTCCTATCTAAACAAATAAATTAAAATCTCATAATGTTTTCATTCCTCGCGCTCAATGACTGTAGAAATTACTTTGTGAGATAGATAAAGGATTATATAATTGCTGCATAATATTCATATCATGATTGCCTCTGATAGCACACTAGACTAATAGCATTGACATAAATGTATCACATCTGTGTTAATGTATAAATTGCAGAATAACACTCAAAAAACATCTTTAGAATAGGAAAATTGTATTAGAGTAAAATAACTTTTTGATCTAAACTTCAATATTGCAATTTCCTTCAAAAGGTTAAGTGCAAATAGTTCAATTCAATCTTCCATCAGTTCATGTTTCAATTGTCAAACATGCATTATCTTTCTGACAAAGGAGATGATGAAAATTAGTTCTCTGTTCCACAAGCAGATATATTTCTCAAATGTATTGTGTACCTAATTAATATTGAAATGACGTGCAAATGTCTTTATGCCTAATATCTAAAATGATGTGCCAAGGTAAAGATCACTATCACCCCAGTGCTGAAGAAAAGCAAGATCTTAACAACTATCATGCCTTAACAACTATCGTCCAGTGGCCTTGACAATCAGCATCATGAGAGGCTGGTTATGGAACACATTAAATCCAGTCTACCAAGCAACCTCGACCTACTGCAGTTCGCCTACCACCATCAGGTCCATGGCTGATGACAGCCTCCTGGCCCTTCACTTATCCCTGGAACACCTGGATAAGAGAGACACCTACGTCAGACATCTATTCATAGGGTTTCGACCCGAAACATCAACCATTCCTTCTCTCCAGAGATGCTGTCTGTCCCGCTGAGTTACTCCAGCTTTTTGTGTCTAACTTCTATTCAAACACTACAGCTCTGCTTTTAACACCATTATCCCATCCAAGCTCATCACCAAATTCATGGAACTTGATTCATGGAGTCAGCAACGGGATCCTCGACTTCCTTACCAACAGACCACAATCAGTGAGGATAAGGGACAAATCATCCTCTACGATAATCCTCAACACTGGTTCTCTGCTCCTTGTACACCCACGACTATGCAGCAAAGTACAAATCCAGTTGAATTTACAAATTCGGTGTGGTTTTCGCATTGATTTTTGGCACTTCGCTAGTCGGGGCAGAGCGATCATTCGCGGGCTTGGGAAAAGGTCCCAACGAGATCGTAGAACAGAGTCTAGCAAGCACTGAGGGCGTTAGTGCCTTTGGGGTTAGAGGCCCTACTAGAATTGGGTTAAAGGCCCTCTCCTTTGGGTTAAAGGCCCGTAAAACTTGGGCATAGTTGGTAGCTGCAGCTGCTGGCGAAAACCCCAACAAATTGTTCCATGCAGATAAGCTGGGTTAAAGGCCCTGCCCAGAATTGGTATCCGATTGACAGGACATTGAAAAAACAAAACTGGGTATTACGTGCTAAGCGGTGAAGCATTCCTTGTTGTTGCTGGGGGCGCAGATTGGAAAGGTGCGCTCCGAAAAGGTGCGCTCCGATTGGACCCGGTGCCAAGCAGGTGGAAAGGAAGAAGCCTTTTTGACAGGGTGAGCCTATGTTGGTTAAAGTCCACGCCTGTGTGAGATATCCGGATCTCTGAAAAGACAGGGGAGGACTCTAGTAAAGGCATCGGGCACTCGGTGGTTAGAGTACAGATTGGTTGAGAATACTCTAATCATTCGAGAAGTTTATCCAAACTAAATTTGAATTTGCATTCGCTTACGTCGAGTTACTTGCCAAAAGCTAATTGGTCTGATCAGAACGAACTGAAAATTTTCAAATTAAAGTATCTAATTACCGAATCTCATATTGAGGTTCTGGCACGTACTTCAGAATTCTGTTTAAGATATATAACTTCGAAGTTTATACAGTGTGTTTGAAATCGATTCTGAATAGCGGCTGATCAACCAGGAGTAGTACCCTCTGATCGATTGTTGATTAGTACCTGATAGTGAAGAGTAACTGAGAGAAGGGAAACTGATTGGTTAGTGAAAAGTAAGCGGACGGGAAAAAGTACCCTGTAGTCTGAGAATTTAGAGTGGAGGGAAGGCTCCCCCAATAGAAGTCTAAGCACAGCATTTAGCGAGAGGAAAAGTATCTGAAGGGGAAAAGTAGCCAGCTAAGAAGTAGTACCCCTGAGCAAAGAGTACCCTAGAAAGGGGAAAGTCTTCTGTATCTGAGGGAGAGGTTCACTGGTTGATAACAGAGTGACGCGGAATTGAAATCAAGTGTGATTTGTTTGAATGAATGAATGAATAAGTTTATTAGCCATATATTCACATACAAGGAATTTGCCTTGGTGCTCTGCCCACAAGTGACAACATGACATACAGTGACAGTTATGAATGACACATAAAACACTAAACATTAATCATAAAACATCATTGATCAGACACGTGAACCAAATAAAATACCAGAGCAAAAGGAGGCTACAGATTTTTGGTTATTGAGTAGAGCTACTACTCATGGATAAAAGCTGTTTTTATGTCTGGCTGTTGCAGCTTTGACAGTCCGGAGTCGCCTTCCAGAGGAAAGTGATTCAAAGAGTTTGTGGCCAGGGTGAGAGGGGTCAGAGATGATCTTACCCACTCGCTTCCTGGCCCTTGCAGTGTACAGTTCGTTAATGGAGGGAAGGTTGCAGCCAATAATCTTCTCAGCTGATCGGACGATTCGCTGCAGCCTCCAGGTGTCATGCTTGGTGGCAGAGCCAAACCAGACCATGATTGAGAAGGTGAGAACAGACTCTACGATGGCCGTGTAGAATTGGACCATCATTGCCTGTGGCAGATTTTGCTTCCTCAGCTGCCGTAAGAAGTACATCCTCTGTTGTGCCTTTTTGACTGTGGAGTCGATGGTAGCCCCCCACTTAAGGTCCGTGGAGATGATGGTTCCCAGGAACTTAAAAGACTCCACAGATGTGACTGTGGTGTTGTTGATGGTGAGTGGGGTGGGGAGGTGAGGGGGAGCTCTCCTAAAGTCTACATTCAATTCCACCGTCTTAAGAGCATTGAGCTCCAGGTTGTTGCGATGGCACCAGGATGCCAGCTGTGACACTTCCTGTCTGTAGGCAGATTCCTCCCCATCCTGGATCAGTCCAATCAGGGTTGTGTCGTCCGCAAACTTGAGAAGCTTGACAGAGGAGTCTGTGGAGGTGCAGTCATTGGTGTAGAGAGAGTAGAGGAGAGGAGAGAGTACGCAGCCTTGCGGTGCTCCTATGCTGAGGGTTTGCGGGTCCAAGATGTGCTTTCCCAGCCTCACATGCTGCTTCCTGTCTGTCAGGAAGCTGGTGATCCACCGACAGAGGGGTTCAGGCACAGTCAACTCGGAAAGTTTGGGGTGTAGTAGCTCTGGCACAATGGTATTGAATGCAGAGCTAAAATCAACAAACAAAATCCTCGCATAGGTCCCCTGGTGGTCTAGGTGCTGGAGGATAAAGTGCAGGCCCAGGTTTACTGCGTCATCCACAGATCTATTGGCCCGATATGCAAACTGCAGATGGTCCAGCCGGGGGTTCGTGATATTTTTAAGCTTGGCCAGCACAAGCCTTTCGAGGATCTTCATGACTACAGAGGTCAGTGCGACAGGCCTGTAGTCATTAAGACCAGTAATCCTTGCCTTTTTGGGTACAGGGACAATAGTGGAGACTTTGAAGCAGGCAGGGACAGTACAGGTTTGCAGGGACTGGTTAAACATGTCTGTGTAGACCAGTGCCAGTTGTTCGGCACAGAGCTTGAGAGTAGAGGGGGAAACAATGTCCAGTCCTGGAGATTTCCAGCTTTTCTGTCTTCTGAAAAGCCTCTCCACCTCCTCTATTTTTATTGTTGACTAGACCAAGTGCAGACCCGTTGGGTCTGTTCCCCAAAGTGTGGTTGCGGGGGGGGGGCGGCATGCGGCATCACACACACTAACTACCCCCCCCCCCCCCCCGCACACACGCTAACTACCCCCCTTGATATTATATTAATATTATTAATTTGCTCCTTTTACCCCATAACGGGCATTTTGGACCAGTTGCAGGCGGGACAGGGAAGATTGGCTGATGCCAGTGTAAAGGGAGTTGCAAAAATGATGCTGTTCAGCACGGAGGGTGTGGGTAATTGGGTGAGAAGTGGTGATTGGAGAGGGGTGGGTGGGAGAGGGTCCAGTCTTTTCAGACTGGAGTCTTACTTTAAGTATGTGTGAAGTGGTGAATGGGGAGGAGTGGGTGTAGAAGGGCCCAGTCTTTGCAGACTGATGTGTTAAAGAAGGAACTGCAGATGCTGGAAAATCAAAGGTACACAAAAATGCTGGAGAAACTCAGCGGGTGCAGCAGCATCTATGGAGCGAAGGAAATAGGCAACATTTCAGGCCGAAACCCTTCTTCAGACTGATGGGGGGTGGGAAGAAGAAAGGAAAAATGCGGAGGAGGAGCCCGAGGGCTGAGGGATGGGAGGAGACTGCCCGAGGGCTGAGGAAGGGGAGGAGACAGCAAGGGCTAGCAAAATTGGGAGAATTCAATGTTCAATTTGCAGACTGATGTCAGGCTGTGAATGGGTGTGAAGTGTTGGTTGGGATGGGAAAGTAGGCGTGAAGTGGTGAATGGGGAGGAGTAGGTGCAGAAGGGTCCATTCTTTGCAGACTGGAGTCTGGCTATGTTTGTTGGGGAGGGGAGGAGGGGGTACCAGAGTTACGTTTCTGCTTGTCAAACCTGCAGTAGAACTCATTCAGGTCGTTGGTCAGCTGACGATTGTCCAAAGAGCGGGGGGCTTTCCTCTTGTAGCTGGTGATTTCTTGCAAGCCCTTCCAAACTGAAAAAGAGTCACTAGCTGAGAAATTGCTCCTCAACTTCTCAGAGTACCTTTCCTTGGCAGCTCTGATTCCTCTTCTCAGCTTGTACTTGGCCTGTCTGTAGAGGTCTGCATTCCCGTTCCTGTAGGCCTCCTCTTTAGACTGTCGGAGCTGTCTGAGTTCTGCATTAAACCAGGGCTTGTTGTTGTTGAACCCAGTCCGGGTCCTAGATGGAATGCAACTGTCCTCGCAAAAGCTGACATATGATGATACAGTGTCTGTATACTCATCGAGGCTTGTAGTTGCTTCCCTGAACACATTCCAATCCGTGCAGTCAAAGCAGGATTGTAGGTTCTCAATGCCCTCGCTTGTCCACCTTTTCGGTCTTCTGACCACAGGCTTAGCAGATTTTAGTTTCTGCCTGTAGGTCGGAATAAGGTGAACTAGACAATGATCAGAGAGACCCAGACCCGCCCGGTGAACAGAGTGATATGCGTTCTTGATTGCCGTATAACAATGATCGAGTGTTCTCTCCCCTCTGGTGCGGCAGGTAACATGAAGTCTGTATTTTGGAAGGTCACAGCTGAGGTTAGCTTAGTTAAAGTCCCCCAAAACAATGACCATGGAGTCCGGGAAGTCACTCTCTACCCTCATTACCTGGTCAGCGAGTTGCGGATGCGCCTCACGTATGCAGGCATGGGGGGGGGGGTGTAAACTCCAATGAGAATAAAGGAGTTAAATTCTCTCGGAGAAGAGAAGGGTTTGCAGTTTATAAAGAAGGATTCTAGGTTCGGAGAGCAGATGTTTGACATTACCATGATGTCGCTGCACCAGTCCTGGTTGGTATAGAAGCATTTTCCACTGCCTCTAGATTTCCCTGCTCTGTGAAGTTGGAAGCCAGCCAGTTGCAGCGCGCTGTCCGGGGTCGACTCACACAGCCAGGTCTCGGTGAAACACAGGGCAGCGGCTCGAGAGAAGTCCTTGTTTGTCCGATGCAGGAGTTGCAGTTCGTCCACTTTGTTATTGAGAGAACGTACGTTTGCCAGGAATATGCTCGGGAGTGGTGTGCGTGATCCTCATCGCCGGAGTCGGGTAAGTGGTCCAGAGCACTTCCCACGGGTCCTCCTCCGTCTCAAGACCTTGAACGCAGCCACAGCCCCGCCGACGAGTATGTCCAAATAATCCAGCGAGTGAGAGAAATCCGGAACGATATTTGGAGGTACCGTATGTCCGATGATTATGAGTACCTCTCTCGTGAAAGTAATCTTCATAGACGACACAAACGAACAAACACATACAAAACAGCAAGGAGCAGTACACCGTGGCAGCCATCGTCGCCGCCAACAGCAGCTGCACTGCATCAGCTACACGTGGAATTGTATATTAAAGATCGCTGTTATTGTACTGTGTTTATCGGGTATTGTCTGTGATAGAGTCTAGTAAATTTCCAGTGTATATATTTATTTCGGATCCGAACTGTATATAAATACTTTGTTGTGTGTAAGAAACATTTGGAAAGTGTTAAGATCGGGAATTGTTATATTGTACTGCTTGTGTGTTGTTTAAGAGTTTGAGTGTGTAGAAAACTGGGGTAACAGTGGGTGAGAGTGAACGTGTAAGAATTTGGTTTGGTTTGATTGGGATTGTGTTAGTATTGAAGTCCGATCTGTGGTTGTTGGATCAGGGATTCATATCCTTCATATCGATTGCTTCGGGGGAAGGATTGTTCCGTTGACCGAGCACACCACGAGGAGGAATTGAAATAGTGAAGTAAAATAGTGGGTGATTTAATCGTGATAAGAAACTCATGGTAATCACGTAGAATGAACGTAGCAGGAATGTCAGAACTCGTGGACGTAACTTAGCGACTCGTAACGCTAACGGCAGGTACTCGGGAAACTTGCTAACTCGTGAAAATTTTTCATCATGTTGAAAGATTTCCACGAGTCAAATTTACTCTTGAAGGAAAAATTTGAAACTTGTAAACTCGTTGAAAGAACATAATGGCCCGTGAGTTTACCATAGTGACTCGTGAGTAACCCATGGGTTTGGCCTGAGTGCCAGAAGTGAAATGTTGAAGATTAGTCAGATCTTAATGGAAAATTTTCAGTTAAGGAGCAAAAAGCACTCACCGGGGATCTGAGAAACAGTGGCAAAAAGAATGAACAATGCCGTGTGGGGAAAGCCGCATTGCGAGAGTTAATTAGTTCCCTTCAGAACCTTAACTTTTCACATTGAAACGGTGCCATGAATCCTTGTTAGATTAATGCACTTTTTATGGTGAAGCAGATATATGGGACAGGTGTCCCGTCTCAGGATTTATATCCGACAAATTTTATGCGTTTATACAGGAGATTTTCTCAGGCATCACTTTCCACCCAGTCTGTCCGCGTTAAGGAGGCTTTCATTTGTGAGCCCAGACTGTAGCCACTTGTGAAGTACACTTGATGCCCTGATGGTGAATCATTTCCTTTCAAGCGACAAGGTGTCTCCTAGCTTTTCAAGGTGTGTAGGATATCCGTTGGTTCACACATCACCCAGCCTGCAGTCCTAGCCCACCACAGTTCCAGAGAGGCCCCGTGAAGCCGGCTGGTTGGTCTGTCTTGTGTTCACAAGCCCATTGCACGCAGCACCTGAAATTACTGCCGGGGTCCACTCCACTTGGTTTCCTCAAGTAACCAGTAAATTACTATTAAACCTTGACATGATTTACATAGTGACATATTCTAACATCCAGGCAAATTGTGAAGATTGCGTAATAAAACAAATGATTGAACTACCACAGGTACAAGAACCATTGACCAAACAGTGCTTCGGCAGGGAAATACAAGAAGGGTTGGTAAACAATAATTTTCAAAGTGATTTCTTCCAAAAGAAGCTAACAAGAAATAATGCGAGGGAAAGAAGGGGTGGGAGGATGGGGTGGGGGGAGAAGGGGAAGGGTACATGGGTGAGCTGCACACTTGCCCCACTGTGGCTGACAGCAGCTTCAGAGCCTTACTGAAGGTGGCTGGAGCTGGTGGCACCAGTAACCATGTGGAAAAGTGCCTCGTTGTTTTTGTGGCTTCAGCAGCGTGGATGCGGTATGGATCCTGTAGTTGATTTGCCTGGGAACGGTGGCGCAGAAGGTTGCACATGGTTCTCTCACAACTCCAGCGATCAAAAGGTTCGATCCTGACCTCCGGTGGTGTCCGTGTCAGGGTTACACCTTTTCCCTGTGACCAAACGGGATTCCCCCGGCCGCTCTGTTTTCCTCCCACCTCCCCAAAGAACATAGGTTAACCTGCCGCTGTAAATTAACCCGAGTGTGTCGGTGAGTAATGGAATCTGGGACAGTTGACGAGCATGTGAGAGAGAATAAATTACAGGGAAATGAATGGGGAATGTGATTGATGGGATTGCTGTCAGAGCTGGCATCGCCTTGATGGGCCAAATGGCCTCCTTCCATGTTGAAAGAATGAGAAGCCAGAAAGTCAGCTCTCTGCCATTGATTTACGGGATATTCATGAAATATCATGCGCCGGCCGATAGCTTTTGGAGAGTCCATGATATAATGCAATGATGTAACCAGTTGTAATTATGGTACCAATTATGGTATCTACACCGGATAATAGTCTACCATACAATATAGGAAAACATTCTCATATTTACAATTAAGGGCCAATTGTATTTGGGTTTTTAATAAAAATTCAGTTTTCCCGAGTTTAAATTAAAACTTGGGCCAAGCGCTGGGAAACTCTGGGACGCCACTGCTGAAGAGAACATCTGAGCTTTGTCCTTCATTCAGAGGTTCGCGGACGGGCTGGGGTGACTGTAGGGCTGTGAAATCTTTGTTTCCCAGGGCTGGGGTGAGTGTGAAAGGGGTGGTTTCTGGGCAGATCTGCCCAATCAGCAATGTTTTGAGTCGCTGCTTTATAGAGAGATACACTGCTATCCCTCTGGTCTACGGACCTTGCTGTCGGGGGAAAAAAACCCGTTAATGTTCAATTTACCTAATCGTTTTGTTAGAAGTTTACCAACGTTTTGATGAGAGATAAATTAAGAGAATAAAACAATCTTACTAGACAGAAAAAGCTGGAGTAACTCAGCCAAGCCGGCAGCTTCTCTGGAGAGAAGGGTCGAAACGTTTTTTCAGTCTGAAGAAGGGACTCGACCAGAAACGTCACCCATTCCTTCTCTCCAGAAATGCTGCATGTCCCGCTGAGTTACTCCAGCATTTTGTGTCTATCTTCGGTGTAAACCAGCATCTGCAGTTCCTCCCAACACAAAACAGCCTATGATTGATGCCAGACCTTGAACAAATGCAGTTCAAATGGACTTATAAATGCAATTTTGGAAGGATTGTTTCTTGAAACAAACTGCTCTAAAAGTTTGAAGGAAGTTCAAGTTCAAGTTCAAGTGAGTTTATTGTCATGTGTCCCTTATAGGACAATGAAATTCTTGCTTTGCTTCAGCACATCAGAACATAGTAGGCATTGACTACAAAACAGATCAGTGTGTCCATTTACCATTCTATAAATATATACACACATGAATCAATATACTGATAAAGTGCAAATAACAGTTAATTGGCTAATAAAGTTCAGTGTTTTGTCCGAGCCAGGTTTAATAGCCTGATGGCTGTGGGGAAGTAGCTATTCCTGAACATGGTCGTTGCAGTCTTCAGGCTCCTGTACCTTCTACCTGAAGGTAGTAGGGAGATGAGTGTGTGGCCAGGATGGTGTGGGTCCTTGATGATACTGCCAGCCTTTTTGAGGCAGCGACTGTGATAGATCCCTCGAAGGAATTGCAGATACTAATTTAAACCAAAGATAGACACAAAATGATGGACTAATACAGCTGGTCAGGCAGCATCTCTGGAGAAAAGTAATAGGTGATGTTTCGGGTCGAGATCGTTCTTCAGGCTGGGTCTTTTTATAGTGAAAAAAAAACTGCATGACATCATTTTTATCCATGTGATGATTTTTCCACACGTCGGTAGTCGTTGTTGGCTCAAGAGTAACTCGGGAGAGGAACTTGGTACATCGCAGAAATGAGAAGTAAACGGCAAACTTAGACATGCACGTGGGAACTCGTTTAAACTCGTGAACATAAACTTGGAATCTCGTAGACAACCACGAGTTTGATTTTTTCTTTCACTCGGGATCACTCGTGGGTGGATTCGCACCGTGAGACAGGGCCATTACGGTGCGATTGTTTGAGAAAGGTGTGAGTCTGTTAGCACTTTGGGAGATGTTAGCTATTGTTCAAGAGTGATCTGGGAAGCCTTGGAGACTGAAAGGGAGGAGCGAAGTATTGAAGAGGTGTGAGGTGTTAGTTAGTGAGTCAGAAATTTATCTGTATCTGTATTGTGTTGGTGAGTTAGAAAATTATCTGTAGCTGTATTGTTTTTGTTGCACAAAAACCATGGGAAATAATCTGGAGAAGGACCTAAGAATATCTGCTGAAAGCCCAATCCAAATGATGTGTGATGAATTTCCTCTGAGAATTGAGAGCTTATGAAGATTTTTGGGAAAATTGAACAAAGAGCTAGGAAGTGAATTATGGCCGATAAGTGGTCTGAAGTCAGTGACTGGGATAACGTATATCGAGAAAATTGTCAGGAAGTATAGGAATAGCGAGAGAGGAAACGAGCTTATAGGGTTATGGAAGATGTATTTTACAAAGAGAAAAGTGACTAAAGAAATTGTTAGGTTAACGAAGTGGTGGTCGGCAGCTTCAAGGCTTGGAATAGAGCTAGAAGAAGTGAAAGTTGGTCCTTCTCTGGATATTTCTGAAAGAGAAGAGAGAGATATCAAAGATCAAGAGCAGGAGCAGAGAAGAGCAGAAGCTCTTAAAGGGGAGTTGACTCCAGTGACTCTTAAAGGGGAAGTGGCCCCGACCAAAATTAAATTGATTACATTTAGCAAGAGCGCGGCGGTCAGTGTGGATCTTGAAGGGAAAGAAGCCCAGTATTTAAAAGGATGGGCAAACCTTTTTGGTACAGAGTCACAGCATTCCTCTCAGCCCTCTCATGTTCCCGATCCTAAGGCACCGTGTGTGATAATTGCTCATTTTATGCTTCCCCCCAGTCTAGTTTCAGTCAAAAACACTGAATCAAGCACGAACAACTAATCTTTATTTTAACAAAGTGCAATTACAGTTCAACTACTGTTCTTATCGCACCGCGGGTTTGAACCTCGTATCTGCCTGATCAAGCCTGCTAGGCCTCTCTCAAACAGAGGCACTCCAGAAGGTTACGCAGTCCCAAGCGCTCTCCAAGAGGATCGACGCGGGACCTCGTGGTAGCAGACTTTTATATGTCCCGGGACCTCGAGGGGCCGAACCACATGGGGGTGGTCTCTTAATAATCCAATTACATATATCGATTAACCCCATGCATGACAGACATTTCCCTAACCCAATAATACAGCAGCTCAATACATTGTATTCAAACAGGACTTCTCAAGGAAGCCAACTTTGAAACATTTACACTGATCTGCAAGAAACCCAGACAAGGCACAATACCTCATCCAATCAACACTCGGCAAAGTAGAACTCTGCAACATTATTTACAATTATTTACAAGGTGTATGTCTGGTTTGCAGCCACCCAATCCATTCTATGCATTTTGCACCTAATTGACAGGGTCTGCAGATGTTCTTATTATTTTCTTGCAACTTGTATCTAGGCTCTAGACACACTGGCACCACTCCGCAGCTTGTCCCAGCTCTGCAGAGAGCAATTCCAAATTGACAAAATCTCCCAGCAGCCCTGAAGCTTTTACCACATTTTAAAGTCCTAGCCTCTCCAATTTGGCCAGGATTAACATTCCTTCCCTTTTATTATATATGATAACCCATTTATGATAACCAAACAGTTCAATAATCAGCTAGCCAGATATACATATGTGTATACATTACATTTTCCATCTCTCAGCAACACAAGATGATATTGTTTCTTCCCAGAATCTCGTCAAGCATCCTGAGTTTTCATGGGCAGAATTTCACAATTTCCATCTGATGAGTCTTCACCTCCCGAGTTTCTGTGGGCGCGAATTCCCTCCATCCGTGTTGCTGCCCATTCTTCCATCCCTTTCCACAGTCAAACCTAAAACCTGAAATCCCCAAAAAACTTGGGACAAAGCAAGTTAC
Source organism: Malacoraja senta (assembly GCA_038087875.1). Taxonomy (NCBI): domain Eukaryota; kingdom Metazoa; phylum Chordata; class Chondrichthyes; order Rajiformes; family Rajidae; genus Malacoraja; species Malacoraja senta. The sequence goes on along the minus strand of CM075977.1, from coordinate 304,144,866 downwards.
CATCATGCAACCATGCATTCCCATACATTCACTAAAGTTCTACAATACTTTCCCTGTTCCTACCAATTATATTACTGTATCCCTATTCCTATGCTGTTCACTAATATAGAAACATAGAAAATAGGTGCAGGAGGAGGCCATTCGGCCCTTTGAGCCAGCAACGCCATTCTTTGTGATCATGGCTGATCGTCCCCAATCAATAACCCGTGCCTGCCATCTCCCCATATCCCTTGATTCCACTAGCCCCTAGAGCTCTATCTAACTCTCTCTTAAATCCATCCAGTAATTTGGTCTCCACTGCCCTCTGTGGCAGGGAATTCCACAAATTCACAACTTTCTGGGTGAAAACTTTTTTCTCACCTCAGTCTTAAATGGCCTCCCCTTTATTCTAAGACTGGTTCGGGACTCGCCCAACATTGGGAAAAAATTTCCTGCATCTAGCTTGTCCAGTCCTTTTATAATTTTATATGTTTCTATAAGATTCCCCCTCATCCTTCTAAACTCCAGTGAATACAAGCCTAGTCTTTTCAATCTTTCCTCATATGACAGTCCCGCCATCCCAGGGATCAATCTCGTGAACCTATGCTGCACTGCCTCAATCACAAGGATGTCCTTCCTCAAATTAGGAGACCAAAACTGTATGCAATACTCCAGATGTGGTCTTACCAGAGCCCTATACAACTGCAGAAGAACCTCTCTACTCCAATACTAAAATCCTCTTGTTATGAAGGCCAACATTCCATTAGCTTTCTTCAATGCCTGCTGTACCTGCACACCAACTTTCAGTGACCGCTGTACAAGGACACCCAGGTCTCGCTGTACCTCCCCCTTACCTAACCTAGCCCCATTGAGATAATAATCTGCCCCCTTGTTTTTGCCACATTTATCTATATTATATTGCATCTGCCATGCATCTGCCCACTCACTCAACCTGTCCAGGTCACCCTGCAACCTCCTAACATCCTCTTCACAGTTCACACTGCCACCCAGCTTTGTGTCATCCACAAATTAATTTCCTCTTCCAAATCATTAATATATATGGTAAACAGTTGCGGCCCCAACACCGAGCCTTGCGGCACTCCACTCGCCACTGCCTGCCATTCTGAAAAGGACCCGTTCACTCCTACTCTTTGCTTCCTGTCTGTCAACCAATTTTCTATCCACGTCATCACCCTACCCCCAATACCATGTGCTCTCATTTTAGTCACCAGTCTCCCATGCGGGACCTTATCAAAGGCTTTCTGAAAGTCTAGATACATTACATCCACTGGCTCCCCTTCATCCATTTTAGTTGTCACATCCTCAGAAAATTCCAGAAGATTAGTCAAGCATGATTTTCCTTTCATAAATCCATGCTGACTTGGACTAATCCTTTTACAGCTATCCAAATGCTCCATTATTACCTCTTTAATAATTGACTGCAGCATCTTTCCCACCACCGAAGTCAGGCTAACTAGTCTGTAATTCCCCGTTTTCTCTCTCGCTCCTTTCTTGAAAAGTGGGATAACATTAGCTATCCTCCAATCCACAGGAACAGATCCTGAATTTATTGAACATTGGAAAATGATCACCAATGCATCCACTATTTCTAGAGCCACCTCCCTGAGGACCCTGGGATGCAGTCCATCAGGCCCCGGGAATTTATCATCCTTCAGTCCCATTAGCCTACCCAATACTATTTCTCGCCTAATGAAAATTTCTTTCAGTTCCTCAACCCCCTTAGATCCTCTGTCCTCCAGTGCTTCTGAGAGATTGTCTGTGTCTTCCTTAGTGAAGACAGATCCGAAGTACCTGTTCAACTCTTCTGCCATTTCCTTGTTCCCCATAATAATTTCTCCCGTGTCTGCCTTCAAGGGACCCACATTTGACTTTGCTATTCTTTTCCCCTTAACATATCTAAGGAAGCTTTTTCTGTCCTTCTTTACATTCCTGGCCAGCTTCCCCTCGTACTTCATCTTTTCAGCCCGTATTGCCCGTTTTGTTTCCTTCTGTTGTCCTATGAAAGTTTCCCAATCCTCTGGCTTCCGGCTACTCTTTGCTGTGTTATACATCTTTTCTTTTAGTTTTATTCTATCCCTAAATTCTCTTGTTAGCCACGGTTGCCTCCTACTCCCCTTAGAATCTTTCTTCCTTTTTGGAATGAAATGATCCTGCGTCTTCCGGATTATGCCCAGAAATACCTGCCATTGCTGTTCCACCGTCATTCCTGCTAGTATCCCTTCCAGTCTACCTTGGCCAGCTCCTCTCTCATGCCTTCATAATCCCCTTTGTTCAACTGCATCACTGCCACTTCCGATTTAACCTTCTCCTTCTCAAATTGCAGATTAAAACGAGTCATATTATGATCACTACCTCCAAGCGGTTCCTTTACCTCGAGTTCTCTTATCAAATTTGGTTCATTGTCAACACTAAATCCAGAATTGACTTTTCTCTGGTCGGCTCCAATACAAGCTGCTCTAAGAATCCATCTCGGAGGCACTCTACAAACTCTCTTCCTTGGGGTCCTGAACCAACCTGATTTTCCTAGTTTACCTGCATATTGAAATCCCCCATCACCACAGTGGCATTACCGTTGTTACATGCCAGTTTTAACTCCTGCTGCAACTTACACCCTACATCCAGGCTACTATTTGGGGGTATGTAGATAACACCAATTAGTGTCTTCTTGCCTTTGCAATTCCTCAACTTAATCCACAGTGACTCTACCTCGTCAGTCCCTATGTCTTCCCTCGCAAGGAACTGAATTCCATTCCTCACCAGAAGAGCTACCCCCCTTCCTCTGCCCACCTGCCTGTCCTTTCTATAGGATGTATAACCCTAAATATTAAGTTCCCAGATCCGATCCTCCTGCAGCCACGTCTCGGTAATCCCCACAATGTCAAATCTACCAACCTCTATCTGAGCCTCAAGCTCATCTACTTTACTTATTATACTTCATGCATTCAAATACAGTACTTTTAATTCTTTACACATCTCACCATTCACATCGATCCCTATTATACTTGGCCATACTCTCCTATCCCTTTGTGAGCTTTCTTTCCCGTTAATTCTGGGATCATTAACTATCCCTTTACTCCCTTTCCCTTTAACTCCGTCCTTGACTATCCCATTTGACACCCCCCTCCCCCTCCCCCACATTATTTAGTTTTAAACAACCTGTGTCACAGTGGCAAACCTGCTTGCCAGAATGCCGGTCCCCCACCTGTTAAAGTGCAATCCGTCTCTTTTGTACAGTCCCCTCTTACTCCAAAACAGATCCCAGTGGTCTAAGAATCTAAATCCCTGCCCCCTGCACCAGTTCCCCAGCCACACATTCAGGTCCAGTATCTCCCTGTTCCTGCTCTCGCCAGCACGAGGAACTGGAAGCAAACCGGAGATAACCAACCTGGAGGTCCTGCTTTTCAGCACTTTTCCGAGCTCTCTAAAGTCACGCTTCAGAATATTCATCCCCTTCTTTCCGACATCGTTTGTGCCGACATGCACTACCACTTCAGGCTGTTCACCTTTGCCCTTGAGGATTTTCTGCACTCTATTCGTGACATCCTGGATCCTGGCACCCGGGAGGCAGCACACCATCCTCGAATCCCGTCTGTTGCCGCAGAAACCCCTGTCCGTACCTCTCACAATGGAGTCTCCAACCACCACTGCGTTGCCTGACATCGGCCTCTTTGGTTTTGGCTCAACAGCACTTTTTGCTTCACAAGCCAGTGCGCCGCTCAGTACGTCAACGTCTTCTGTCCCTACAGCTTCTAAGTGCGTGAACCTGTTCACAAGAGGTACAACACCCGGGGACCTGTGCATTCCATGTTTCCTTCCCTTTCTCACTGTCACCCACCTTCTCTCTTCCAGTACCTTAGGTGTAACAATCTTGCTGTGGGACTCATCGAGGAATGGCTCAGCCTCTCGGTCGAACCTGAGGACATCCACTTGCTTCTCCAGTTCCCCAACACGGTCCTTCAGGAGCTGTACCTGGATGTACTTCTCACACTTGTAGCAGCCAGAGGCACCAGCGGTATCTTGACCTCCCACATACTGCAAGCATTGCACTGAATCAGCTTGCCTGACATCTCCTTCTTTAGTCTCTCCCTCTCCAGCATATTGCGTAGTCTCCTCCCCTCAGCCTCCTCGCCGAAGACTCTCAAGCCAAAGACTCACACTTTACTCAGAAGGCCGCTCCCTCACTGCTGCTCCCCTAGAGCAGCCTTGCTTACATTGACTGATAAATTGCCTAATTTACCAATTTACAAACCAAATTCCTCAGTATCAAAATGTTTATCCCCCCCGGGCTTGAGCCAATCAGTGCTTCTTCCTGCTTCTCCTTGTTGCTGCTTCTTCAAAATCCACGTAAGCTCTGTGTTGTCTGTCTGCGTTTTGCCGCTCTTTTTCAACTGTTTTCCCCCTCTGACTCACCTCTTTCTCTCCTCCCACATGGGCTTGAGCCAATCAGTGCTTCGTCCTGCTTCTCCTTGTTGCTGCTTCTTCAAAATCCACGTAAGCTCTGTATACTCTTTATTACTCTAGGATCAACACTAATCAGGCTCCTTCATACTCACACAATGTTCTAATATGTATATCTGATGACGGGTCCTCATAAATTTCAGCTGGGTTCAGTCCAGATTTCCCTACTGGCGTGACTCTAATTTAAAGCAAACCATGATAGAAATGTTCTGATTTAACCAAATTCAGTCTCAGCCTTCAATTTACTATTTCAAGTTTCAGTGTCCATCTCATCCTTCTCATTCCACAGCGTTGTAGCCGATAATGCAATCCCATTCTAATTCCTGTGGAATTCCTAGCTGTTCAAATTTAAACAATCAATTTCCATACGCTGTCAACTTCATCATAAATCCAATCAAGAATGCCGAATCCAGGGACAATTTCTTTCCACCTTGATAATAGAAGACGCTTTACCATCAAGGGTTAAACAATCCAAATCCATCGGTCAAATATGCATCGGCTCTGCTATTCTCAATACCTATTCAAGTTTTTCCCTCTAATTTACTAAGTCTCTTCTTGTACCTCTTCTTGTTTATGTTTGACTCCTCACTATGTTAACTTGTTACTGTGTTGATTCTCTACTATGTTGGTTCTTTATTATGTTGGCTTCGTTCTCTGTCTGGGGGTTCTCGCTTTTAAAGGCCTGTCTCACGAGTCTGCGGTCATTGGCGGCGAAACAGGAACTATCTACCGCTCCTGGGCCGCCAGAGACCGCGGGCTCGGTCAAACGCACAATTCTGGGGCCTTGCGACGTTGTTCCCAACACCACATGATGCTAAAAAAAACCAACACTGTCCAAAAATATGTTCCTACCGCACAGCCGCCGCCAGTGAGGCACGAGTGCGGCACGGTCACCGCCACAGCCGCCGCCAGTGAGGCACGAGTGCGGCACGGCCGCCGCCACAGCCGACGCCAGTGAGGCACGTGTGCGGCACGGCCGCCGCCACAGCCGCCGCCAGAGGTACGTGTGCGGCACGGCCGCCGCCAGTGAGGTATGTGTGCGGCACGGCCGCCGCCAGTGAGGAACGTGTGCGGCACGGCCGCCGCCACAGCCCCGCGATCCGAAAGACATCATCAGCAGAAACCGCAAGCTCGTTGAACCGGCCGTACTTGGCCCCCCGCGCAGCATCCGTGCGGCGCTCTCGTGGTTGCCGTGCGGTCCCCTCTTCCATCGACGCCGCGCTTCACCGCCAACGACTGCAAACCCGTGGGACAGAGCCTTTACTCTATTGGCTTCGTTCTCTGTCTAGGGGTTCTCGCTTGTACTAGTTCTTAACTACTGAATAATCCCTTAGTCCGGTCTCTTAAAGGGAAGTCCTGCTGCTCACAGTTCCTCTTTTGACCATTTCCAATTCCAACTCCAATTTCAATTTCAATTTCAATTCCCATTTTAATTTTCAATTTTCAATCCAAATTTAAGTCCAATTTTAATTCCAACTCATATTCCCTAAGTATCTGTTACCAGATCTGTTACCAGATCTTCCCAAGTTCCATCCTTTTTGATGTCCTTCGAACAATCCTTCCCATCTTTGTCTGCATTTCTGGGGATGAGATAATAACAATGTCAATTAATAATCAAACTCCAATTATTCCTAAGCCAGATTCCACAAGTCTATTCCAAATCTCAAATTTTAAAGTCCTTCCAATTCATTACCATACAATTTCGAGACCGAATCCAAAATTTATAAATTTATTTCTAATAACCATAATGTAGACGCAAATTAGGTATTTTACTCCAAAGCACAGAGGAATGTTTTTCTTTCAAAGTCAGTCCTTTAAAGTGGGGTTTGTCCCAAAAGTCGTTATAGGTTGTCGGTGTTGTTTCTTTCAAAGATGATTAAAGTCTCCTTTACTCTCCTTCTCTTTCTTTCTCCAATAGCTTTGTGATATTAAAGTTGGGCACTAGGGTAGTTCTTCTTCTTCTTTTCTGATGGTGGTTTCAATTACAAGGGAGTAGGGATACTGAGGAGCAGCTTTCTCTGTCTGCTGACCTTCCCAAATATCTTAAAGGGACAGGACAGTATCAGTTCCTCCTGCTGGTCACCTGTTTCTGGGGAGCTACATTACATTTTACTGTGTTCTTCCCGTTCTTATGGGGTCTGTGCATTATTTTACCTCACTCCTCAGATAGTGTCTCATCGATATACTGTCCTGCAGGCACAAACTCAGTCACATATTAATATAATATCTTCTTTCCCCACTCCCGTTCCTCCTGCACAGTAAGTTTGTTTCTTCTCTTCCCTAGTACCATTTCCATTCCTTCTCATTCTAGCTACTATGTTTCCCTGTCTTGCTTCTTCCTTTCAGTGAGGGGTTCTTGAGAATTGGATTCTATGTAACTCCTCCTACTTGGAAGGGGTGGTGTTCTATCTGATTTATAGTGCTGTTTCTCAGGCCATGTGAGGACGCCTTTAATTTTAATAGATGGTATTGCTGTTAACTGGCAGGTTAGGGCTACCGAAATGGGTTGGATTGCCAAAATGTCCCTGCCCCCTGACCTCCCTGCCAGTGTCCTCGTCCTCTACCTTCAGGTTCCCAAGAGTCTCGGTACCCTCTTGGAATCCATCGGTTTCTGTAACCCCGTGGCCTCCTTCTCTGCCCCCTTCCTTCTTGATAATATTCTCTCATAGGACATGACCGACTCCAGTGTCCCTATTCCCCACAGCTGTAACACTGATCGGGCCAGATCGCTCTATAACCTCTCCAGCCAAACTGAGGAAAGATCGGTTCCCTGAATGGGAGGTCTATCCAGGCCTCCTTATCCTCTTCTGTCCTTATTTCTTTTATTTGAACATTTAATTTCCGGGCTGCCATTGAGCCAGGCTGTCTTGAGGTCTGAATGTCTGTGGTCTGGGGAACATTTATACCTAATGCGGGCATTTCCCTACAAACACACTGTCTACGGGGAGTCCGTTCTAAATCCCCTTCATCGGTGAATTGCTCTGACATAATAATATTATCCATGTCCGGATCAATCCCTCCATATTCTCCTCCTATCTCACCCTCTGAAAAGCTATTTGTTCTATCCCGGTACTTCAAGAAGGATTCCATCATCCTCCCGCTACTGAAGTTCCTAATTAATTTCGGCACCCATGTCGATGGAGTCTTCCTTCTACCTCCTTGATTTCCCCGACTGTCCTCCACCTGTGGGGCAATCATAGGGAATAGAGGATCTCTCCCCAATGTCTCTACTTCAGATTTAAATTTAGGGGAGGAGCCAAAGATAACACTGACTCCTCCTATGTGCCCTGTTCGCAAGCTGTGCATGGTCTCTCCAAATTGGGAACATGAGAGTTCTGTGAGGAATACTGTGGCTCTAGCTCCACGCCGAAGAATTCTGCACACCCTGGCATATAATAAATATCTCTCCCTTCAAAGTATGCAGGCACTGATTCACTCTTACCAAATTTAACAAGTTTAGGTTTCATCGGCACCTCCCCTTTAAGAGCCGTCTCAGCCTTTCAGAAGATGGTATTCTCTCCTGCTCCTGCTGCTGGCTTACTAGTTCTTCCTGTCCCTGATCTGGAATGTCCCGAGAAGGATCAGTTCTATCGTGTTCTCCTCCTATTCCCAATTTACAAGCCGCCATTCTTAGAGTGGATAGCAAAACAATCTCTTTATTTATTTTCCTTTTAGTGAAGAACATTCTCCATATTCCAATTAACTCATTTCCTTCTTCACTATTCCCATATTTTTTGACGATCATTTCTATATAGTTTATTCCTATTACAGATTTTAGTGCACCCAATGGCCAAAGTTTGTTTTATAAGACTGCATTTAATTCCCCCGATAATCCTCTCAGTCTGTCGGCTTCCTGTGGAAGCTTTTCGCAAATTATTCTTTTCTTTCTTTTAACATCTTTTTATTTGTTTTTTTCCAAAAAACAAAAACAAAACAAAAAGAATAATGATAAACATAACAATGATATTGATACATAGGGATGAGGATTACATTAATTACAGGTATAACCTAAATATGAGTCCAGTATCAAAATACACATTGAATATAGACTCTATGTAATTATAGTTAAATGTTTAAAAGAAAACTTATATATGTAGAAAAAAAACAAAAAGATAAAAAGAAAAAAAAAGAAAAAAAGAGAAAAAAGGAAGAAACAAAACCCCCCTAAATTAGAAAAAAAGCAAAACAGAATCTGAGCTGAGAATTTCAACAATTAAAGTCCCTGTTGTCGTCAAGTCCATTCCACCATTTAAAGGTAAAATATTTTTTATAACGGTTGGAGAGGGAGCAATTTATTTTGTGTGAAAATGTTGAATAAATTTTCCCCAAGTCTTATCAAATTTAACCAAGGGTTCAACAATGTCACTCCTGATTTTTTCTAAATTTAAACATGATATCATTTCAGAGTACCAATGGAGTGTGGTCGGAGGGTTAGAGTCTTTCCATTTAAATAAAATAGATCTTCTGGCGATTAATGTGGTAAAAGCAATCCGCCGATGGGCGGAACGGGACAAATGAATAGAATCTAACATTGGTAACCCAAAATTGCAGTAATAGGATGAGGTTGAAAATCAATACCTAAAACTACAGAAATAGTATCAAAAATTTCTTTCCAATATTTTTCCAAAAGTGGGCAGGACCAAAACATATGGGTCAGTGAGGCCACTTCAGAGTTACACCTGTCACAGGTAGGATTTATATGACCATAAAAACGAGCTAACTTATCTTTTGACATGTGAACTCTGTGAACCACCTTGAATTGTATGAAAGTGTGTCTTGCACACATTGAGGAAGCATTAACTAATTGAAGAATCCTCTCCTATTTCTCTATAGATAAAGAAATTTGGAGCTCTCTTTCCCAGTCATTCTTAATTTTATCAAATATATCCATTTGTAATTTCAAAATCAACTCATAAATAGTCGTTATTAATCCTTTCTGATAAGGATTCAAATGTAAAATGTGTTCCAAGATTTCGGTTTGATGTGGTAGCGGAACAAAGGGTAGAGTAGCCTTAAAAAATGTCTAATTTGTAAATATCTAAAAAAGTGTGAATTAGGTAAATTATATTTATTGGAGAGCTGTTCGAAAGACATGAAACAACCATCCAAAAACAAATCACGAAAAGCTACTAATCCCTTCCTCTTCCATAACAGAAAGGCTTGATCAGTACTAGAAGGTTGGAAGAGAAAATTAGATAAGATAGGACTCGATAAGATAAAATCATTCAGTCAAAAAACTTACGAAATTGAAACCATATTCGAAATGTATCTTATTATTGGGTTAGTCGTATATTTATTCAATCTCGTAATTGTAAAAGGTAACGAGGCCCCTAGAATAGAAGCCAGTGATAGCCCTTGTATAGAATCACGTTCAAGATTTATCCATCCTGGGCACTGGGTATCTTCTAAATCTTTTGTCCAAAACATTAAATAACAAACATTAACTGCCCAATAGTAGAATCTAAGGTTCGGCAGTGCCAAACCACCGTCTTTTTTTGATTTCTGTATTTTTTACTTAGTCTGGAATTTTTATTCTGCCATATATATGAAGACATTTTGGAATCAATAATATCAAAGAAAGATTTGGCAATAAAATTTGGTATCATCTGAAATAAATACAAAAATGTAGGTAAGATAAACATTTTAATGGCATTGATTCGGCCGATTAAAGATAAGGACATTGGTGACCATTTAGTAAACTGTTGTTTGATATGGTCAATTAAAGGCGTAAAATTAGCTTTAAATAAATCCTTGTGTTTCTTGGTAATCTTAATACCTAAATAAGTAAAACTGTCCATAATTTGAAACTAGAATTGTTTAATGGAAAAAGGTCACTCTTATTAAGATTTAGTTTATAACCAGAGAAACTACTGAATTGATTAAGTAATGCTACTATTGCCGGAATAGATTTCTCAGGGTTAGAAATGAATAATAACAGATCATCTGCATAAAGAGATAGCTTATGTGTCTTATTCCCGTGGCTAATACCAAAAATATTAGGGGCCAAAGGTTCCAAAGCAATATCAAACAGTAAAGGACTTAAAGGACAGCCCTGTCTAGTACCTCAAAAGAGCCTGAAAAAATGGGATCTCTGATTATTGGTAAGTACAGAAGCCTGAGGTATATGATATATCAGCTTGATCCAAGAAATACATTTTGGACCAATCTTAAATTTTTCAAGCGTATTGAATAAGTATTCCCATTCTACTCTATCAAACGCCTTCTCGGCATCAAGTGAAATGACACATTCTGGGGTTTTATTTGACGCTGTATATATGATATTCATTAATCTCCTAACGTTAAAGTATGAGTAATGATTTTTAATAACACCTGTCTGATCTTCAGAAACAATTTGCGGTAAAATATTTTCCAATCTCATAGCTAATATTTTGGAAAGAATTTTGGAATCTACATTTAACAGTGATATAGGTCTATATGATGTCACTTCAGTAGGGTCTTTATCTTTTTTAAGAATTAAAGAAATAGATGCTTCATAAAAGGATTGTGGTAATCTATTCCTTAAAAAGGCTTCTTTAAAAACCTTGCATAGCCAGGGAGACAATAAACTTGAAAAATAATTCTACTGTAAACCCATCTAAACCCGGAGCTTTACCAGAATTCATTGAAAGGATTGCTTTCTATATTTCTTCCTCGGTAATGGGTTCATCTAACAACAGAGACTCATTATGTGGTAAATTTGGCAAGCTCAGTTTCTTTAAAAACTCATGCATTTTATTGGAATCAGTAACAAATTCTGATTGGTATAGGGAGGTATAAAATTCCTGAAAGGATTTATTAATTTCGTCATGGTCTACAGTTAGTGTACCATCCTGTTTACTCACTTTAGTAATCTGACATTTGGCTGACACCGCTTTCAACTGATTAGCGAGTAATTTACCAGATTTTTCGCCATGTATATAAAATTGACTTTTGGTTTTAAGTAGCTGGTTCTCAATCGGTGATACTGATAACAAATCATATCTCAATTGAAGTTCCACTCTATTCTTATAGAGCTCTAAACTAGGAGCTTTTGAATATTTTTTATCAATTTCTTTAATCTCGTCAGCCAATATATGTATTTCTTTTTGAGGTTTTTTTTTAATCCCGCGGAGTATGAAATAATTTGTCCATGAATATATGCCTTAAAAGCATCTCAGACTACACCATTGGATATTTCTTCAGTAGAGATTGTCAAGAAGAAGAAAGTAATCTGATCTTTAATAAAATTAACAACATTTAAATCTTGAAGCAAAGTAGCATTAAATCGCCATTGTTTAGCACTAAACTTGGAATCAGGTAGTTTGATTGATAGTTTCAATGGTGCATGATCAGAACTAGCAATTGCATCATACTCACCTGCAGTGACCGATGAAATTAGCCGAGAATATATTATAAAGTAGTCAATCCTAGAGTAACTATGATATACATGAGAAAAAAAAGAAAATTCTTTGTCATTTGGGTGTAAGAATCTCCAGACTTCTAACATTCCAGAGTCAAGTAAAAAAGAAGTGATAAAACTAGCTGATTTATTTGGAAGCACATGGTCAGATGTAGATCTGTCAATCAAGGGGTTGAAACAACAATTGAAATCTCCACCCATTATTAAAAAGTGCTCATTTAAATTAGGAAAGGATGCAATTAACTGTTTAAAAAACTCAGGGTGATCAATATTTGGTGCATAAACATTCATCATAGCAACATTTTGGTTATAAAGAACACCAGTAATCACCAAAAATCTACCATATGGATCAGAAATTGTTTCATAATGAACAAACGGAATTGAGGAGTCAATAAAAATTACTCCTTTCACCTTAGCCTGTGAATTTGAATGAAACTGCTGTCCTCTCCAAAACTTGAAAAATCGTTGATTGTCATCTTGCCTTACATGAGTTTCCTGAACAAAAATAATCTGAGCATTTAGTCTACGAAGCACTTTAAAAATAACTTTCCTCTTAATGGGATGGTTCAAGCCATTCACATTCCATGAAAGGAAGTTAATAACTTTATCCATATTGTTTGTAAAAATCATGTGGGATGTAAAGGGTTAATTTCTTAAAGCCTAATAGTTCATGATACTGGAAGAAGAAAAATCTAGGGCGGAGCCAGAAGTGACGACATTTCAGACATTTTTGTAGTTCAGATTCTGCACAAATGAAAAACACTAAGTAAGAAACAAAAGACCCCTCCCCCCCACCAACCCATGTGAGGTCCGGGGAGCCATTGGTGAGAGGAGGAGTTACCTGGGCGGTGAGTTATAAATCAAGCGCGGAGCTTCCTTTCACAGAGGCCCGGGGAGCCGTTGGTGAGAGGAGGAATACCCAAATCTGCAGCGTTCCATCTCACTTCCAGAGAAGGGGTCTGGTGGAAGCCTCTGATTGGTGGAAGAGGACCAAAGGAAGCAGCTGATTGGGTGCAACCCCAGGTTTGCATTTCTGCTTTCAGGTTAAGGATTCTGTGAGTTGAGGGTCTGTGAGTTGAGGGTCTGTGAGTTGAGGGTCTGTGAGTTGAGGGCCAGGGAGTTGAGGGTCTGTGAGTTGAGGGCCAGGGAGTTAAGGGTTCAGTGAGTTGAGGGTTCAGTGAGTTGAGGGTTCAGTGAGTTAAGGGTTCAGTGAGTTAAGGGTTCAGTGAGTTAAGGGTTCAGATTAGAGATTAGAGATTAGAGAGATTCCTTTATTTGTCATTCAGAACTTTCGGTCTGAACGGAATTTCGTTGCCTGCAGTCATACATATAATAATAAATAACAAAACACACAATAAACACAAATTAACATCCACCACAGTGAGTTCACCAGGCACCTCCTCACTGTGATGGAGGCAAAAGTCTTAAAGTCTCTGTCTCTTCCCGCTTTGTTCTTCCTCTGCACTGAGGCGATCCAGGCTTCTGATGTTGTGACCCCGCCGGGTGATTGTAAGTCAATCCCGCGGCTGAATCCGTGCTCCGCGACGGGCCGGTTCAAACTCCGCGGCCCGGGATGGCCGAAGCTGCCGAAGCTGCCGCCCTCCAGTCCAGCGGACGCAGATGTAGTTGCGGGAGCTCCAGAAAAACAGGTCACCCACCTGTGACCTGCAAGCTCCCGACGATGTCGTCCACCGGGCCCGCGGCCGAGCCTCCGGATTCAGGTCGCTACCAGTGTCCTCGGTCGCCACCGCCGGAACGCCACCGCAGCCCCGAAGCAGGCCAGCCCTGCGCTGGTAAGTCCTGGCTCTGCCTCCGGAGCCTCGAGGTCGGTCGCTCGCAGTTGGAGTTGGAGGCCGGCAGCTCCGCCATTAGGCCTCAGCACAGACGGAGGCAGAGAAGGGGGATACGACAAGAAAAAGTCGCATTCCCCCCAAGGAAGAGACAAAAGTCATGTTTCACCCCCCCACCCCACACATACACAACCCAATAAACTAAAATGTAACTAAAACAGGTCAAAAGAAAACAACAAAAAAAGTAAAAACAGACGGACTGCAGGCGAGCCGCTGCTGTTCGACAGCGCCGCCACTTCCGGAGTTAAGGGTTCAGTGAGTTAAGGGTTCAGTGAGTTGAGGGTTCTGTGAGTTAAGGGTACAGTATTTATTAGTAAAGGTACAGTTTAAAGGATAAAGATTTTTATAGTGTGAGGGAGTTGATTTAATTTGGGAGTAAGCTATGTCAGTGGAGATTGGCCCCGTGGTTTGCTCAGCCTGCAACATGTGGGAGATCAGGGATATGGTCGGTGTCCCTGGTGACTACGTTTGCAGGAAGTGTGTCCAGCTGCAGCTCCTGGCATTGAACGATTGGAGCTGCGGTTGGATTCATACTGGAGCATCCACGATGCTGAGAAAGTCGTGAATAGCACGTAGAGTGAGTTGGTCACACCGCTGGTAAAAGGTAAGAGGATAGAAAGGGAACGGGTGGCCAATAGCCAGCATAGCAGTAGGCAGGTAGTGCAGGAGTCCCCTGCGGTCATCTCCCTCCTAAACAGGTATACCATTTTGGATACTGTTGGGGGAGATGGCTCATCAAGGGAAGGCAGCAGCAGCCAAGTTCATGGCACCATGGGTGGCTCTGCGGCACAGGAGGGGAGAAAAAAGAGTGGAAGGGCAATAGTAATAGGGGATTCCATTGTAAGGGGAATAGATAGGGTTTCTGCGGCCGCAAACGAGACTCCAGGATGGTATGTTACCTCCCTGGTGCAAGGGTCAGGGATGTCACTGAACGGCTGCAGAACATTCTGGAGGGGGAGGGTGAACAGCCAGTTGTCGTGGTGCACATTGGCACCAACGATATAGGTAAAAAAAGGGATGAGGTCCTACAAGGTGAATTTAGGGAGCTAGGAGATAAACTTAAAAGTAGGACCTCAAAGGTAATAACCTCTGGATTACTACCAGTGCCACGGGCTAGTCAGAGTAGAAATAGGAGGATATTGCAGATGAATACGTGGCTTGCAAAATGGTGCAAGGGGGAGGGATTCAAATTTCTAGGGCATTGGAACCAGTTCTGGAGGAAGTGGGACCAGTACAAACAGGACGGTCTGCACCTGGGTTGGAATGGAACCAATGTCTTTGGGGGAGTGTTTGCTAGTGCTGTCGGGAAGGATTTAAACTAATGTGGCAGGGGGATGGGTGCAAGAGCAGAGAGGCAGAGGGGTGTAAAATGAGGATAGAAGCAATAGGTAGCAAGGTGAAAAGTAAAAGTGGCAGGCAGACAAATCCAGGGCAAAAATAAAAAAGGGCCACTTTTCACCATAATTGTATAAGGGGTAAGAGTGTTGTAAAAACAAGCCTGAAGGCTTTGTATCTTAATGCAAGGAGCATGCGTAATAAGGTGGTTGAGTTGAATGTGCAGATAGTTATTAATAAATATGATATAGTTGGGATCACGGAGACATGGCTCCAAGATGACCAAGGCTGGGAGCTGAACATCCAGGGATATTCAATATTCAGGAGGGATAGACAGAAAGGAAAAGGAGGCGGGGTAGCGTTGCTGGTTAGAGAGGAGATTAACGCAATAGAAAGGAAGGACATTAGCTTGGAGGATGTGGAATCGATATGGGTAGAGCTGCGAAACACTAAGGGGCAGAAAACGCTAGTGGGAGTTGTGTACAGGCCACCTAACAGTAGTAGTGGATTTGGGGATGGCATCAAACAGGAAATTAGAAATGCGTGCAACAAAGGTAAAACAATTATAATGGGTGACTTCAATCTACATATAGATTGGGTGAATCAAATTGGCAGGGGTGCTGAGGAAGAGGATTTCTTGGAATGTATGCGGGGAGTTTTCTAACCCAACATGTAGAGGAAGCAACGAGAGAGCAGGCTATTCTAGACTGGGTATTGAGTAATGAGGAAGGGTTAGTTAGCAGTCTTGTTGTGCGTGGCCCCTTGGGCAAGAGTGACCATAATATGGTTGAGTTCTTCATTAGGATGGAGAGTGACATTGTTAATTCAGAAACAAGGGTCCTGAACTTAAAGAAAGGTGACTTTGAGGGTATGAGACGTGAATTGGCCAAGATAGACTGGCAAATGATTCTTAAAGGGTTGACGGTGGATATGCAATGGAAGGCATTTAAAAACTGCATAGATGAACTACAACAATTGTTCATCCCAGTTTGGCAAAAGAATAAATCGGGGAAGGTAGTGCATCCGTGGATAACAAGGGAAATCAGGGATAGTATCAAAACAAGAGATGAAGCGTACAAATTAGCCAGAAAAAGCAGCCTACCAGAGGACTGGGAGAAATTCAGAGTCCAGCAGAGGAGGACAAAAGACTTAATTAGGAAAGGGAAAATAGATTATGAAAGAAAACTGGCAGGGAACATAAAAACTGACTGCAAATGTTTTTATAGATATGTGAAGAGGAAAAGATTAGTTAAAACAAATGTAGGTCCCTTGCAGTCAGAAACAGGCGAATTGATCATGGGGAACAAGGACATGGCAGACCATTTGAATAACTACTTTGGTTCTGTCTTCACTTTGGAAGACATAAATAATCTGCCGGAAATAGCAAGGGACCGGGGGTTAAATGAGATGGAGGAACTGAGTGAAATCCAGGGTAGCCAGGAAGTGGTGTTAGGTAAATTGAATGGATTAAAGGCCGATATTTCCCCAGGGCCAGATAAGTTGCATCCCAGAGTACTTAAGGAAGTAGCCGCAGAAATAGTGGATGCATTAGTGATAATTTTTCAAAACTCTTTAGATTCTGGAGTAGTTCCTGAGGACTGGAGGGTAGCTAATGTAACCCCACTTTTTAAAAAGGGAGGGAGAGAGAAAACGGGGAATTACAGACCAGTTAGTCTAACATCGGTGGTGGGAAAAATTCTGGAGTCAGTTATTAAAGATGGTATAGCAGCACATTTGGTAAGTGGTGAATTCATTGGACAAAGTCAGCATGGAAAGGTAAATCATGTCTGACGAATCTTATAGAATTTTTCGAGGATGTATCTAGTAGAGTGAATAAGGGAGAACCAGTGGATGTGTTATATCTGGACTTTCATAAGGCTTTCGACAAGGTCCCACATAAGAGATTAGTATGCAAACTTAAAGCACATGGTTCAGTATTGATGTGGATAGAGAACTGGCTGGCAGACAGGAAGCAAAGAGTAGGAGTAAATGGGTCCTTTTCAGAATGGCAGGCAGTGCCTAGTGGGGTACCGCAAGGCTCAGTGCTGGGACCCCAGCTATTTACAATATATATTAATGACTTGGATGAGGGAATTGAATGCAACATCTCCAAGTTTGCGGATGACACGAAGCTGGGGGGCAGTGTTAGCTGTGAGGAGGATGCTAGGAGGCTGCAAGGTGACTTGGATAGGTTGGGTGTGGGAAAATGCATGGCAGATGCAGTATAATGTGGATAAATGTGAGGTTATCCACTTTGGTGGCAAAAACAGGAAAGTAGACTATTATCTGAATGGTGGCCGATTAGGAAAAGGGGAGATGCAACGAGACCTGGGTGTCATGGTACACCAGTCATTGAAAGTAGGCATGCAGGTGCAGCAGGCAGTGAAGAAAGCAAATGGTATGTTAGCATTCATAGCAAAAGGATTTGTGTATAAGAGCAGGGAGGTTCTACTGCAGTTGTACAGGGTCTTGGTGAGCCCACACCTGGAGTATTGCGTACAGTTTTGGTCTCCTAATCTGAGGAAAGACATTCTTGCCATAGAGGGAGTACAGAGAAGGTTCACCAGACTGATTCCTGGGATGGCAGGACGTTCATATGAAGAAAGACTGGATAGACTCGGCTTGTACACGCTAGAATTTAGAAGATTGAGGGGGGATCCTATAGAAACTTACAAAATTCTTAAGGGGTTGGACAGGCTAGATGCAGGAAGATTATTCCCGATGTTGGGGAAGTCCAGAACTTTTTTTTAATATTTTTATTTTATTAGAAGTAAGTACAATTGTATACAATCATATTTTCATAATACCTTTTATGTACAGCTTCTTATTTTTTAAAATTTTTTGAAATAAAGAAGAAAAAGAAAAAAGTTAGATAATGAAAAATAGAAAAATGTGAGATATATAGTGTGTGAAAAAGAAAAATAAAGAATGAAATAAGAAAGTTGAGACATAGAAAATAGAAGAAAGAGAATAAATGAAAAGAAAAGAAGAAAAGAAAATAGAAGGAGATCATTTATAATCTTGACCATCCGCAGTCACGGATTAGCTTTTACACCTGTTTTGCACCATACGTTTCCAAAAAGACGACAAATGGAGACCAACTCGTTATGAATTGGTCAAATTTATCTATTAGGAGGAATCGCATTTCCTCAAGATGTGCGGTATCCAACATACTTGCAATCCACATTTTGAGCGTTGGTATTGGTGTATTTTTCCAAAATTTCAATATTAATTTTTTTGCTATTATTAAACCATAATTAAAAATTGACTTTTGAGATGAGCTCAATTTGTTCCCGTCTTCCATTACCCCAAATATAATCAATTCATTATTGGGTTCCATTTTTGTCTTAAATAATTTTGTAAATATTTCGAAAATATCACTCCAAAATCCACGAAGTTTTATACAAGAAACAAAAGAGTGTGTTATAGTTGCTTCTTGGATTAAACATTTATCGCAATTGGGCGATATATTTGGATAAAATTTATTTTTTAAATTTTTATTTATTAGAAGTACATTACATTACAACCACATACATTAATACTCGTCATTTATATCTTCTTACAATTAATGTACTCCCTTTATTTATTTTTTTACACTAGAGAAAGAAAAGATTGAAAGAGAGAAGAAAGTGAAGGAAAAAGTGCAAGTGTAGAAAAGTGTAGAAAATGTAACAACAAAAAAGGACGAAGACCTTATAAGAGCGAAATTAAAAACAAAAAGAAAAAGAGTTAAGAAATAGGCCCTAAGAAAAGAAAAGAGAAAGAGAAAAAAAGAGAAACAAATGTTTTTTTTTTTTTGAGCATCACGTAAATAGGACATACCAACTCTTCAACTATCATCCCCCCTTACCCGACCTCAATTTTTTATTTTTTTTAAGTACTTTTGCACCCTATGTTTGTAATAATTCTATAAATGCAGACCACGTCAGGTGGAAGTGATCTGGTTTACCTGCTAGGAGGAGTCTTATCTCTTCAAGGTGTAATGTTTCAAACATATTTGAAATCCACATATTTATAATTGGTATTGGAGCCTTCTTCCAAAATTTTAGAATTAGCTTTTTTCCAGTTATTAACCCATAATCCATTAATTTCTTTTGAAACACATTTAGTTCTGGATCATCTTCCGTTATTCCGAAGATAATCCATTCTGCTTTGGGTATCAGTCTTGTTTTAAATAACTTTGTAAAGATTTCAAAAATTTCATTACAAAATTTTTGAATTTTTGTACAGAAGACAAATGAGTGCGCTATAGTTGCTTCTTGGGATTGACATTTATCACAAATAGATGATACGTTTGGGAAAATTTTATGAATTTTAGTTTTCGAATAATATAATCTATGTAAAATTTTAAATTGTATTAAAGTGTGTCTTACATTAATCGAGCATTTATGCACTTTTAATAAGTATTCATTCCAACTTTCCTTTGAA
The DNA here is from genome assembly GCA_038087875.1 of Malacoraja senta. Taxonomy (NCBI): domain Eukaryota; kingdom Metazoa; phylum Chordata; class Chondrichthyes; order Rajiformes; family Rajidae; genus Malacoraja; species Malacoraja senta. The sequence goes on along the minus strand of CM075977.1, from coordinate 304,125,396 downwards.
ATTTTAATAGCTAACTCTTGTTCCCAGTCTCTTCTGATACCCTCCGTAGATGGTATTTGTGCATTTAAGATAATATTGTACAAATGTGATATTAAGTTTGCTGATTCCGCTTTTATCTGCATTGCCTCGTCCAGTACATCTGCTGGGTTATTATGATGATCTTTTGTATATTTTTTCAAATAGTCGCATATTTGAAAGTATTTAAAATATTGATTATTTCCGAGTTTATATTTTATTTGTAATTGTTGAAATGAAAGTAATTTTCCAGTTTCATATAAGTCACCAAGCGTTTTAATTCCTAGTCTATCCCATTGTGTATAAGCTTTATCTATAATAGAAGGACTAAACGAAGGGTTATTGACTATAGGTAATAAAAGTGATAAGTTTCTTAATTTTAAATTTTGTTTTATTTGTTTCCAAATACGGATTGTACTATGAATAATTGGGTTCTTATTATAGTTTATGTTATTCAATTTCATTGGAGAGAGGAGGATCGCTCCAATGTTTCTAGAGGAGCAATCCTCTTTCTCCATTACAATCCAGTCTACTTGCTGGGCGGAGTTATCCATCAGTTGAATCATGTTTTTAATATTTACTGACCAATAATAATACATAAAATTAGGTAGTGCTAGACCCCCCAATACTTTAGATTTATTCAGATGGGTTTTTTGTATTCTATGTGATTTATAGTCCCATATAAAATTAGTGATATCTGAGTCGAGTTTTTTAAAAAACTTCTTAGGTAAGTATATAGGAATTGATTGAAATAGGTATAAAATTTGTGGTAAAAAGATCATTTTTATTGCGTTTATTCGGCCTATTAAAGACATCGGGAGCGTTTTCCAGAATTTAATTAATGTATTCAGTTTATTAAGTAGGGGGTCAAAATTTGCCCTGAACATACCTTGAACATACCTTGAACATACCTTGAACATAGCTTGAACATAGCTTGAACATACCTTGAACATAGCTCTGGTAATTTCGATTCCCAAATATTTAAATTTTTCTGTAGCTATTTTAAAAGGGAATTTTAAAAGATGTGTTGGATAAAATTTATTTAATCTTGTTTTTGAGTAATATAATCTATGTAAAATTTTAAATTGGATTAGATTATGTCTTGCGTTAATCGAACACTTGTGAATGTATGTCAAATACTTTTCCCATGTAGCCTTCGTAATTTTTATCAATAATTCCCGTTCCCACTCTTCTCTAATTACCTCGGTCACAGGTAAATCTATATTTAAGATACTATTATATAAATATGCTATTAATTTTTGTGTATCAGCTTTTATATTCATTACTTCTTCTAGTAAATCAGGAGTTATTTTTTGATATCCCTGTATGTATGTCTTCAAAAAATTACAAATCTGAAAATATTTAAAATAATGAGTGTTTTTCAGTTTAAATTTTAATTGTAATTGTTGAAATGATAATAAATCTCCCATTTCATACATATCCCCGATCCTTTTAATTCCTAAACTTTCCCATTGATTATATATTTTATCCATCATAGATGGTTTAAATAAAGGATTATTCGCTATCGGTGTTAACAATGATAGGTTTCTTAATTTTAAGGATAGTTTTATTTGTTTCCATATTCTTATTGTATCTTGTATAATTGGGTTTTTCTTATATATTGTATTGTTCATTTTTTTTCGGGGAGAAGAGGATTGCTCCTATATTACAAGGATAACAATCCTCTTTCTCCATTTTTATCCATTCTGTCTGTTGAGTTGAACTATCCAACCAGTAAATTATATTCTTAATATGTATTGCCCAATAGTAATACAAAAAGTTAGGGAGTGAAAGTCCCCCGACATCTTTTGGTTTACATAAGTGTTCTTTTTTAATTCTATGTGATTTGTAATCCCAAACAAAATTAGTAATATTAGCATTCAGTTTAGAGAAGAAATATTTTGGTACATATACTGGTATAGATTGAAATAAGTATAATAACTGTGGTAAGAAGCTCATTTTAATAGCATTTATTCTGCCTATTAATGATAAAGGGAGTGTTTTCCAAAATTTTATCATTATATTAAGTTTATTTATTAAGGGTATAAAATTAGCGTTGAATAAAGCTTTATGTTTTCTAGTAATCTGTATACCCAGATATTTGAATTTTTCTGTTGCTATTTTAAAGGGGAATTTCAATAAGTGTATGGATTCTTGAGGTTTTAACGTCATAATTTCACTTTTGTTCCAGTTTATTCTATATCCTGAAAAGGACCCAAATTCCTCCATTAAATTTAATAAATTTGGTATACTCGTTTGTGAATTTGTTATATATAACAAAATATCGTCTGCATATAATGAAATTTTATTATTTGAGTCCCTAGTATTATAACCCTGAATATTCGGATGGCTTCTTATACTTTCAGCCAGAGGTTCTATCATAAGGGCAAATAGCAGGGGTGATAAAGCACATCCCTGCCTATTACCCCTTGATAATTGAAATTTTTGAGATAACATGCTGTTAGTTAATATTCTTGCCATCGGTTTATCATATAATAATTTCACCCATGCAATAAAATTCTCTCCCATATTAAATTTTTGTAATACTATGTATAAATACTGCCATTCTACCTGATCAAATGCTTTCTCTGCGTCCAAAGAAATAATTGCTAAGTCTTTTTCTTCCTTTTTATGCGAGTACATTATATTAAACAGGCATCTCAAATTATTAAATGAATATCTTTTGGGTATAAACCCCGTTTGATCAGGGTTTATCAATTTACTAATATATTTGCTTAGTCTTCTAGCTAAGGTCTTTGCTAGAATTTTCTGGTCGGTATTTAGAAGTGATATAGCTCTATATGAACCCGGTTCCTCTAGATCTTTATCTTTCTTTGGAATAAGCGTATTAGTTGATTCTGCTAATGTTTCAGGTAATTTATTTTCTTTAAAAACGTGAGTATATAAATTAAATAAATAGGGGGTCGTTATCTCATGAAACTTTTTATAAAATTCATTACTAAAACCATCTGGTCCCGGTGTCTTACCATTTTTCAGCAATTTTATTGTTTCACCTATTTCTTCGATTGTAATTTGCGCTCCTAGTTCTTCTTGTTCCAAAAGGTCAAGTTTTGGTAGATTACATTTATCTAAAAAATTTGTAATTTTACTATCTTCTGTTTTGGTTTTTGATGTGTATAAATTCTGATAAAATTGAACAAATCTTTTATTGATATCTTTAGGTAGTGTTAGTAATTCACCATTCTCAGATTTAATTTTATTTATAGTATTTTCCTTTTCCTGTTTTTTCAATTGACGCGCCAACAGCTTATGTGGTTTGTCACCAAACTCAAAATGTTCCTGTTTTGTAATTTGGAATAATCTTATTACTCTTGCCGAGAGAATTCGGTTAAGTTTAAATTTCAGTAGTATTATCTTATTATGTTTATCTATAGTGGGATCTTTAGCATTATCTAACTCTAACTGTCTTATTTCTTGTTCTAACAGCATCTGTTCAGTTTTATTCTTCTTATTTTGAAAAATTTCATATGAAATTATAATTCCTCTAATAAATGCTTTAAAAGTTTCCCATATTAAAGAAGGTGAGGTACCTGGTGTATCATTTATCTCAAAAAATGATATCATTTGTTGTTTCAAATATTGATAACCCTGTAGGTCATTTAATATATATGTGTTAAACCTCCAAAAAAAAATTTTTCCGGGCATTCCTTCAAATTTTACTAAAAAAGTCAATGGAGAGTGATCAGAAATACTACTAATATGGTAAGTTGGGTTAATTATATATGGGGGAAGTCCAGAACTAGGGGTCACAGTTTAAGGATAAGAGGGAAGTCTTTTAGGACCGAGATGAGAAAATCATTTTTTACAGAGTGGTGAATCTGTGGAATTCTCTGCCACAGAAGGTAGATGAGGCCAGTTCATTGGCTATATTTAAGAGGGAGTTAGATGTGGCCCTTGTGGCTAAAGGGATCAGGGGGTATGGAGAGAAGGCAGGGATGGGATACTGAGTTGGATGATCAGCCATGATCATATCGAATTGCGGTGCAGGCTCGAAGGGCCGAATGGCCTACTCCTGCACCTATTTTCTATGTTTCTATGTAAAGCCCGAAACTGACCAATAGATAGTCAGTAAGCTACCTAATCCCTTCCCTACCCCCATCTCTCCTAACAACAGCACCCAGCGTAAAAAAAAACATATTTGCCATTCAATAGCCAAAACACAGTCAATGTTGTGGTTTGAAACAAAAAATACATGTTGGCAGTTGAGCTGAAGAGCAAGAGCTACTTCATATTATTTATCCAAGGTCAAAATATAAAAAACAAGAACTGCGTTCATTTAATTTGTTTAAAGACAGGGGGAAAACAAATTCCTTCAATTTAAAAAATAGAAAAACTAACAGAGAAATTCTTTAAAATTAATATATATAAAAGAAAAACAACTCGTCCAGTTAAATTCTTAATCATTACCAAACGATATATTGGCAAAATAGGAACAGTAAATCTCCAATTATAACTTAATCAGCTATCAATTACTCCCCTTCACTCTCGTAAGCCTCCAGAAAGCTGGAAGTGTCTTGAGGATTGTTAAAAAATCGAATGTTACCATTAAAAAAACGTATACGCAGTCTAGCTGGATAAAGTAAGGCAGGGCGCATCTTTTTCTTAAACAAATCAGACATTACATTATGGAAAGACTTTCTTATTTCCAAAAGCTCGTAACTATAATCAGGAACAAACCGAAACTTGCATCCTTCATATTCAACCACGCCCAACTTTTTTGCTGCCTGGAGAATATTCTCCTTCATTTGCAAGAAGTGAAATCGAACAATCAAATGTCTCGGTTTATTGCGAGATTTCTTCCCAATCCTGTGTGCGTTATCCAAAAATGGAAGATTTTCATAGTGCTCAATGTTGAAAGTCTCCTTTATCATTTTAGAAGCATATTTTATTACATTATTTCCTTCTTGACCTTCCGGCAAACCAACAATTCGCAAATTCAGTCGACGGCTTCTGTTTTCCAGATCCATATTTTTGATCTTGTATTGCTGGAGTGCTCGAGTATTTTCATTCATTTTCCGTTCCAGTTTTTCAATCTTCAAATCTCTCTCCTGGCCGAGGGTTCGCAAGTTATCAATTTGTTCCTTCTGTTCACGAGATTCATCTTGTAACACAATCAGTGTGTCTTGAACTTCCTTCAATTTGTTCGAAACTCCTTTCACCATTTCTTCCAAACTGCAAAATCTTGTTTTCATTTCATTTTTCAGTTCATCGTTCATTTTCGATATTGCTTCTAAAATACTAGAGTCAGAAGCTGTGGCTGTGGCTGTGGCTGTGGCTATCCCACTTGTCTCCATCCTTTTTACGATTAAGGCATATAAAAGTGTTATCAACACTTTATGAGAAGTTAGACCTGCCTTGAAGTCAAGTAATAACAAGTAACATTGAAAGAGTGGTAAGTGAAGGTTAAAAGTTAAGGGAGCAAACGAATTTGCAACCTTTACAGCATGCTGCCACGAGGAGAGTCTCGCAAATTATTCTTATTGGGCTTTCAGATATGTTTGATCGGTCCTTCTCAGAGACATTCCCCATTCTCAGAACAATGGTCACTACACAAATTACAAAATAAAAGTTTCAGACACTAACACCTCTTCCAATCACTCCGTCCTCTCAGACTCCAAGATCAATGGAATCTCTCCCACACAACGGTCAACGGTCTTTCCTATTCACACTTACTCTAACAATCGCTCCATTTCAACTGTTACCCAGTCACTCCTATTCAATCACTCCTATTCAATTATTCAAACCATTCACTCGTATTCAGTCTCTCTCCGAACTCTCTTATCAGTTAAATCACAATCACTTCATTCAATTCTTAACTTTCAAACAAAGGATCTCCAGTGTCTCAATCCAAGTTTAACTCTCATTTGCAGTCTCTCACGCAACAATCTTTCTCTCACTCAATCAACTTTAAGTTTGCACAGACAGACAAATCCGAACCAAGCTAACAAAACTATAATTAAGAACGAAAATATTTCCCCGATTATCAATAACCCAAGACGCACCCCAATATAAACTATAAGCATCCAATAACCCCACTCTAATTAATCTTCCTCGTGGTGCAATTGGTCAGCGGGATGACTCCTCCCCGATGCAACGACCGAAAGAGTACAACCCCTGATCGAACCATCCCGATTCAGATTCTTACCACACCACGCTCTAAAATAATGACAAATATAATCAAAAATAATTACAAACACACTCTTACATCAAGTTTCTAAATCCGTAAACACTCGCACAAGTAGCAACACAAATGACAGTCCGCGGTTCTAAATCTTAACTTTCTAACTCTTATGTTTATTTACATACACAGAATATTTACAAAATCCGGATTCTATGACAATACGAAAAGCTAGATTTTTACAATTTACAAAATAATTTTAAAGCACTAGCGCACAGTTCACGAACACTCGATCTCGATACCACGTCACGCTGTTATCACGCAGTGAACCTCTCCCTCTGATACCGAAGATTTTCACCTTCCTAGTTTACTCTTTACTGAGGGGTACTATTCCTTAAATGACTATTTTCCTCCCGAATGTTACTATCCCTCTGCTAAGGCTGGACTTCTATAATAGGGGGACCTCTATCCCTCCTCTCTAAGTTCGACAGAATTAGGGGTACCCATCGCTATTTGGATTACTTTTCATCAAGTAAACAGGTTCCCGTCTCTCAGGTGCTCTTCGCTATCAGGTACTAGTCAACAATCGACCAGAGGGTTTCTATTCACTGTTGATCAGCCGCTATTCGGAATCGATCACGGACATGCACCAACTCCGAAGTTCTAAATACAGGAATTCGAATTCCACCTTACTGGCAGAAATTCAATATGAAATTCAGTGTTTGGAAATTTGGCTTTGCTAATATAGACTCGAACTCCTAATTTTAGTGCGTATCTCTCTTACTACGCGGGCACTCAAATCAAACTAAAATTGCCCAGTTGAATTCTAGAATGGACTGAAGTATTCCGGCCAATCTATACTCTGTCCATCCAAGCCCAGTACCTTTACGAGGTTCCTCATCCGTCACTTCAGAGAGAGACTCAGATACCTTCATGCAGACACTCCTCTCTGCTGGGCACCGAGGATTCAGCGCCTAGCCGCTTCGTGTTGTGAGTTATCAATGCCGATTTTCAGACCGCACCTTTTCAATTCGCGCTCCAGGCAAAGATCCGATCAATACATAGGTCAGACCTGTATTTTAATACCCCACCAATTGCATACCAAATTTAACCCTGGGCCACTCCTCGCCCGATGAAGCGCGTTTGGCTCTCGTTAAAGCAGCTGCAGTCTGCCAACTATGACCAACGTGTTGGGCCTCTTACCCTGGAAAGGGCCTCTAACCCAACCCCAGCAGGGCCTCTAACCCCACCCTGGATTTATGGGCCCCTAACCCAAAGGAGTGCTAACCACCACCCCCCCCCTCCCCGTGCTTGCTAGACTCTGTTCTAATGATCTCGATTAGACCCTTTCCCAAGCTGCGAATGATCGATCCGCTCAACTGATGAAGTGCCGAAAATCAATGCGAAAACCGCACTGTGGGCCCGATTTCTGCACTCTCGATCGAAACAGCTCTTGATTGCAAACTTGTGTTTGGGGGGTCTTTTGAGATCCCGGACGAGCCCCCAATGATAATTGCTCGTTCTAAACTTCCCCCCAGTCTAGTTTCATTCAAAATCACTTAATCAATCACTTGATCAACTAATCTTTATTTTAACAAAGCGCAATTACAGTTCAACTACTGTACTTATCGCTCCGCGGGTTCGATCCTCGTATCTGCCTGATCGCGCCTCTAGGCCTCGCTCAGAGACATTCCAGAAGGTCATGGAGTCCCAAGCGCTCTCCAAGAAGATCTTCGCAGGACCTCGTGGTAGTGGACTTTTATATGTCCCGGGACCTCGAGGGGCTGAACCACATGGGGTTGGTCACTTAATAATCCAATTACAGATATCGATTAACCCCATACATGACAGACATTTCCCTAACCCAATAATACAGCAGCTCAATACATTATATTCAAACAGGACTTCTCAAGGAAGCCAACTTAGAAACATTTAGAAGGTCTGAAGAAGGGTTTTGGCCCAAAACGTTACCTATTTCCTTCGGTCCATAGATGTTGTTGCACCCGCTGAGTTTCTCCAGCATTTTTGTGTACCTTAGAAACATTTACCCTGATCTGCAAGAAACCCTGACAAGGCTCAATACCTCATCCAATCAACACTCGGCAAAGTAGAACTCTGCAATATTATTTACAATTATTTACAAGGTGTATGCCTGGTTTGCAGACATCCAAACCATTCTCTGCATTTTGCACCTAATTGACAGGGTCTGCAGATGTTCTTGTTCTTTTCTTGCAACTTGTATCTAGGCTCTAGACGCACTGGCACGCAGCTTGTCCCAGCTCTGCAGAGAGCAATTCCAAATTGACCAAATCTCCCAGCAGCCCTGAAGCTTTTACCCCCATTTTGAAGTCCTAGCCTCTCCAATTTGGCCAGGATTAACATGTGCAGCTTGTGAACAGGGCACTCGAGTGGAGACAATGGCATCTTCGACTCCACCCATTAAATTTAAACTTGAGACGGAAACAATGGGAAGGGATTCTCTGGCACCAATTGTTTCATTGGAAAAGGATAGTGTTTTGAGTCAGGGAGCAAGTAGTAAGGTTCCTTATAAGCCGGTGCCAGAACAATTTAAACAGACAGCTGGAAAAGTAAAGGAATCATTCCTAAAATATAGAGATTCCTTCAGTGGAGGAAGCAGTCCGAATGAGGGTGAGACAATAGCGGGCTATAAAATAGCTGATCCTGATATCACTTATATCATGGAAGCAGAACGAATTCCTGATATCATGGAGGTAGAGCGAATTCCCCGTAGGCAATTCCCTACCAGGAATGTGCCTACTCCCACTTTAGATTTGGATATTGCAGTAGGTGCAGACCATCCCTGGGCTACAGACTCCCCCACTCCAGTGATCCCAGTTTGACAACGACTAAATCCTTCCAGGGACCAGTGAGATCAAAAGAAGAGGAAGAGTTTATGGCTTCGATCCCTCCAGACTACCTTAGGGACATGCCTATTCGAGAGCCTGATTTTCCTCAATGCCATGGGAAAGGGTACAAAGCTGTAGGGCCAGGCCAGTGTTATGTCTACGGAGAGAGGGGGCATTGGAGCAGAGCTTCCCCCATAAGATATCAAAGAGGAGGAAGGGGTCGAAGAAAAGGGTCACGAGGTCCCAGAAGTCGGTGGATCCCCAGGGGATATAGGGATACTTGGGATCCTGAAGATCAAAGGAGAGGACGCTGGCCAGAGGATCAGAGGGCGGGAAGCCAATCACCCTTCTCGCAGCCGAATCCATTTTTATAATCCTCATCTGCCAGTTAATCCAGAGTGCGGATGGAGTAACCTGACCCCTGCCTCAGAAAACAGAGATAATTCTGAGAAGATAAAATACCCTCCTCATAACACTGGGATGGTCCAAGGGAAAATAGTAACAACCAGAATTAGAATGAGAGAAACCCTTGCAAATACCTGGAAGGAAGAAAATAAAAGGAGAAGATAGCAATTTTCATGAACTACATTTAATTGTGTCAAATCGGGATCGAGAACAGCCCATTGATAATGGGGAGCAAAATTAATAAAGAAATCAAGAAAGAGACAAAGTAGCTGGTGTCAGAAGATAACAAACAAATTCAAAGGAACTTAGATTGGCACTAGGGAGAAGAAAATAATCTATTGCGCAGGTGGTGTAGGAATAGGAGCAATTGTAAACCCGTTTAATAACTTTTTGTTAAGTTGTTGTGCCTTCAGGACAATATTACCTATGAAACACCGTTATCTGGGGAGTGAGGTAAAAAGAGTATGTGGACTCTCAACATCGGGCAGAAGACACAACTCAGGTACGATGTGTAATCATCATTCCATCCAGGTAGTTCGCCAGAGACAGAAACAAACAGAAAGGAAGAAGTGATACTGTCCTGTCCCTTTAACGTCTACCATCTGGGAAAGGCCAACAGACAAAGAAGGCTGCTCCTTGGTATTCCTATTCCTACAAATTTAAAAAGAAGATCTCACACATACCCTAGTGCCCAACCTTACCAATGTAACATAGTAATTGACACCAGTGAAAAGGAAGAACAAGTCTCAAGAATTTAAAGAAATATGGACAGCCTCTAGAGACCATTGAGGCAAGCTCCAACCGAAAAGAATTAAAGAAGAAAACCTGGGAATGACCACTCCTCTGTGATTAGGGGCCACCTCCTTTGCGCCCAAATTTAGCTGTTAGGAATAAATTTATAAAATTCTGAATTAGATCTCTAAATTGTGTGGTGAAATATTGGAAGGAATTTGAAATTTGAGATTTGGAAATGGGTTATGGGATATGGCTCAGGAGTATTCGAAATTTGAAGATTAACCTGGTATTTTTTATTGTCTCATCCCCCAGACAGACAACCAGAGATGGGAAGGATTGGTAATAGTATGGAGGAAAGAACAGAACTTGACAGAGGTACAGAGTGGATAAGGGAGAACCGTAGAGTGGATAAGGGAGAACCAGTGGATGTGTTATATCTGGACTTTCAGAAGGCTTTCGACAAGGTCCCACATAAGAGATTAGTATTCAAACTTAAAGCACATGGTATTGGGGGTTCAGTATTGATGTGCATAGAGAGCTGGCTGGCAAACAGGAAGCAAAGAGTAGGAGTAAACGGGTCCTTTTCAGAATGGCAGGCAGTGACTAGTGGGGTACCGCAAGGCTCAGTGCTGGGACCCCAGCTATTTACGATATATATTAATGATTTGGACAAGGGAATTGAATGCAACATCTCCAAGTTTGCGGATGACACGAAGCTGGGGGGCAGTGTTAGCTGTGAGGAGGATGCTCGGAGGCTGCAAGGTGACTTGGATAGGCTGGGTGAGTGGGCAAATGCATGGCAGATGCAGTATAATGTGGATAAATGTGAGGTTATCCACTTTGGTGGCAAAAACAGAAAAGTAGACTATTATCTGAATGGTGGCCGATTAGGAAAAGGGGAGATGCAACGAGACCTGGGTGTCATGGTACACCAGTCATTAAAAGTAGGCATGCAGGTGCAGCAGGCAGTGAAGAAGGCGAATGGTATGTTAGCATTCATAGCAAAAGGATTTGAGTATAGGAGTAGGGAGGTTCTACTGCAGTTGTACAGGGTCTTGGTGAGACCACACCTGGAGTATTGCATACAGTTTTGGTCTCCTAATCTGAGGAAAGACATTCTTGCCATAGAGGGAGTACAGAGAAGGTTCACCAGACTGATTCCTGGGATGTCAGGACTTTCATATGAAGAAAGACTGGATAGACTCGGTTTGTACTCGCTAGAATTTAGAAGATTGAGGGGGGATCTTATAGAAACGTACAAAATTCTTAAGGGGTTGGACAGGCTAGATGCAGGAAGATTGTTCCCGATGTTGGGGAAGTCCAGAACAAGGGGTCACAGTTTAAGGATAAGGGGGAAATCTTTTAGGACCGAGATGAGGAAAACATTTTTCACACAGAGAGTGGTGAATCTCTGGAATTCTCTGCCACCGAAGGTAGTTGAGGCCAGTTCATTGGCTAGATTTAAGAGGGAGTTAGATGTGGCCCTTGTGGCTAAAGGGATCAGGGGGTATGGAGAGAAAGCAGGTACAGGATACTGAGTTGGATGATCAGCCATGATCATATTGAATGGCGGTGCAGGCTCGAAGGGCCGAATGGCCTACTCCTGCACCTATTTTCTATGTTTCTATGTTTCTATGTCCAGTATTGTAGAACATGAATGAAATTTTGGAAAACGTGAGAGATGGCTGAAAAAGAATAGGGAATGATGAAGTGCAAGGACAACGCTTCCCTTCAAGAGGTCAAGGCTGACCGCCTAGAAAGAGTTACTGGAGAAGAAAGAGTTGACTGAATTAGAGGAAGTACCAGGGGAATGGGTACTTGTTGTCAGAGTCAATGTATTTGACCGGTGGATCAAAATTTATCCAACCCTTGATAATAAAGCGGCTACTATTACCAAGGTGTAAAGAAAATTGTCCCTAGATTCGGTATTCTTAATTGGCCTGATTTGAAATAATGGTCCACAACAAATGGAAATTAATTGATGAAATTAAATAGCTGGGAATTGGATTGAATTGCGTTATCGACCGCAAGTTGTGGATTGGAAAAGGGTAAAACAGACCCTGAAATTCAAAATAGTAAATTCAAGGCTGAGACTGAATTTGGCTGAATTGAAGCATTCCCCATGATTGTTTTGAATAGGAGTCTCGCCTGTAGGGAAATCTGGACTGAACCCAGCTGAAATTTATATGAGAAACCTTCATTAGAAGTACATTGGAAACCATCATGTGACTGCAGAGATAACTGACTACATATTAGTGTTGATCATAGTATGGGGAAGATTATATCACAGAATAGTAATAGTATACAGAAAGAGGGCTTTTGGTTAATAATGGATGACAAGAATGGATGGGAAAGCATCAGTGAAAGTATGGAGTGTAACTTACTTCATCCCAAGTTCTCTTAGGAATTATAGGTTCAACTATGGATTGACAACACAGATGGAGGGGATTTGTGCCCACAAAAACTCGGGAGGGGAAGACTCATCAGACGGGAATCATGAAGCTACGCCCACGAAAACTCGGGAAGCTTGATGAGATTCTGAGAAGAAACATCATCATCTTGTTGTTAATTTGTTTGATAATGTATTAGTCACCAATGTATCTTTGGTTATCATAAATGATGGTTATCATATTTGATAAAAGGGGGGATTGTTAATCCTGGCTGAAATCGAGCAGCCATGGTACCCAAAATTCAGTAAGGATTTATGTATTGCTAGGCCATTTTGGTCAAGTCTGGTGTGCTCTGCGGAAATAAGACAAGCTTCTGAATGGTGCCAGTAAGTCTGGGGCCCAGATCAGTGTTGCATATTCGGTTGACAGATGGATGGGATTTCTGTAGAGGACATCCAAGGAAAAGTAAAATGTATGAAGTTAATTGGATAAATGCAAACTATGTGTACATATTGTAAATAATGTTGTGAGACAGTTACCCTGTTCATTGTTGATTGGTTGAAATGTTAAGCCCTGACTGGTTTGTTTGAATCCCAGGGTAAATGTTGCATTATTCAAGTTCTGTTAGCTTTCAATAGAAGCTTCTCCTGCAACAATGTAAGGGGAATTCTGTTATTTGATTTGATTTAATTTATTGTCATTGTCTTCAATTAAGAGACAACGAAATTCTATTTCTCTTAGTCATACAAATAATAATTATTTTTTAAACACAAAAACACAGAACACAGGAGTCCACAACACAAACAACCCCACAGTGGCACTAAAGTTCCCCACTGTGAGGGAAGGAACCAAAGTCCAGTCATCCTCCTCACTGATGTTCCCCAATGTTCACCCGTGGTCGGGGCCTCTCGAGCACATCGTAGTCACCGCTACGGGCGGCCCGATGTTCAGGCCCTCTCGCCGGGAAAGATGGAACCCCGACGTCGAACGGGAGAACATCCTCAGTGGCCTGGACCTCTGAATCGGCCACCTTCCACCGGAGTCCACGGCTCCCGATGTTCACAGGCCATGCTGGGTGGAGATTCGCGCTGGCGACTCTCGTCAAGGGGTCCCAGGACTCCGCGATGTTAAAGTCAGCTCTGTCTGCATTGGGAGCTCCGCACCCACACCTCCGCGATGTTGGAGCAGCGGCCCAACACTCCGGAGCTCCAAGCGGCGATCCCGGGTAAGGACTCACCCGCTCCGCGATGTATTGTGCTCAACGCCCCAGCTGCTGAAGCTCTGGTCTGGTCCCCGGCAGGAAAGGCCGTGCAATCCAGTTGGTAGGCCGCGAGGAGGGGGGCGAGGACGCGACTCAGATAATAGTCGCATCCTCGTCAGGAAACTGAAGGACGGTTCCCCCTTACCCTACCCTCTTCCCCCCACATAAAATACTGAAAAAAACAAAAAAAAACATACTTTAAACATAACAAAAAAATAAAAAGACAACCAGACTGTGGGCGGAGGCAGCCAGTAACAGCACCACCTGATGTAACTGTCAATAATGTATTGTTGTAATGTGTTATGGTTGATTGGATTGTAAACAGACCACACCTCTATAGTTCGGCCCCTCAAGGTTCGGGGACCTATAAAAGGCAGCCCCCACGGGGTCCTTTGTCGATCTTCTGGAAGAGCGCTTGGGACTGCGTGACCTTTTGGAGTGTTTCTGTTTGCACGAAGCTGAAGGGCTTGGCCAGGCAGATACAAGGATCAAACCTGCAGTGGTTTAGGTATCGTATAGGATAATTTGTTGTACTATCCAAAAATAAAGATTAGTTGTTCCAGTGCTTGAATCAGTGGTTTATTGGCTAAACTAGACTGGGGCGAAGCTTAGAAGGGCTTATTTACAATCACACAAACCAATCTCACTTCCATTGACTCCATTTACACTTCACGCTGTTACGGCAAGACCACCGGCATAATCAAGGACATCCCATCCCGGTCACTCATCAGGCAAGACGTACAGAAGCGTGAAAATGCACACCTCCAAATTCAGGAGAGTTTCTTTCCAGCTGTTATCAGGCAACTGAACCATCCTATCAACAACTAGAGAGCAGTCCTGAGCTACTATCTACTTCATTGGAGACTCTCGGACTTTGAAATATTTAATCGGACATTCCTGGACTTTATCTTGTACTAAACATTATTCCCTTTATCATGTATCTGTACACGGTGGATGGCTCGATTGTTAGCATGTATAGTCTTTCCGCTGACTGGTTAGTATGCAACAATAGCTATACCTTGAGAAGTTAATTCAATATATTTTTCTCTACTAGTCAATGCATATGGTTATAGATGTCACAGAAAATCCACTATTTTCAAATGAAGAATTATTAACTAGCTCGTTAGCACTGATGTCATTTAAGTGCATTGATATGTCTGGTGTCATATGTTGAGTCATAACCTTACAGCACCGAAACAGGCCTTTTGGTCCAACTCATCTATGCCAATCAAGATGCCCCATTTTGGCTAGTCCCATTTGCCTGCATTTGGTCCATATCCTCTTCATCCTTTTCTATCCATGTACCTGTCCAAGTATCTTTTAGATGCTGTTCTGGTACCTGCCTCAACTACCTTCTCTGGCAGCTTGTTCCATAAACCCACTCCCTTTGAGTGAAAACGTTAGCCCTCAGGTTCCTATTAAATCTTTCCCCTCTCACCTTATCCTATATTTTCTGATCCTTGATCCCCCTATTCTGGATAAAAGACCCTGTGCATTCACCCTATCTATTCCACTCATGATTTTATACACCTCCATATGATCACCCCTTAGCCTCCTGAGCTACACAGAGTAAAGTCCTGGTCTGCCTAACCTCTCCCAATAGCTCAGTGCCCTTGGGTCCTGGCAACATCCCACTAAATCCTCTCTGCAATCTTTCCAGTTTAGGCAGCTTAGGCCAGACTAGGTAAGGATCTCAGATTTCTCTCCCTGAAGTACATTTGTGTTACTGCTTGCATTAAGTCTAAAATCAATCATCATTTTAGTCATTAGCTACAGGAAATAAAGTTCCTCTAAAATTGTTTATTAGATCTACCCAGAGTCACAACATCATTGCTAGAGTGACAAAGCTAGAAATGTATGTCCTTACTACTGACAATCAGTTTGGGTTCAAAAGAAAACATGGAACTGACCTGTGTATCTATGCTCTTAAAGAGATTGTGTTCAGGTACACAAGCCTGAATTCATCTGTATTTTTATGTTTTATTGATGCGTCCAAGGCATTTGATAGAATTAATCATGAACAATTGTTTGTAAAATTGCAAGATAGAGGTGCCCCTAAATTCTTAGTGAGAATTTTAGTGTTTTGGTATGCCCATCAAACGTTTCAGGTTAAATAGGACAATGTTGTATCTGCTCCATTCTGTGTTAGTAACGGAGTGCGGCAAGGAGGAATTTTGTCTCCTATTTTATTTAATGTTTATATGGATGAATTGTCAAATCAGTTAAATAGGTTAAAAACTGGCTGTCTTGTGGGCAACACTATTGTTAATCATCTTATGTATACAGACGACCTGGTCCTGCTCTGTCCATATAGTGTTGGGCTGCAGCAGATACTGAAGGTGTGCTCTCAGTATGGCCTTGATTATGACATAAAGTATAACGCTAAGAAAAGCCGCATAATGATAGTTAGAAGCGCTGAGGACAGGAAATCAACTTTTCCGACTTTTTATTTGTCAGCCAGTCCTCTTGCTGTGTGTGAGGAAATTAAATACCTAGGTGATGTCATATCCGATGACTGGACGGATGACAAAGACCTACTGACAGCGCTGTCACATTTATCTTCAAGCTAACATGCTTATAAGGACGTTTTCTATGTGCTCTGACTCTGTGAAGTGTTCACTGTTCAGAACCTACATCACACCGTTATATACTGCTCAATTGTGGTCTAATTATAAGAAAAAGAGTATGCAGAGGCTCAAGGTAGCAGACAATGATGCAATGAGGTTGCTACTTCGTGTCCCTAGATGGCATAGTGCCAGTCAATTGTTTGTGTCCACTAGAGTGCCAACCTGTGAGGCACTCTTAAGACAGCTGATGTTTAGTTTTATGTGTCGCCTGGATAAGTCAGAGAACCACATAATTGAAGCCCTAGTCAGCCCTCTGAAAAGCTGCTATAGATTCACTTCTAGGCTAAGACGGCATTGGTGCAATAGCTTGTATATCTTATAGGCTAATATGCAATTTTATATGTATTTTTGTATCTCCTTATACTGTTTGATGTGTTCTATGGACCTGTGTCTGAAATAAAGCTTTTTATTATTATTTTATTATTGCATTTTATAGTTTCTGTTATGCCAGTACTGCCACGAAAGAACAGGCACAGAAGGGAATCTCTCTTAGGTGATTCAAGAAGCATGTTGTGAACTTACGAGATCAAGCTACAAGAGTGCATTAAGTAAACAAGACAGTTTCAGTCAACCCATCAGTGCTAAAGAGCTAGTCATTGATGATAAATATTTCCTGACCTCATTGGGTGAGGCAAGATAATATGAAAAGATATGAATGTAAGAAAGAGGAAAAGCAGATAATTTGGTGTCTCAGGTTTGCTTTCCCGCGGTTGGGGACCTCAAGCCCTCTATTGACGGAATGATCTTGACTCCCATAGCCGGTGGCGGGCCCTCCGCGTCGAGGCGATCAGCTCCTGCATTGGGGGGATGTCAGCTCCCCAGCCCAGGCTATTGGACCCCGAGTCAATGCTGGTTGAACCTTCCGTGACATTGGAGCTCCCGACATCCACGGCCTCTCCCAAGACTGCGAGCTCCCGATGTAAAGTCCGCAGGCCGCGGTTGGAGCGATCCCAGGCAAGGGATCGATTCCAATGTAAGTCCACGCCATGCGGTGGGGCCCAAGGTCGGTCCGAAAATTAATCGCATCTCCGGCAAGATAAGAAACTGAAAAAAAGTTTCCCCCGACCCCTCCCTCTTATTTGGAGATTGTGACTCCTGATTCTTAATTCTTAACTCCTCAGCCAGTGGAAATATTCTCTCTCCATCTCCACGGTTAAGTCCTCCAAGAATTTTGTATGTTTCACTGAAGGTCCGCTCATTCTTCTGAATCATAAGGAATACTAGCCTAACCAGGTGGCACAGTGGCACAACTGTTTGTGCTGCTGCCTCCCAGCACTATAGACCCAGGTTCGATCCTGACGTCAGGTGCCATCGTGTAGTGTTTGTATGTTTTCCCTATGACATTGTGGGGTTCCTCTGCTTGCTCGTTTCCTCCCACATCCCAAATCCAAAAGACATGCTGATCAGTAGTTTTTTTGATGTTGTAAATTTCTCTTAGTGTGTGGGAAATGAATGAGAAAGTGAGATAGTATAGAACTAGTGTGACCAAGATTGATGGTCGGCGTGCACTCGGTTGGCCAAAGGAAATGTTCCCACACTGTATCTCTCCAAACTCCTTAAACGTCTTCATTCTCCCCTCATGTGACAGACCTGCCCACCCAGGAAGGTGTCTTCGTTGCATTCTCTCTATAGCAAATGTAACCATTTTAGAATAAGTCAATCACATTTTTTTGGGTGTAGCACTGTGGAATCTGTTCATATTTTGCACTGTTAGTCATTCTATCTCCCACACAGTCACCCGAGGAGAATTAAGGTGTGAAGAGAAGTGGAGAGGTTTGGGAAGCATGAAAGGCAAGACTGAACTGAAGCAGCCAGTAGTGGCATAAGGGAAGGAAAACATCACGGTTTGAATAATTGGGAGCTATTGCCTCTTTGTTAAACAGCCTGGGTGCAGGCGGTCATGGTGCTACATTTAAAGGAATAACATTATTGCACATCATTCATTGGTGTACACCTCAAACATCATAGAAGACAATCCACTTCTTTCACTTTTGAGAATTGAGAATTGAGAATCACAGATTGTGAATCACTTACTTCAACTCTGGTGTTGTGGGTTTTGAGATGGCCGATGAGATCAATGTGCGAGCTGCAGACTCTTTCACAGATGGATTAAATGATTGCCAATAGGGCAGATGGGTGGGTAGATGGGAGGTGGTAAGTTCCTACACCACGAATGCAGATCGGATAAGAATGATGCCATGAAGCTGGAAAGGGTGCAGATAAGATTTATGAGGACACTGCCAGTATTCAAGGACCTCAACAAAAGGAAGAGATTGGGCGGACAAGGTATTTCTTCCTTGGTGCACAGAAGGCAGAAGGTTGATCTTATATAGGAGTAAAAAATCATGAGGAAAATAGATAGGGTGAATGCACAGTCCATTTCGCAGAGTAGAGGAATCAGAAACAAGGTTTAAGGTCAGAGGGGAAAGATTTACAAGGAACCTGAGGGGCAAATGTTTTCACTCTGAGGGTGGTGAGTAGACCCACTTGTTCACTGTTAAGGTTCTGCCCTGGTTTGATTTCAAAAAATGCAACAACTCATACCTACCTGCATTAAATTCCTCTGTCCATTTGCCCAATTCATCAAGACCCTGCTGTAAATCCTGATAACCATCTTCATTGTCTGCAATACCACCTTTTTTTGTGTTATTTGCAAAGTTACTACTCATGCCTTGCACATTCGTCTCCAAATTGTTTATATAAACGACAAACAGCAAAGGGCCGAGCACCAATCCCTGAGGTACACCGCTAGTCTTAGGCCTCCAGTCCAAAAAACAACCTTCCATTGCCATCCTCTGCTTCCTACCATGAAGCCAATTCTCTATCCATTTAGCTAGCTCTCCTTGGATCCCATGCGATCTAAACTTTCAGAGCAGCCCACCATGCAGAACCTTAGCCAAGGATTTGCTGAAATCCATATGGACAATATCTATGGCCCTGCCCTCATCAACATTCTTGGATATTTCTTGAAAAAAACACAATCAAATTCACGAGAATACACACAAAACTATTCAGTGAGAATATTTTAAAGCTTTAATGAGGTTTTGAGAACAACCCGGAGTTTCTCCCTCTGTCCACCTGGTCATCTTTAACCTGGCCATCTCCTGCCTGTCATCTCCCACTGCATACAATAACATCAATGTCAAAGTAGCGGAGTTTCTGGGTTATTATAGCAGAGCAGCAATCAGGTTTGTCACTTTGGGGATTGTCTATGAGGGTGCTGATATTCCAGTTCTGTAGATAATCAACGTTTGAAATATAATCTCTGCTATTATGTAGGAAAGACAGCTGCCAATTTCCATACAGCAAAGGTCCTCAAGCAGCATAGTTTGCTTCAGGGATATTGGTTAAGGAATAAAAGATGGGTCAGGAAACTTGAGAGAAAAGCCTTGCCCTTCAGAGAATGATGCTATTAAGCCTTTTGGTCTATCATCAGACACAGATTTAACATACGATCTGAAGTATGGATTGATGTACTTTACAGATCGTAATGGAGCATGGTCACCTGTGGTTAAAAAGCCCACAGGATTATAATGGTAGCTGTTAGAGGTAATGCGATAATCCAAGGCAATTATTTTCAACTCAAAAGGAAACTCTCATGCATGACTTTATGACTTAGACTCTTGATTTTTCATGCGTGTTTCTGCTTGTCTTCCTCATTCTGTCCTCAGCAAATGTGTATTTATCCAAAACACCACTATTATGACCCAAATCACATCAATCCCTATCCACCATTACTCATGCTTACTATATTACCAAGCCAGATAAGCATCTTCACAGCTTTCACAAGGGTCCTGACCCGATAGAATGCCAGTCTATTCCCTCCACTGATGTTGCCCAACTGAGTTTCTCCAGCACTTTGTGTTTTATTTACAGCTTTAAAAGCTTCTCCCAGGTTTTCAAATCCCTCACATCTCATCTTTCTGCAATCGGTAATCCTGCACTCTTGATCATTCCTGAATGGAATTCTTCTTGTGATTTTGGCTGAACCCTCAACTGCTAGGATTTGGAATTATCTCATAAATCCCACTATCATGCAATGTTTCTTTTAGATTACCCTATAAATCTAGCCAATTGTTCAATCATTTGATCAGCTCCCTACTACCTCCCAATATTGCTCAGTGCCAAACACTGTTTAAAAACCCTTTCCAAATAACCCTTCCATGATGTGACTTAAAGGGGCTCTGTTGCAAAAAGTAGTGGGTCTGGAAACCATTGTCTTTTCAGAGTGCTTTTACTAAACACCAGATATATTATGATTTAGATATACTGGGGACAAGACCAATGAAATTTAAATTTACAATAAGTTTCTGCTCACTTTAGCTAAAATTTATAACATCAGTATTTTCCACCTTCTTCATGGAATACAATGAGGGCAGAGATCCATAGATCTGCCCTCGTTCTTCTGACACTCAATCTAAAGATTCCCCTGACTGGAACAACACAAGTACAATCCAATTTTAAAAAACAATGGGACCACAAGGATTTCTTCAGCAGTTCTACCTGCTGCACCACTGTGCCATACTACCAATCCCAGATCTGCCAGGTCACCGAACTGTCACAAAACTCTTTCTAAAGCAGGCAAAACAGTGAGGCAGCTGAAAATCATTTTCTCAAACATCAGAATTCAGTTGAAGAAGTGAGGAAACAGAGCATTAAAAAAAGAACCAACATTTTGCCAACAGCCTAAGAGAGAAAGGTCAACTCTGAATCTGTATGTGGGTCCTTTTGAAAGGAAATTTGATAACTTCTTGAGGGAAATAACGTGTGGATATAAATAGGCAGTAAAGAAAAAGGAATGAATGCCTTGTTCAATAAAGAACATATGAACCTGATGGGCATCTACGTAATAATTCTAAGATTCTATTGCATGGACTCTTTGTTATTGAGGGTTCCTTCCTAAACGATTGAGAGAATAACATTATCCACTGGGGTAGGACAATTTTACTACAGGTTTGTTACAGGAGTCCTATTTAATTACTTTTAATAGCAAGTTGAATATTCCAAATGCACATCTGAGACATAAAACAAAATAGGCTGAGTCTAATTTGGCAGGAGGCACACACACATCATAGGATGGTTGAATATGATGGGTTGCCGTATTGGATGATAGATTTTTATTTTAAGCTTGTAAAATGGGTGTGCGGCAATAACCTTTTAGGGCATGATTACCATTTGTATGTCCATGGAATTGCATTGACTCACTTCCAGGTTTGTGAACACGATTTATCTATTACTGTGTAGTGTTCACCCATCCTGTTCAGTGAACCGCAGGGGATCAATTTACAATTACAGTTGAACTTGACAGGACATGCATGAAAGGTCCAAGTTTATAGTGGTTAAAAATGAATTTTAAGTCGCAGAACAAGGAGTCAGACCACCTTCATTTGTGTGCGACTTATCCAGTTTGCTTTGTGACAAGGGTGGCACGGTGGCTCAGCGGTAGAGTTGCTGCCATACAACGCCAGAGACCCGGGTTCGATCCTGACTATGGGTGCTGTCTGAATGTGGTTTGTACATTCTCCCTGTGACCTGCATGGATTTTCTCCGGGTGCTCCTGTTTCCTCTCACACTCCGAAGACCTACAGGTATGTAGGCTAATTGGCTTCTGTAAAGTGTAAATAGTCCCTAGTGTGTGTAGGATAGTGTTCGTGTGCAGGGATCGTTGGGAGGCATAAACTCGGTGAGTCGAAGGGCCAATTTCCTGCTCTAAACTAAACTAAACAAGATAACATACAAATGAACAAGGCACAGAAAAGAAAAACTGCAAATCTCAACAGCATCCTGCAGAAATGTTTGCAGAAATGACAGGAGTGTGTAAACTTTATTACTGCAATAATGTTTCACAAGTAATTAAAGACGCTTTAGCTTTGGATTACAGAAAGGATGAGAGCCAAACAAAGAAATGTGTAAATGTTTTAATGCCAAATCAAAGTTCATGCTAATAAAAGACTCATTGTTAGGATTTTAGAAGTATTGGACCTTAGACTCAAATATATTGGCCAAACTCAGGAAATGATTTCCTATGTTTAGAGGAAAGTGGAAAAGGTCAAATTGAAAGGCGAGAGATCTGTGATCCAAATTAAAATGGGAAGTGCTGGAAACATTCAGAAGTTAGGCAGCATCCACGGAATGAGAAACAGTCAATATTTCAGGTTGAAAACACATCATCAGAAATCAGGAAGGAAGAAAGCAAGTTATTTTTAAGTTGCTGGGAAGGTGAGTGAGGAATTGATAGGGCCAAGGGGATATCTCTGATAGGGTGAGGCCGGTGTTGCCGTGAAAATGAGTTGTAAAAGTTCTCGGATGGATGGGTTAGTGAAGGCAGTTAGAGGGAGAAAGAACTAACAAAGGTTATGGAATTATGACAGGTAGAAACTGAGAATACAGACAAAGAAGTGTAAGAGGTGCGGCACAGTAAGTAGCACAGCAGTGGAGATGCTGCCTTACAACGGATGCTCCGCTTTTCTCCCACACTCCAAAGACCTATAAGTTTGTAGGTTAATTGACTATGGTAAAAATTGTAAATTGTCTCTAGTGTATAGGATAGTGCTGGTGTAGGGGGATTGCCGGTCGGCATGGTGGGCCAAAGGGCCTGTTTCCACACACTATCTCGAAAGTCTAAAGTCCAAAGGTGCCAAATGTAAGGCTGTAGGACATCCATTCATACTGTGTTCATGGAGAGGGAAATACTGAACCAAGATCATAGCTAGACTTAAAACAGGATTGATAAAAAACAGGGAAAGCAAGTTCCTAAAGTTGTAGGATATAATTTGAAGTCTGGAAGAATTTGCAGCATGCCCAGTTGGAAAATGAGGCACTGATCCCAAAGATTGCAATGCCTCACTGTGACTTTATCAGGAAAATTGCTCTCTGAAATCCTGGGTGCTCTCATTTCCCTAGTGATGTTGTGCTGTAAGATGAAAGGATCCTGCTGCAATCATGTTGCGAATATACAGGATATGCTCAACACCTCAGGTATTTTCCATTTTTATTTCAGGTGTCTGCCCTCTGCAGATTTTATTTTACAACACCTATGTTCAGTATGTGCTAAACTCTAAAATCGGTACCTTTTCCACCATTTCGCGTGGACTTCCGAAACATGAAGCACTTCAACAAAGCAACAAACTCTTCTTCAAAAATAAATCACTCAGCGGATAACCTGTTGGTAATTGATCGCTTTTAAAACCCCAAGTATGGTGTTCAGCTACAATTGTTTCACTATGTTGTTTGCAGCAATGATCTGTAACATGGCACGCTGATTGATGTCACGAGAAGCTTATTCTTTGTGCTTATAGCCGGTGTTCAATGTGTCTGCAATAGTGTACCACCCTCAGTAGTATGGTGCGTGGCATGACTCAGGTCCACGTCTGTGCAATAAGCCCATGATTATTTTTGGCCCTCCTATGACCATTTTACCATCATAACTGACATTAACACTTGCAGACACATTGAACACCGGCTACAAGCGTGAAGAATTTGAGAGGGAGAAGGGTAAATCGGAGGTGTCAGTATTACAGTTGAACAAAGGGGACTATGGAGCCATGAGGGAGGAGCTGGCCAAAGTTGACTGGGAAGATACCCTAGCAGGGATGACAGTGGAACAACAATGGCAGGTATTTCTGTGAATAATACAGAAGGTGCAGGATCAGTACATTCCAAAGGGGAAGAAAGATTCCAAGGGGAGTAAGAGACGACCGTGGCTGACAAGGGACGTCAGGGACAGTATAAAAATAAAAGAGAAGAAGTACAACATAGCGAAAATGAGCGGGAAGCCAGAGGATTGGGTAATGTTTAAGGAGCAACAGAAGATAACTAAAAAAGCAATACGTGGAGAAAAGATGAGGTACGAAGGTAAGCTAGCCAAGAATATAAAGGAGGATAGTATAAGTTTCTTAAGGTGTGAAGAGGAAAAAAGTAGTTAAGACCAAAGTTGGACCCTTGAAGACTGAAAAAGGTGAATTTATTACGGGGAACAAGGAAATGGCAAATGAGTTGAACAGGTACTTTGGATCCGTCTTCTCTAAGGAGGACACAAACAATCTTCCTGATGTACTAGTGGCCAGAGAATCTTGGGTGACGGAGGAACTGAAGGAAATCCACATTAGGCAGGAAATAGTGTTGGATAGACTGATGGGACTGAAGGCTGATAAATTCCCAGGGCCTGATGGTTTGCATCCCAGGGTAGTTAAGGAAGTGGCTCTAGAAATCGTGGACGCATTGGTGATCATTTTCCAATTTTCTACAGATTCAGGATCAGTTCCTGTGGATTGGAGGGAAGATAATGTTATCCCACTTTTTAAGAAAGGCAGCAGAGAGAAAACAGGGAATTATAGACCAGTTAGCCTGACATCGGTGGTGGGGAAGATGCTGGAGTCAATCATAAAAGATGAAATAGCGGCACATTTGGATAGCAGTAACAGGATCAGCATGGATTTACGAAGGGGAAATCATGCTTGACTAATCTTCTGGAATCTTTTGAGGATGTAACCAGCAAAATGGACAAGGGTGAGCCAATGGATGTAGTGTACCTGGACTTTCAGAAAGCATTTGACAAGGTCCCACATAGGAGATGAGTGGGCAAAATTAGGGCACATGGTATTGGGGGTAGTGTAATCCCATCAGAGTGATTGTACCTTTCTTCTATTTGGGCTCTACCCATATTTCCTCAATGGATGATTCTTCCAGTATGAACTCTCCAAGTGCAGCTGTGACATTCTCTATCATTAGTACGGCAATTCCTCCACCTCTTTTACCTCCCTCTCTATCACGGGTGAAACATCGTAGCCCTGGAACATTCAGCTGCCAGTCGTGTCCCTCTAACGACCAAGTCTCCGCAATGGCCACAATATCAATGTTCCAAGCACTGTTCCAGGCTCTAGGTATATCTGCTTTATCCATGATACTCCTTGTGTTGAAATAAACACACTTCAGCACATCAGATTCACCATGTTTATAAGCCTTTCCCAACCTATCCTTCCTTTCGGACGTACTTGTCGTCCACTCCACCTTATCATTAGTTCCTCCATTTGCTTTCCTCCATTAGTTCCTCCATTCCCACTCTTCTGCCACTTTAGTTTAAAGCCTCTCAAGTCGCAAGAGCAAACCTCCCTTTGAGGATATTTTTCCCGTCCAGTTCACGTGTGATCCGTCCCTGTTGTATGGGTAAAATAATTGAAAATATTTTAATATCTCATTAAAGATAGACACCAAATGCTGGAGTAACTCACTGGGTCAGGCAGCATCTCTGGAGAAAAGGAATAGGTGATGTTTAAGTTCGGAACCCTTCATCAGACTCCTGATTCCTAATGTGTTAAAGAAGGAACTGCAGATGCTGGAAAATCGAAGGTACACAAAAATGCTGGAGAAACTCAGCGGGTGCAGCAGCATCTATGGAGCGAAGGAAATAGGTAACGTTTCGGGCCGAAACCCTTCTTCAGGCCCGCTCCATAGATGCTGCTGCACCCGCTGAGTTTCTCCAGCATTTTTGTGTACCTCCTGATTCCTAATACCTGACTACTGATACCTGACCCCTGACTCCTGATCCTAACAATGAATATCTCATTGTTAGATCTCCTATCGATGCTTTTCAAATTGGAAGCAGAGCTTAATTCCGTTTTTATACATTATTATAATGTAAAATAGTTAATGCTCAATTGTTTTGATGCCTTATTTATGGTTGTTTAGTTTAGTTTAGTAGAGATACAGCGCAGAAACAGGCCCTTTCGGCCCACCGGGTCCGCGCCGACCAGCGATCCCCGCACATTAACACTATCTTATACCCACTAGAGACAATTTTTATATTTACCAAGCCAATTAACGTACATACCTGTATGCCTTTGAAGTGTGGGAGGAAACCGAAGATCTCGGAGAAAACCCACGCAGGTCACGGGGAGAACGTACAAACTCCATACAGACAGGACACATAGTCAGGATCGAACCCGGGTCTCCAGCGCTGCATTCACTGTAAGGCAGCAACTCTACCACTGCGCCACCGTGCCGCTTTATTGTTTCACAAAAAAAATTAAGATGGTCTAGAATTTAAAGTCCTCCCAGGTGAGTTTACAATCACTTGTTGCTTGAGATATATACATTTGGTTTTAATTTATGTATTTAAATAACATACTCTTGAAATGTAGTTCAATGTTTCAACAAGGCTTTATTGAAAACTTAAAGGTATTTTCTGCTGGAGTTTTGGCAACATGCCTATTGCCATGGATGCCAAACTATGTAGGTAACATCATAAACTGAGGTAACAGATGGAAGCTAGATTACCATGAACAATTAACTGGAGTAAAAGGTTTCAAATTCCTTTGTGGTCATTGCTTTATGAAATGGAAATAGTGTTTAACAAATCTATTGGAATTCTAAAGCAGAGCTAGTGGATGTAGAATGTTAGGATTTCTAACAAACATTCACACGTCACACAGAAGGTTGCTACACAAATTAAAGCACCGTGGGGTTTAGGATAATATATGTATATAATATTGGTTCACAGAAAGAAAACAGTGCGTCGATATAATGGGTATTTTTCAGTCGGTAAATGGTCTATAATTATTTTTCACAGCAGTTTGTGGTTCTTGCTGGGATATCATGAACAATGACACACATGAAAATCTCCAGTGGCACAGAAGTTACCCATCATGTTTTCTTCATCATTGAAATGCCAATGAAGGTAGTTACAGAATGAAAGTATGGTGGCTGCTTCTGCGGTTGCTGGCATCTAGCTGCATATATTTGTGTTGCTGCAAAATACAGCAAAATATGATGGCATTATTTTTTCTGATGTATGCTTTAGTGCTCTGCAGCCAAATAAATTTGTCATAGAAACATAGAAACATAGAAAATAGGTGCAGGAGTAGGCCATTCGGCCCTTCGAGCCTGCACCATTCAATATGATCATGGCTGATCATCCAACTCAGTATCCTGTACCTGCCTTCTCTCCATACCCCCTGATCCCTTTAGCCACAAGGGCCACATCCAACTCACTCTTAAATATAGCCAATGAACTGGCCTCAACTACATTCTGTGCAGAGAATTCCACAGATTCACCACTCTCTGTGTGAAAAAAAATTATCTCGGTCCTAAAAGACTTCCCCCTTATCCTTAAACTGTGACTCCTTGTTCTGGACTTCCCCAACATCGGGAACAATCTTCCTGCATCTAGCCTGTCCAACCCCTTAAAAATGTTGTACGTTTCTATAAGATCCCCCCTCAATCTTCTAAATTCTAGCGAGTATAAGCCGAGTCTATCCAGTCTTTCTTCATATGGAAGACCTGCCATCCCAGGAATCAGTCTGGTGAACCTTCTCTGTACTCCCTTTATGGCAAGAATGTCTTTCCTCAGATTAGGAGACCAAAACTATACGCAATACTCCAGGTGTGGTCTCACCAAGGCCCTGTACAACTGCAGTAGAACCTCCCTGCTCCTATACTCAAATCCTTTTGCTATGAATGCTAACATACCATTCGCTTTCTTCACTGCCTGCTGCACCTGCATGCCTACTTTCAATGACTGGTGTACCATGGCACCCAGGTCTCGTTGCATCTCCCCTTTTCCTATTCGGCCACCATTCAGATAATAGTCTACTTTCCTGTTCTAGCCACCAAAGTGGATAACCTCACATTTATCCACATTATACTGCATCTGCCATGCATTTGCCCACTCACCCAACCTATCCAAGTCACCTTGCAGCCTCCTAGCATCCTCCTCACAGCTAGCACTGCCCCCCAGCTTCGTGTCATCCGCAAACTTGGAGATGTTGCATTCAATTCCCTCGTCCAAGTCATTAATATATATTGTAAATAGCTGGGGTCACAACACTGAGCCTTGCGGTACCCCACTAGTCACTGCCTGCCATTCTGAAAAGGACCCGTTTACTCCTACCCTTTGCTTCCTGTCTGCCAGCCAGTTCTCTATCCACATTAATACTGAACCCCCAATACCGTGTGCTTTAAGTTTGCATACTAATCTCTTATGTGGGACTTTGTCGAAAGCCTTCTGAAAGTCCATTTATAACACATCCAATGGTTCTCCCTTATCAACTCTACTAGTTACATCCTCGAAAAATTCTATAAGATTCGTCAGACATGATTTACCTTTCATAAATCCATGCTGACTTTGTCCAATGATTTCACCACTTTCCAAATGTGCTGCTATCCCATCTTTAATACCCGACTCTAGCATTTTCCCCACTACCGATGTTAGACTAACTGGTCTGTAATTCCCCATTTTCTCTCTCCCTCCCTTTTTAAAAATTGGGGTTACATTAGCTACCCTCCAATCATCAGGAACTACTCCAGAATCTAAAGAGTTTTGAAAAATTATCACTAATGCATCCACTATTTCTGGGGCTACTTCCTTAAGCACTCTGGGATGCAGCCTATCTGGCCCTGGGGATTTATCGGCCTTTAATCCATTCAATTTACCTCACACCACTTCCTGACTAACCTGGATTTCACTCAGCTCCTCCATCTCATTTGACCCCCGGTCCCCTGCTATTTCCGGCAAATTATTTATGTTTTCCTTAGTGAAGACAGAACCAAAGTAGTTATTCAATTGGTCTGCCATGTCCTTGTTCCCCATGATCAATCCACCTGTTTCTGACTGCAAGGGACCCACATTTGTTTTAACTAATCTTTTTCTGTTCACATATCTATAAAAGCTTTTGCAGTCAGTTTTTATGTTCCCTGCCAGTTTTCTTTCAAAATCTATTTTCCCTTTCCTAATTAAGCCCTTTGTCCTCCTCTGCTGGACTGAATTTCTCCCAGTCCTCTGGTAGGCTGCTTTTTCTGGCTAATTTGTATGCTTCATCTTTTGTTTTGATACTATCCCTGATTTCCCTTGTTATCCACGGATGCACTACCTTCCCTGATTTATTCTTTTGCCAAACTGGCTTATCTCAGGTACATTGACGCAAATATAAGAGGTACGCATTTGAACCTTCCCAAGAGAGTGATGACTGAACACGGATAAGAGGAACAGTTCAGAGATTTTGTAAACATAGGCAGTAATGGATTGTCCTGCAACATTTATTTTACATCCCTACATTTTGATAATGGCCACCTCAGATAAAACTAGGAATGTAAGTGGAGCAGTGCAATTGTCTGTGAGATGCTTATGGCCACTGATAAGACAGAAGCAGTATGGATTGAGCACTGCAGGGGAAAAACTTCAACGCATCAGCAAAAACTTGAGAATTTTCAATCGATTTACCTCTAATGAGGTAATCATTTTTTTTTTTTTTAATGCTACCAATCACTATTAAAGGTCAGGAATAAAGGAAATAGAGCAATCGTTTAAATTTGTATTGACTTTCTAAAAGGACGGGGGAATACGAGTCAAGAATTAGTAACAAATCATTTGGGCATTAGAATTTAGTGTCTCTTACAACATTGGAATCTGAATTGGCACATTACTCTTTATGAAATGAACTGAGCCTTGATAACTTGCCACATGCAAACATTTCCAAATGTCTGCAATTCCCAGGTGTGAGACTGAATACAGCAGAGGAAATAGTTGGACTTTGTATCCTTAAGACATTATGGAAAATAGATAACAAATTATCCAACTAAACATTAGCCATTGAAATGACACATGAATTGCTTTTCTTCACATTGAATCAAGTCGTCTAACCAGCATTAAAAAAAAATGAAATATTCACATACCTGGAATCTAAATTAAAATATCTGGACATTCACTGAGTTCATGGGCTCATAGAGTCATAAAGTGTTGAAACAGGCCCTTCGGCCAAACTCGCCTACACCGGCTAACAATGTCCCAGCTATACTAATCCCACTTGCCTGCACTTGGTCCATATCCCTCCAAACCTGTCCTATCCATGTATAGGTCTAATTGTTTCTTAAATGATGGGATAGTCCCTGCCTCAACTACCTCCTCTGGCAGATTATTCCATACACCCACCACCCTTTGTGTGAAAAAGTTACCCCTCGGATTCCAATTAAATCTTTTTCCCTTCACCTTGAACCTACTGTAAGTCCTCTGGTCCTCGATTCCCTTACTCTGGGCAAAAGACTCTGTGCATCCACCCGACATATTCCTCTCATGATTTTGTGTACCTCTATAAGATCTCACCTCATCCTTCTGCACTCCATGGAATAGAGACCTGGCCTACTCAACCTCTCCCGAAAGCTCACACCCTCTAGTCCTGGTAACATCCTCGTGAATCTTTTCTGAACCCTTTCAAGCTTGACAATATCTTTCCTATAACATGGTGCCCAGAAATGAACACATTATTCTAAATGCAGTCTCACCAACATCTTATACAACTGCAACATGACCTCCCAACTTCTATACTCAATACTCTGACTGATGAAGGCCAAAGTGCCAAAATCCTTTTTGACCACCTTATCTACCTGTGACTCGACCTTCAAGGAACCATGCACCCGTACTGGATCCCTCTGCTCCACAACACTACCCAGAGCCCTACCATTTACCGTGTAGGTCCTGCCCTTGTTTGACGCCCCAAAATGCAACACCTCACATTTTTCTGTATTAAATTCCATCAACCATTCTTCCGCACACCTGGCCAATCAATCCAGATCACCGGGTGGCGCCACCAGCAGTGGCTGCCTCCCCAACAGTCCGTCCTTTCTTCCTTCTGTTATTTTTAGTATGTGTTAAAAAGTATGTTTTAGTGTTCCTTGGTTTATTTTATGTGGGGGGGGTGGTGGGGGAAACGTTTTTTCAATCACTTACCTCGACAGAGATGCAATTTTTTCCCACATCGTATCTCCGTCCGCGCTATGGCCTAACATCGTGGAATTGGCTGCCTTTCCTGGAGACCAACGGGCGCTCCAAACCACGGGCGCCTGCGGGAATTTAACATCGCGGAGCTTGTGATCCCTTTGCCGGGGATCGAAGCTCCAACCGTGGGGCCTGTGGACTTTAACATCGTGAAGTCCACGGTCTCTGGTAAGAAAAGGCCGACTCGAGAGCTCCATGCCACGGAGAGAGTTTAAACCACCCCAAATCTATGGGTCCTACGATCGTCGGCTGCGGGGGCATTGATCGCCCCGACTGCGGGTGGTTTGACTGCCTTGACTACGGGAGAACAAAGAGGAAGAAGATTGAAATTTATTGCCTTCCATCACAGTGAGGAATGTGGAATCCACTGTGGTGGATGTTTATGTTAACTTTTGTGGTTGTGTGTCTTGTTGCTTTTCACTTAGTATGGCTGTATGGTAACTCAAATTTCACTGTACCTTAATTAGTACATCTGACAATAAACTGACCTTGAAACCTTGAAACCTTGATCCTACTGCAATCTTTCACAACCATCTTCACTATCTGCAAAACCACTCACTTTTGTATCATCAGCAAACTTGCCAATCTTGCCCTGTATGCTCTCATCCAAATCATTGATGTAGATGACAAACAGTAACGTGACCAGCACCGAACCCTGAAGCACACCACTAGTCACAGGCCTCCAGTCTGAGAAGCAACCTTCCACCATCACCCTCTGTTTCCTTCCATGGACCCAATTTGCTATCCATTCAGCTATCTCTCCTTGGATCCCATGCGATCTAACCTTCCAGAGCAGCCTACCATGCGGAACCTTGTCGAATGCCTTACTGAAATCCATGTACACAACATCTACAGCTCTGCCCTTATCAACCTTTTTGGTCACGTCTTCAAAAAAATCAATCAGATTTGTAAGACACAACCTCACACATACAAAACCATGCTGACTGTCGCTAATCAGCCCTTGCCCATCCAAATGTCTGTATAACCTAGCACTCAGAATACTCTCCAGTAACATACCAACTACACATGCTAAGCTCACCGGCCTATAGTTCCCAGTATTTTCCCTGCAGCTCTTCCTGAAAACAGGCACAACATTTGCCACCCTCCAGTCTTCCGGCACCTCTCCTGAATTTAAGGAGGACTAGTAAATTTCAATCAGGGCTCCCGCAATTTCCTCTCTAGTTTCCCGCAATGTCCTTAGAATACTGTATATCTGATCAGGCCCTGGAGATTTGTCTACCTTCAAACGCAACAGTACCTTCAGTACTTCTTCGACAGTAACCCTGAATGCTCTCAAGACGCTTCCAGTGACTGCTCCAATTTCCTCTGTCCTACTGTCTTTCTCCTCGGTAAATAAATAGGATAAATACTAATTTCGGACCTTGCCCATCCCCTGTGGCTCCACACAGAGGTGACCACTTTGATTCCTGAGAGGTCCCACTCTCTCTCTAGTTACCCTTTTCCCCCTTATGTTTTTATAAAATATTTTGGGATTGTCCTTAATGCCACCCGCCAGGGCTATGTCCTGGCCCCTTTTTGCCCTTCTGATTTCCTTTTTTTGCATACTCCTTAGTTCCTGAAACTCCTCCAGGGATACACTTGATCCCAGCTGCCTATATCTGGCCCATGCATCCTTCTTGTTTTTGACTAACATCTCAATTTCCCTCGCCAGCCAAGCTTCCTTACGCTTGCCTGCTTTGCCCTTCACTCTAACGGGGACGTACACATCCTCAGCTTTCTTCAGTACACTTTTAAAAACATCCCACTTGGCCGATGTTCCTTTCGATAACCTGCTCCAGTCACCTTGAGCGAGACCTTCTCTCATACCCTCAAAGTTGGCCTTACCCCAGTTGAGCATTTTAACACTTGGACCCTCTCCGTCCCTATCCATAACTATCTTAAACCTAATCGAACTGTGGACACTGGTCCCAGAAGGCTCGTCCACAAACACTGCATTAACTTCCCCCTCCCAATTTCCCAATTCAAGATCCAGCGTTGCCCTCTCATGTGTGGGGGCCTCCACAATCTGCTTAAGAAAACTCTTCTGAACACTTTTGAGGAATTGTACCCCACCTAAACCCTTCATGCTATGATTTTCCCATTGGGAAAGTTAAAACCCCTACTACAACAACCTTATTTGACCTGCAGCTGTCTGCAATCTCCCGGCACATTTGTTCTTCTAATTCCCGTTGACTATTCGGGGGTCTGTAGTGCACCC
The DNA here is from genome assembly GCA_038087875.1 of Malacoraja senta. Lineage (NCBI taxonomy): Eukaryota > Metazoa > Chordata > Chondrichthyes > Rajiformes > Rajidae > Malacoraja > Malacoraja senta. Next base: position 304,091,972 of record CM075977.1, on the reverse strand, counting down.
CAAACAAGGTGATCATCCCTTTCTTGTTCCTCAGCTCCACCCATATAGCCTCACTAGACGATCCGTCCGTAATGTCACCTCTGAACACAGCTGTGACATCCTCCTTAACCAACAATGCAACCCCCCCCTCCTCTTTTTCCCCTCACTCCTGTCTCTCCTAAAGCTCCTGTACCCTGGAACATTGAGCTGCCAATCCTGCCCCACCCTTAACCAGGTTTCAGTCCTGGCTATAACGTCTCAGTCGCTCATACCTATCCATTCCCTAAGCTCTTCTCCCTTACCCGTCAGGCCCCTTGCATTAAAATACATGTAGTTTAAACCAACCCTCCTTCCTCGCTCTCCGCCTTTCACCTGCCTATTCTGTCCACTAACCTTTCCCACACCACCCTCCATACCAACTTCTAGCCTCTCACGTGCCTCTGTCCTACACGAGATCCCGCCCCCTGCCAATCTAGTTTAAACCCTCCCGTGTAGCATTAGCAAACCTTCCCACTAGGATGTTGGTCCCCCTCCAGTTCAGGTGCAACCTAAGATCAAATGGGCAGTTTGTTCAAAGTTTTCTTTTTTTTTTTTTTAATTTTTATTTATTAGAAGTACATTACATTACAACCACATACATTAATACTCGTCATTTATATCTTCTTACAATTAATGTACTCCCTTTATTTATTTTTTTTACACTAGAGAAAGAAAAGATTGAAAGAGAGAAGAAAGTGAAGGAAAAAGTGCAAGTGTAGAAAAGTGTAGAAAATGTAACAACAAAAAAGGACGAAGACCCTATAAGAGCGAAATTAAAAACAAAAAGAAAAAGAGTTAAGAAATAGGCCCTAAGAAAAGAAAAGAGAAAGAGAAAAAAAGAAAAACAAATGTTTTTTTTTTTGAGCATCACGTAAATAGGACATACCAACTCTTCAACTATCATCCCCCCTTACCCGACCTCAATTTTTTATTTTTTTAAAGTACTTTTGCACCCTATGTTTGTAATAATTCTATAAATGCAGACCACGTCAGGTGGAAGTGATCTGGTTTACCTGCTAGGAGGAGTCTTATCTCTTCAAGGTGTAATGTTTCAAACATATTTGAAATCCACATATTTATAGTTGGTATTGGAGCCTTCTTCCAAAATTTTAGAATTAGCTTTTTTCCAGTTATTAACCCATAATCCATTAATTTCTTTTGAAACACATTTAATTCTGGATCATCTTCCGTTATTCCGAAGATAATCCATTCTGCTTTGGGTATCAGTCTTGTTTTAAATAACTTTGTAAAGATTTCAAAAATTTCATTCCAAAATTTCAAAAGTATTGGGGGATCTAGCACTACCTAATTTTATGTATTATTATTGGTCAGTAAATATTAAAAACATGATTCAACTGATGGATAACTCCGCCCAGCAAGTAGACTGGATTGTAATGGAGAAAGAGGATTGCTCCTCTAGAAACATTGGAGCGATCCTCCTCTCTCCAATGAAATTGAATAACATAAACTATAATAAGAACCCAATTATTCATAGTACAATCCGTATTTGGAAACAAATAAAACAAAATTTAAAATTAAGAAACTTATCACTTTTATTACCTATAGTCAATAACCCTTCGTTTAGTCCTTCTATTATAGATAAAGCTTATACACAATGGGATAGACTAGGAATTAAAACGCTTGGTGACTTGTATGAAACTGGAAAATTACTTTCATTTCAACAATTACAAATAAAATATAAACTCGGAAATAATCAATATTTTAAATACTTTCAAATATGCGACTATTTGAAAAAATATATAAAAGATCATCATAATAACCCAGCAGATGTACTGGACGAGGCAATGCAGATAAAAGCGGAATCAGCAAACTTAATATCATATTTGTACAATATTATCTTAAATGCACAAATACCATCTACGGAGGGTATCAGAAGAGACTGGGAACAAGAGTTAGCTATTAAAATTTCAAAGGAAAGTTGGAATGAATACTTATTAAAAGTGCATAAATGCTCGATTAATGTAAGACACACTTTAATACAATTTAAAATTTTACATAGATTATATTATTCGAAAACTAAAATTCATAAAATTTTCCCAAACGTATCATCTATTTGTGATAAATGTCAATCCCAAGAAGCAACTATAGCGCACTCATTTGTCTTCTGTACAAAAATTCAAAAATTTTGGAATGAAATTTTTGAAATCTTTACAAAGTTATTTAAAACAAGACTGATACCCAAAGCAGAATGGATTATCTTCGGAATAACGGAAGATGATCCAGAACTAAATGTGTTTGTTCAAAGTTTTCAATTGACAATTTACAAAGGGTCCCAACCCGAAACGTCACACATCATTTTTCTCCCGTGATGCTGCCTGACCCGCTGAATTACTCTAGCACTTTGTATCTATCTTTGGTATAAGCCAGCCTCTGCAGTTGCATGTTTCTACATTTTTATTACAATTGGTTTGGGTAGTTCTATGTTACATACAAAAACATAAATTAAAAAAAGACAATGAAAATGTAAAAGACTCTGCCAACACAATAGAATACTGCAAATTCACATTTAGAAATGTCTATGCACATTCTCAATATAGCTTTACCCTGAATTCCTTAACTGAAAAAGCTTACAAAAAACCCCCGTACTTTCCTTCTGTATAAATATCATTAGTTGTTTCATATATCACTATACACCCTCCACTTTGTTCAGCTTGTCCATTAGTCTGCTTTTGCATATTGAGAAACAAATATCAAAAGGTCTCCTTTCCAGGATAAAGCCTGACAAGGAATGCAATGTTTTGAGATCATAGGAAGTAGTCAGTCATCGATGCCACCTTCTTGAGGCAACCTCTCATGGGGATGCTTGCAAAGGTGGGAAAGGCTGTGTCCGTGATGGACTGGGCTGAGTCCACCACTCTCTGCAGCCTCTTGCCTTCCTACATGTAGGAATGGGCATGATGCAACAAGCCAGGATACTTTCTACAGTGAATCTGTAGAGGTTTGTTAGAGCATTGTGACATGCTGAACCTCCAAACGCTCATAACATTTCATTGTGGTGGATGTTGGTGCTCCCAGAAGGTATAATTGAGACAGGTCTATGCTCTTCTTGGACATTATTATGATAGATGCCTTAAGAATAAGGGGTAGGCCATTTAGGGCTGAGATGAGGAAAAACGTTTTCACCCAGAGAGTTGTGAATCTGTGGAATTCTCTGGTACAGAAGGCAGTGGAGGTCCATTCACTGGATGTTTTCAAGAGAGAGTTAGATTTAGCTCTTAGTTCTAAAGGAATCAAGGGATATGGGGGGAAAGCAGGAATGTACTGATTTTAGATGATCAGCCATGATCATATTGAATGGCGGTGCTGGCACGAATGGCCGATCGGCCTTCTCCTGCACCTATTTTTCTATGTTTCTATGTTTCTATGAAGTAAGTGGGAACCTCAGACCACCGAAACCAGAGAATGGAAGTGTGGAGAGAATTAAAAAATAACCATTCATTTATTCACATAATTTGGCATAATGTTCGGCACAAATATTGTGTTCCTGTACTGTACTGTTCGCTATTCTGTGATGATGAATGTAAATAGATATTTCATGTTTGATCTAGACTCATAGGCCCTAAGGGCCTGCTTCTGTGCTGTAATGCTCAGGGACTAATCCTTCATTCCCAGCTACCCCATCTTCACTCAACCCAACGCTGGTCCCACTTGGTTTCATTCATACAGTTTACTATGCAAAGGGCAGTCCTTCCTTGTCAACAGCCTGCTCAGTAACACATAATGCTTTGTGCCTTGTGTGTACTGACTTTTGCAGTAGTTGACCATAAAATAAAACCCTTGCTAGCTTATTGCACAGCAATACTTTAACATGGCCAAACAATTCTCCTGGTGAATAAAGTGAACGCTGCGCAGAGCAAAAGGTTTTCCAGTGGGACTTTAGTCTTTTTCACTGTTTCCTTGTAAAGGAAACATCTTACAAAGTTACAGTATGCATCTGGAACTTCTCTCATCTCCTGCTTTAACTTCAGTAACAACGGAAACCATAAAGAAACATCGTAAATAGCTAAAAGTAAAATGCATTTACTCTTGGGGGAATCCAAGTGAAACTATGTGACCAGCCAAAAATGAACATGCATTCCTCCAAGGATTTTTCCAATTGCGCAATCCTAAAGAAAAGCAATTCATTGTGCCTTACTGACGACCATCCAGTGACTCTGACATCCACCATCATGACAAAAACCACACCAAGTGCTGGAGTAACTCAGTGAGTCAGGCAGCATCCCTGGAAAACATGGACGTTTCAGATTGGGACTTCTTCAGATCCCGACCCAAAATATTACCTATCCATATTCTTCAGGGATGCTGCTTGACCAGCTGAGTTACTCCATCATTTTGTTTGTAAACTAGCATCTGCAATTCCTTGTTTCCACCATCATGAAGTGATGGTGAGGCTGGTCATGATGCATATTATCTCCAGCCTCCCAGACACCCTTGATCCACTGCAGTTTCATCACTATTTATCCACAGCAGACGCCACCTCCCAAGCCCTACACTTATCTCTGGATCATCTGGATAACAAGGACACCTATGTAAGACTCCTACTGATTAACTACAGCTCTACCTTCTGCACCATAATCCTATCCAATCTCGTCTCCAAACTTCTGGTCAACTCTTCATGGTGCACAGACATGGCAGTTCTGTCTAACTCTTGCTCCCCGCGCCATTGGCGTGTAGGCGACGCCGCCTTTCGGGTTGGTGGCATTTCGACAGAGCGGCCATTCGGTAAGTTTGCTTTTAGGCATCCCGCCCTTTCAGTTAGTTTGCATTTAGGCGTCCCATCCTTTCGGTTAATAGGTGTTTCGTCTTCGTACTCTTTCGGTTTATTGCCGTTTCAGCCTCGTTTCCATTCGGTTCTTTGGCTTCGACTTCTTTGCTTCAGCTTCTCGTCCGTCTGCGCCACGTCCAGGTACCCAGTTATTCAATATCAGTAACACCAAGGAACTAATTGTGAACTTTGGAAGAGGAAGGAAGAAGACCCACAATCCTTTATATCAAAGGGACAATGGTGGAGAGAGTCACATACTTCAAATTCCTGGACGTGCCTACTTCCAAAGATCTTTCCTGGACCCAGCACACTGATGCAATTAAAAAGAAAGCACATCAACGCCTCTACTTCCTGAGAATATTACAGAGATTTGGTATGTCAGAGAGGATTCTCTTGAACTTCTACAGGTGTACACTGGAGAGCAAATTGACTAGTTGCATCGCGGCCTGCTTCGACAACTTGAATACCCAGCAGCGAAGGAGACTGCAAAAAGTTGTGAACACTGCCCAGCCCATCACCGGCTCTGACCTCCCCACCATCAAAAGGGTTTACCGGAATCGTTGCCTCAAATAGGCAGCTAGCATCATCAGAGCCCCACACCACCCTAGACACACACTCATTTCATCCCTGACATCAGGAAGAAGGTATATATATATATATATATATATATATATATATATATATATATATATATATATATATATATAGATATATATATATCCATATATATATCTCTATAGATATAGATATATATATATATATATATATACTCTGTGTGTGTGTGTGTGTGTGTGTGTGTGTGTGTGTGTGTGTGTGTGTGTGTGTGTGTGTGTGTGTGTGTGTGTGTGTGTGTGTGTGTGTGTGTGTGTGTGTGTGTGTGTGTGTGTGTGTGTGTGTGTGTGTGTGTGTGTGTGTGTGTGTGTGTGTGTGTGTGTGTGTCTTTGAGAGTATGTGTATATATCCACACACTGAATTTGAATTATTCTTTTTCTCTCTCTCATTTCTTGTATTGTTTACAGAGTACCATGTTTACATATTCTGTTGTGCTGATGCAAGTAAGAATTTCATTGTTCTATCTGGGACATATGACAATAAAACACTCTTGACTCTCTTGACATCCTAGGAGTCAGTACCCCACTGTCACTAGATCTTTGACTCTCCGACCCATAGATCACAATTAGTGAAATGAGATTAGGTGATAAAACATCCTCCACAATTATTCTCAACAATGGTGCCCACAAGGATGCATTCTTAGCACCTTATTATACTCCCTATACACTCACGACTGTTTTGCCAAATTTTGCTACCACGGCATCTTCAGGTTTACAGATTATATGCAGTGCAATAAAGTAAGGCCATCATGTTACATTAGATTGGACAGAGGTTTTAAGTGAAAAAATGTTATTGGCTTGTCAGTTCATTTCCCCCATAAATTAATTCAAATGAAAGACAAATTGCATAATCTCCTGCAAGAGAAAAACTGGTTACAGAAAAATTTCTAGAAGGTTGAGGTCTATGAAATGCCTCACTGATTTGCAAAGGTACACACGATATCTGTACACATGATATTAATATAATCTCATGTTGTATACAGCATACTTACAACTGTGATCAATTGTATCCTTTGGTTATTACTCTCTCTCACAAGTTGGTTCATTTCTTTGGTGAGTTAATGTGAGTTATTCCTGGTTTCAGCTCTTCACCTTATTTATTGGTGAGACAAGGACAAAACTGTGCTGACTATCCCTAATCAGTGCTTGCCTTTCCAAATACTCGTTGATCCTTTCCCTTAGAATTTAGAACTTACCCAACATTAATATGTCTCACAAATCTGTAGTTTCCTGGCTTGTCCTTGCAGAATTTCTTAAATAGAGGCACAACATTAGCCATCCTCCAATCTTCCAGCCGTTTACTCATAACTATCGATGGTTCAAATATCTCTGTGCAATTTTACTTCGGAGTCACGTGAGTGACTACGTGAAGACCCGGTCCAGCACGCATGCGCGACATTAGCGTTCACGCAGTGCAACAGCGACGACCGGGAGTACAGGCGCTCCCGCTACACGTCGGCGAAAACTAAACAGCGGACCATCAGGTAAGTCTTACACTGAGGTCGTAATCAGCAAGCTGTGCTCTGCTCTGTATTCCAGGGGAACTGGGAAAATGAGCAGCACGGCAAAGGAAGAAAACCGCCCCCCGTTCGACTCCAACAGAACGGGAGTGTTCCATCAGTGGGGGGCGAGAGGCGGCACCTGGACCGTATATGCGGCGGTCCACCCTCATCGAGACCGAGCCGAGCCCAGTACCGCTAGCGCAGCCTGATGAGCGGCAGCGGGCTGGAGGGAAAGTTTTTTTAAAAAAATTTAAAAAACCGGCCGGTTATGTCTGACTCCGATGAGGAGGGTCCGCCTTAGAGCGGCAGAGCTAGCCGCCTGAGCCGAATGGAAAGGCTCATGGAGCAACTGCTCCAGCGAGACTTGCTTCAGGAGCTAGAGCAGTCTCGCCAGGGGGATCAGGCACTCCCACAGCAGTGCTCTACAATGCACTGGCCATCGCTTTCCCCTCAAAGCAGGGCAGCGTTGGCGACCAGGGCTGGGCTGGTCAGGAACAGGGGTCATTGGCTGAAGATGTCGGGAGTACGCTTGGGGTACAGGAAGAGCTGCTGGGTGTGGAGATTCGCTACGTGGTTTCACCACGAGCAGGGCGGCCATTGGAGCCAAAACTGGCGGCCAGCATCAACCACCTGTCCCTCAAACCCCTACAAGACAGGTACTTAATGAGGCACTAGAGCTGGAAAACTGCAGTTCGCTCAATGTACCGGCTGTTAACAGCCAAATCTGGGGGGGGGGGACAGAGTATCCGGAACCAGGAGCTAAAATCCTCAAGCTCCTGACGACAGGGATAACAGCCTATGCTCGTTCCGTGGATGGGGTGGATATGACCACAAACCAGCAAGACACTCTGGCTCTGCTGTGCTACACCCAATATGAGATAAATAACCTCCGCAAGGAGAGAATAAGACCTGCCCTCAATCCCAGGTTTGCAGGACTGTGTAAAACACCGGCCTCAGAGCCGCAGATCCTGTTATTTGGAAGGACAAGTGAAAGACCTGGAGGAAGAGTCCAAAGCATTTGGCCTCATGAGGGCAGGCCCCGGAACGAGCAGACCCACACAAAAAAAGAGACGGCAGTACCCCACCGCGTCCACCAGTCAAGGTCAAATTTAGGTAACTGGTGAAAGCTCGGGGTCCGCATACTATCCCCGAAAGCCTTTTTAGGCCAGGGCCCAGAGCGGACCCCATGGAAAATGCGCCACCCCCAATCAGCAGTACATCAGCAGTACATCCAGCAGTATAACGACGGATGAACAAACGGAAGAAAGGAACACTACCATAACTATGGAGGTAGGTGGGTCTGGTTCCTACCAGCATGTAAATGGGGAACTGTACTAACAGGAGGTCTGTACTAACAGGAGGTGTCTCACGAATGATAGTTATATACTTAACAGTATTCGGGGATACAAAATAGAGTTCATTCAAGAAAACATGCCACCAGTTCAGCACGTACCCCAAAGGGTCTTTACCCTCTCAGTCAAAGAGAACTAGAGGCTCAAGCAGAACTGGGGAGGTTACTTACAAAGGGTGTCATTGAGAAATCCAAACATGATCCTTTGGAATTTGTCTCAAATATATTTACCAAAAGCAAAAAAGATGGTGGATGTCGCATCATCATTGACTTAACCTCACTAAATACCTTTGTTAAGTATGTACATTTCAAAATGGAAACATTTGTAACTGCTAAACAACTGATTTCCAAAAGGATACTTTATGGCAAGCATTGATTTAAAAGATGCCTACTATTCAGTACCCATTCACAAGGGTCATCGCAGATACCTGAAAATTTACCTGGATGGGGCAACTATGGCAGTATAAAGTGTTGACTATTTACCAAGATATTAAAACCAGCCTTGGCAACGTTAACGAAACAAAGACATATTGTCATGGCGTATCTTGATGATATCCTAATAGTTGGCAAAACCATGGAGTTGGCTAAATCAGCTGTATTAGCTACCAAACAATTGTTTGAAACCCTGGGTTTGTCATACATCCAGATAAATCTAAGTTGACGCCATCCACAACTATGGACTATCTGGGATTCACAATTAACTCAATCCACATGTCTGTAACGTTGCCAAAAGGTAAAGCAGCAGAATTGGCACAGATGTGCAACAATTTAATGGTAAGCAATCGACCAACCATCCGACAAGTGGCAAGAGTAATTGGCAAAATGGTAGCAGCATTTTCAGCTACACAATTTGGACTCCTGCACTATCAGCACCTACAAAGGGCAAAAGTACAGGCGTTGAAACGACATGCAGGTCACTTTGACAGATCCATGAAACTACCCATTGAAGCAATATCAGAGTTACAATGGTGGATATAACACATTTGGCATAGTTCCAGCCCTATCATCATCAATAACCCAACGTTAACTATACAAACAGATGCCAGTGCTCAAGGCTGGGGAGCAACTAATACCATATCCAGCACAGGTGGTAGATGGACTAACCTAGACTCGTCTTTACTACAAACACTGGGCATAAATTATTTGGAAATGTTGGGTGCGTTTTATGGTTTTAAAGCATATTCTAGGAATATGCACAACTTGCATGTTCATTTACAAATTGATAATATCACGGTAGTGGCCTATATTAACCATATGACCGGAATAAAATCGATATCATGTGACAATTGGGTCAACACAATCTGGTAATGGTGGGTCGATAGACATATTTGGCTATCAGCAACTTACCTACCAGGTAAGCTAAATACAGTGCCAGGTCACGCAAATTCAATGATAAACACCGAATGGATGTTAAATCCTAGAGCTTTTGCTAAAATTACAAACCAATATGGCACACCAGATATCGATCTCTTTGCATCCAGACTAAATCACCACGTACCAATGTATGTCCCTTGGGAACCACACCCTGAGGCAGCAGCGATAGATGCATTCGCGCTGAACTGGGGGACCGATTTCTTCTATGCTTTTTCCCCTTCTGCCTTAATCTGTAGGGTACTACGCAAAATACAGATGGACTCTGCTTCAGGTATTTTGATAGTACCAACTGGCCTACACAGCCATGGTTCCCAGTGGTCCTCGACATGGTCATCGAAACTCCTATGACCTTTCCCAGTAGCCCAGACCTATTGACGCACCCTGTATCAGGCATAAGTCATCCATGCCATGCCAAAATTAACCTACTGGGTTGCAGATTATCAAAAGACCACTGCTGGGACTGGGATTGTCTGACAGGACCATCAACATGATGACACCGTATGTCCACCAGGAAACAATACCTATCGAGCATCAGGAAGTGGGAAAGATACTGCTCGACTCCTGGACAACGTACTCATCTGCAACCATAACCAATGTACTGGAGTTCCTGGGGGGCCTTCACCATAATGAAGGATTGAGCTACAGCGCCATCAATACTGCCAGACGTGCGCTGTCAGCCTACTTAAAACAGGTGCCAGGACAACAGGCCATAGGGTCTCACCCGCTGGTGATCAAACTCATGAGGAGTATCGTCAACTCCAACCCTCTTAGACCTAGGTATACACAAATCTGGGATGTCAGTGTGGTCCTGACATACCTAAGGGGATGGTCCCCAGCCAGGTCTCTCACCCTGGAAAAGCTAACCCTGAAAACGGTCATGCTGATGCTACTAGTCTCAGCACAAAGAGTCCAGTCCCTCCACTTACTGCGACTGGACAACATGGTTATAACACCAGACCGGGTCTCATTCACCATTCAGGAGCTGCTAAAGCAGAGCAAGCCAGGCACTTGAGTCCTAGTTATGGATTTCCGGGCATACCCACCTGACCTACGGTTGTGTGTCATGACTCACTTATTCACTTACACCAACACAACAAGAGATTCTCGAGGGAGAAAGGAAAAAAATAATAATAATAAATAAATAAATAAATAAATAAATAAATAAATAAAGCCTTATGGGTCAGCCACAAGAAACCTCATGGTTGGGTGTCGAGCCAAACCATCTCGAGATGGCTCAAGCAGGTACTGGGAGCTGCTGGAGTAGATACTGATGTATATACATCTCACTCCACCAGGGCAGCATCCACATCGGCGGCTAAAAAGAATGAACATGGAGAAAACGTTCCAAACGTTCTACCACAAGCCACTAGCAGAACCTGTGTTATTTGCAGAAAGAGTTTTAAAAATCTGCAAAAATATATAATTTAAGCCCGGGGGAGCATTTTGTCTTTTGTTATTGTTTAATAGATACCATTATTGTTTACAAACAGATTATGGTTGATTACGATAACATACTTCCTCCCTTGAATGACTTCGGCAGCGAGTGAAGTATGAACTGTTACACGGTTTGAAATCACAGAGCTTTAAAATCTTCACGTAGTCACTCACGTGACTCCGAAGTAAAATAGTAAGATTAAACGAGAACTTACCAGTTTGAAGTTTGATCTGTATTTTATGAGGAGTTACGATGAGGGATTACGTGCCCTCCGCTCCCACCCTCAATTATAGATCAACTGGTATCTTAGTTCTCCTTTTCTTTACTATGTTTATTTCAATTATTGTGTTTCCTGTGATTCCACACCGCTGCTTTGAAGAATGTCGCGCATGCGTGCTGGACGGGGTCTTCACGTAATCCCTCATCGTAACTCCTCATAAAATACAGATCAAACTTCAAACTGGTAAGTTCTCGTTTAATCTTACTATTTTATCTCATGATGTTGTGACCACGAGTATCAGAATCTTCTCTCAGTTCTTTCAAATTTGCCGTACATTTTGGCATGTGGAGAATGTTAAAAAAAACGGAATTAGCCTTGGAAAGCTTCTCCGTTTCATCTTGTCCTTTGGTGCTTCTATCTTTGAGATCGCTCTGACTTTTTCTGGGCGCAGCTTTAGTCCATACTATTCTGAAAAAACATTATTTCTCTTTAATGATTTTCCAGCATTTGAATTGAGCCTATCCTTTCTGGTGTTTTCATCACCTTATGAAGATGATAGTTGAGTGTTTTATCATCCACTCTGTAGACCTTCATGTTACTTGCTATACCTATTGATTCTTTGCATCTCCTGCAGTCTCATTTATTTTCTTCTGAAGCATGTTTTGGTATCAGTGAGGTGCAAAGACATCAGACAGTGTGTTAAATTTCTTCACAGAGAAAAAAATCCTCATTAAGCTTCACATTCTAGCAACAATTTCTGGCATCTGGTCTGCTAAAAATGTTGGCATCTGCAGTACTGGTAGAATGTTTTTTAGATTCAGAACTTACAAATCTGAAAGAAACCACAGCAGCAATGGTAGCGGTTCATATTTCCAGCAAACCTGATGCCAGTCTCGAATATTGAAATGTGAAGCTTAATGGAGAGCCTTCGCTGTGGAAATCTCTTGGACAATGCAAGTTCTGATGTCTTTTGGCTTTACAGAAAGCCAAAAAATGATTGAGAAGAAACTAGATGAGACTGATAGATAGATAGATAGATAGCAGGTGCAAAGAAGCATCAGGCATAGGAGACAACACCAAACCTGCTTGTTTGATTGAAATACTTTGGATATAGTCATACCCTCAGTGGTTCTTTAACTTTCCTCTTTACCTCAATGGAGTTTACCCAATCTTTAGGTTTAATGAAATTGGCTGAAGCCCCTTCCCGATCCATCTCCTGAAGTTCTATTTTGAAGCTTCACCATCTCTCAATTGTTGAGCATGCCAGATAATCTCCAGTTTGATCTATACACAAGACATTTGTATCCATTTTTGAAATTACATGGCCGTCTATCGCTGCTGCATAGACTTAATTTAGTTTGGCTTTCTTTCTTTTATTTCTGTTGTTGTACTGTGTTGATCCTTTGCCTTTTCCCAGGACTAATTTAGAAGTTAACATGGAAGTGTTTATTTTCCTTTACAGAAAGTGAGCAGCCAAACAACATATAAATGGAAGGTGGCTTCTAGCAGAGTGGCCATTTTTGAGATGCATTAAGTGGTGAACACTGCTCAGTCCATACTGACCTCCCCACCATCAAAAGGATCTGCAAGAGCCGCTGCCTCAAAAAGACAGCCAGTTTCATCAGAGGCAAACACTGGCCACAAACTCATTTCACTCCTGCCATCGGGAAGAAGGCACAGGAGCCGGAAAGCTGTAATTGGCCTGTCCCACTTAGGCGATTTTTTCGGCAACTGCCAGCAACTGTCATAGTTGTACCAGATCTGGACCCCTCTACGACAATGTCTACAACAACCTATCACCAAGTCGACGTCAAGTTACGGCAAGCTACCGACAACCAGCGACCCATTAGGTCGTCCACCTACGACCACACCTACGACAACCTATGTCCACTCGCGACAAGCTGTGACAAGGTAGACACTGTCGGCGACAACTGAAGACAACTTAAGACAATTCAGTCACCTGTCGCCGGTTGACGTAGGTAGTCGACAATGGAATTCACTGGTCCTCTCCCTCCCCCTCTCTCCCTCTCTCTCTTTCTCTGCCCGACTCTCTCTGCCCCTCTCTCTCTGTACTGCCCCTCTGTCTCTGCCCCCTCTCTCTCCGCCCCCTCTCTCTAGCCCCCCTCTCTAGATGCACCTGCAAGTTGGGGGGCCATGCGTCAGTGGATAGGGCGGGATGGGGTAAAAGTGCCAATGAATAATATTAATATAATATCAAGGTGGGTGGTTAGTGTGTGTGTGGGGGGTGGTTAGTGTGTGTGTGTGACACCGCAGGTCGCCCCCCCCCTCCGCAACCGTGCATTGAGGAGATGGGACCCAATGGGTTCCTCTTGGTCTAGTATATTACTAAAACTCTTAGCTTGTTTGTTTGAATGCATGCGTGATTCCAAAACTCTGCCAAAACGGTACACGATAGCGCTAAAATTTTGGCCCACCTTACTCATCATTGTCCTGTGGAGTCCGTTCGCCAAGTTTGAAAATTGACATTTTCAACCATAACAAAACATTTTAAACCACTTTTCCCTTGCCCTGCCTGTAATCGCGTCCCAATGATGTCACAATGGAATCACGAATCTCATTTACATAAAATTAAAAATATATATTTTATTCAAATTCTTCCATTTTCATTCACAATTACGTCATTGTGCAGGGGGGGTTGGATAGGAGGCAGGTAAAGAGTGGGGGAGCAAGGAGGAAGCGGGGTTATGGAGGGAGGGTGGTTATGGAGTGAGGGAGTGGGGGAGGGGAGGGAGGCAGTGGGGAGGGGAGGAGGAGAGGGGAAAGAAGAGGGAAGGTGAAGAGACCTGGCGTGGGCCGAGCCCCGGGGTTGTAGCCAGGCCCGGGCTTTGGGCGGTGGGGAATGGACACAGACGCGGACTGGGCCGGCACCTGGGCTGGGGTTCGAGCCGGTGCGGGTTCCAGGGGTTGCTGCTCTGGGTCCGCAGGGAGGGAGAGGAGCGGGACTCAGGGAAAGGACTAGGCCGCAGCCTCAGCCTCTCCCTCCCCCTCCTGCGGCTCCAGACCACAGCTTCGGCCTTTCCCTCCCCCTCCCGCGGCTCCTGACCGCACAGCCCAACCCGCCCCCCCCCCAATTACAACTTCATCGCCAACGTGGTGGAGCAAACGGGGCCGGCGGTGGTTTACATCAAAATTATGGGGAGGTGAGGAAGGAGACATGGAGGGATTGAGGGAGAGGAGGGGGGTAGCGAGGGGAGAGGGGTTATGGAGGGAGGGAGGGAGTGACAGGGTAGGGAAAAAGGAGGGGGAGGGAGAGGTGAGGGAGGGAGTGGGGGAGGGGACGAGGAGAGGGGAGAGAAGAGGGAGGGTGAAGAGGAGGGGAGGGATTATTGGGGAATGAGGGGGAATGGAGGAGGATAGGGGTAGGAAGAGGGATAGTGAGGTAATGGAGGAGGAGAGGGGGAAGAGAGAGGAGGGCAGGGAGGGGGTGAGGGGAGGAAGCAGAGGAGGGTTGGTGGAGGGTGGGGAGAAGGAGGATAATGGAGAAAGGGGAATAGGGGACTGAAGTGGGAAAGTGAGATGCGTTCACATTGATCTTATTTTTTACAAGTTATTGCCATTTTAAACTTTAGAAACGTCAGCTGCGCCTGCGCAGTTGGGGGGTATGGGTGAGTTGTGGAATATTGCGTTGGGGGAACAGGACCCAACGGGTCCGCACTTGGTCTAGTAGATTATATAAAGTATGTATTCTGCGTCCTAAGACTAATGAGGTACCATACAAGTCACAGCAGACCAACCTGAGAACGATTCATAAATTCTCGATAACCAATTCTCTATCCATGTGCTCTCTCCTTAATGTCTCAGGCCTCCTGTGACTTTTACCGAAAGCCATCTGAAAATCCAAACACACCACACATCCTTGTTTTCACCTGATATATTCTAATAATTATATCCTCAAAGAATATCAGTTGATTTGTTAAACATGATTTACCTTTGATGAATTCATGTTGACTCAATTCAATCTTGTCATTATTTTTAGTGTGTTCTGTTATCAAAGCTTTCATTATAGCTGTTTAATTACTCAATGTTTTCATCTGTTGCCATGTAACTTTCTTTGGTCCAGCTGTGCTACAGTGAACTACTTCCTCACACAGCTTTCTACATATTGCAGTATGCGGGCTCCTAATAATCATCCAGATATCCTTAAATCTGCATTTACTGGCTGCATTTCTAAACAAAGCAGAGAAGTGATCAATATTCTCATTTGTATTTTACCTCAGATTTTGGGATTTGTATTTGTAAATCAGGTGACTTGATTTTAGCAAGAGGTGTCAACTGAATTTTGCAATGATCATAATAAGGTTCTTATTTTCATTCTATATACTTCACATAGTTTTAAAAATATCAAAGTCTCTCTCAACCTCACAAAGGAATATAGCTGAACTGCTCTATAAATGGTTCTTTTGTAAAAAGTACTAAACATTTTCTGTTTAAAATTTCTTGATGTTTGCACAACAGTATTAGCTTCTGCATTTGTGCAGAGATTGTGACCACTTTTCAAGAGTCAAGAGTGGTTTTATGTCACATGATCTGAAATGGAACAATGAAATTCTTATTTGCAGCAGCGCAACAGATATATAAACATCGTGTGTAGGAAGGAACTGCAGATGCTGGTTTACACCGAAGATAGACACAAAATGCTGGATTAACTCAGCGGGACAGATAGCATTTCTGGATAGAAGGAATGGGTGACATTTTGGGTCGAGTCTGAAGAAGGATCTCGACCCGAAACGTCACCCATTCCTTCTATCCAGGGATGCTGCCTGTCCCGCTGAGTTACTCCAGCATTTTGTATGTAAACAAAGTACTCAGTAGACATCATAATAGACAACAAAAAGTTCAATATTTAAGAACAAACAAAATCGTGCAAAGACAAAAAAATAATGGCCCCCATGTCCCTAGTGCAATTTAGGCTGTTTGTAGTTTGGAGTTTAGTTGGAGCTCGTAGTGTTCAATAGCTTGACGGTTGTTAGGAAGAAGTTGCTCGTGAACCTTATCAGGCTCTTAAACCTTCCCGATGGCAGGAGTGAAACGAGAGCACGGCCAGGGTGGCGTGGGTTCCTGATGATGCTGGCTCCCTTTTAAGGCAGCACCTCCTATAAATCCTTTTGATGGTGGGGAAGTCAGTGACTGTGATGGACTGGGCAGTATTCTTAACATTTTGCAGTATTCTTTGTTCCTGGGCATTCGAATTGCCAAAACCAGGCTATGATGCAACTCGTCAATGTGCCCCCTCCTGTACACCTGTAGAAGTTCAAGAGTATTTGTCAATATACCAAATCTCCTCAATCTTCGAAGAAAGTAAAGGCGTTGATGGGTTTTCTTTGTAATCTCATCAATGTGCTGAGTCCAGGATAGGACAGTCCAGAGATAGGCACACCCAGAAATATGATTATTTTGATTCTATCCACCACCAACTCATTGATGAAGACAGGTTTGTGGATCCTCGGCCTTCCTCTTCAAAAGTCAACAATCAGTTTTATTGACTTTGGGGAGCAAGGTTGTTGTTCTGGCACCGTTCTGTCAGACGATCGATCTCCCTCTCCATCATCCATAATCCGTCCAACATCGGTGGTGTTGTGGGTGAATGTTAAAAATGGAGTTGGAACTATGTCCGACTACATAGTCATGGGTATAGAGTAAAGTAGGAGGCTGAGCACACAACCTTGAAGGGCTCCTGTGCTGATGGTTATCAAGGTGGAAATGTTACTGCCAATTCATACTGATTGTGTTCTGTTGATGAGGAAGTGCAGGATCCAGCAGGATTGCATCGGGGATGCGCAGAGGCCCAGTCCCTGAGCATGGTAACCAGTTTGGAGGGGATGATGGTGTTGAAAGCCGAGCTATAGTCTATGAACAGCCTGATGTGTATGTTTTTATTGTCCAAGTGGTCCAGTGCAGAGTGAAGAGTCACTCACAATGTAATGTTGTTTCTTTTTCAAACTCAGCACTTGCACCATCATAAAATATAGATTTTTATATTTGCATACTTAAAGCTGCCACTGTGTTATGTCTTGTTTGTTTGCTCAGACCCTGTTTGCTAATTAGGTTTCCAGCCTAAAATATGTGGCTTAACAACATGTTCATTCTTCCAGTTCAAGTAATATGGTTTGCTGAATGATAAAATGTGTTGACTTTATGCAAAATGTTGTGCACCAATGCATAATGCAGTATAACCAATTCAAATAATGCACACAAAATAAGATGTTGTTTTATTTGTAAAATATATAACACATATTGGTGAAGCTTTTAGCACATTTAGAGATGTTAAAATGCTGCACCAGCAGCTGTAATAATACCAGTGAGAAGTCAGGAGAAAAGAAATTCCCCTTTAGAGACAGAAGCATACATCCAGCTGTTTGGATGTGATCAACAGATATTTTAACAGCATTACATTAGTTTCACAAAAAAATACCGAAATGTATTTGAATTAATAGGCGTCATTGTAGGCACAAGATATTCTTGATATCCTTAGTAAATGACGTAATTGGTTGGTATTGGTTTATTATTTTCATGTGTACCGAGATACAGTGACAAGCTTTTATTTGTGTGCTATCCGTCAGATCAATCATCAGCAGAGCTGTTCTCAAACCAAGCTGAGATGCAACCCTATAGTATACTTTCGGCGGTGCATCTGTGGAAGTTGGAAAGAGTCATTGGCAACATGCCGAATTTCCATGGTCTCCTGAGGAAGTAGAAGTGTTGGTTTACTTTTCTGGCCGTAGGTTCAATGAATTTGCTCCAGGACTGATTATTGGTGATATGTACGCCAGGGAACTTGAAGCTCTCAACCATTTCCACTTCAACACCATTGGTGCTGATTGAAGCATCTACTCCAGCATGCTTCCTGAAGTTAATAATTAACTCCTTCATCTTGTGATATTAAGGGAGAGGTTGATGACTTGACACCATGTCACCAAGCTCTCTTTTCTCTTTCTGATGAAGGGTCCTGACCCAAAACATCACCGATCTATATTCTTCAGAGACGCTGCCTAACCCGTTGAGTAATTCCACCATTTTGTGTCTATCTTTGGTATAAAGCAGCATCTGCAGTTCATTTTTATTACTCTCTATCTTCTTCCTGTACTCCATCTTGTCATTGTTTGAGATCTGGCCCACTATGTATGTCAAACAACAGAAACAAGTGTTGTTCTCTTTATTTTCTAATATGAAATGTATGTACATTGGGGAAAGGGCTTCACATTTCAATACTTGAACTGTACAAATGAGCGAAGTGCCCTGCGAATAAAGGACATCAAAAGGAGCAACGTATAATCCTGTCAAATTATTCTGCACCATTCTATTTACCTTTCATGTGCAAATATGCTGTCATGTCCAAGTTCATACTGTACAAACATGACAGGAATATCAAATTAATTGGAGTGACCCTCTGGGTGTGGCTCTAAGTCTGATGGATATCACAGGAGCTTAAGTTTCCAATGGAATGTACTGTAACTTAACTGGAGCAACCAATGACAAGCTCCTTTTAGCTACAAAACAGATATAATTGAAGAAACGTATGAAAGGGGCATTATAAACTCCGACAACCACTTTAAATTAGATTGGAATGTACTGTACTTAGTTCCAGGCACCAGTTGTAAGTTCTCACAAGTGATCATGTCAATGGTCTGTGAATTTATATGATTACAAATTGAAAGAGTGTATCTTTCGTATATATATTGTGTATTAACACATAATTTTTAGATAATTGCAACTTTCTTTCTGTTGCTCTGAATTCACATAATTCTGCAGAGTGATTCCAATGGTGATCTGTTTCTACAAGGTCACTGGTTCAGATATCAAAGCTACAATGTTCTCTTATTATCATTTCCGATACCCCCCCAAGCACAGGATACAAAGAGAGAAGCCATGGAACGTGTTTAAGGTTGCATGAATAAGCATACTAATCATTGTGATCATAAAGTTTGGGAGACATGAGAATGGCAGATACCACAATAAGACTTTTAACTCACAATAACTATAGAACTGATTTTCTATGAACAATACACACTTAAATGTAGCTATCCCTGACATTGCTCATGAGTTCTCTGCAGTCGGATGCACAGTGATGACAGTTATGTCATGTTGAATGTAACTACATAATGCAGTAAAGGCCTGACAATCTAAGCCCACATGTCTAAATAAATAAATGTAGATAATTAAAATCGGTTTTACACAGCTGATTTTATCAAGACAGTTTAAAATGCCAGAATAGAGTTGATTAATTAGTCTTCTTGTATCTATGTATATTACATCCCCTCAAAAAAAATTGCCATTTAGATTTGTAACATCTGGTAGAAGAATCTCAATTTTTAGTTTAGTTTAGCTTAGAGATACAGTGCGGAAAAAGGCCCTTCGGCCCACCAAGTCCGCACCGTCCAGCGATCCCTGTTCACTAGCACTATCCTACACACTAGGGGCAATTTATATTTTTTACTGAAGCTAATTAGCCTACAAATCTGTACGTCTTTGGAGTGTGGGAGGAAACCAGAGCACCCGGATAAAACCCACGGTCAAAGGGAGAACGTACAAACTCCGTACAGACAGCACCGTATTCAAACCCGGATCTCTGGCACTGTTAGGCAGCAACTCTACTGCTGCACCACCGTGCCGCCCTTGTTTGCTTGGAATATGCATAGGAGCAGCAGCATATTAAACTTCCAATATTTGCTTCCTGTGAATATCATAAATACAGTATGCTCATTTAGTACATTGATGAATTTCTTGATTTTCTGCAGAAAATTAAATATTTGGCTTTTACCTGTCCTTAAGGAGCACAATGCAATAAATCACTTCCAAAATGTACCCAGCCATGCATGTAACTTAATAATTTCACATCAGCTTATGTTCCACAAACATATGCATTTGTGCATCATTTTGTCTTTAAATATAGACCCCCTTTAGAGAATTGATCGTACGATTAGATCAGAAGCCACATTCGTAGCAGCGTAGCTCATAGTTAAGGCAGCATTATAGCCGTGATATCAGAATGAGCGACCTTGAAAACAAGTCCCTGTTGGAGTCATCAAAAATGTGTTTCTCGACAAATGACAGAAAGGCATGTGTTCCAACAAACTATCCATATCTTTAGAAACCATGTGTAGTTTTGAAGAAGGGTTTCGGCCCAAAACGTTGCCTATCTCCTTCGCTGCATGGATGCTGCTGCACCCGCTGAGTTTCTCCAGCATTTTTGTGTACCTTTGTAGTTTTATATCTCTAGGCTACCTAAAGAACTCAGAGCATGAGATTTCATCACCAATACAAGATCTGTTGTGGAGCCAGACACAGCTTCAAAGACATCTTGAATCTCACCAACAATACCACCGTTGCTGACTGAATAATGGGTAACGATGAGTCAGAGTACTAGAGAGAGAGCTCAATGATCTGGTTGAGTGATGCCTGAAGAATAATCTTGCTCTGAATCTTGAAGAATGTTAGCAAGGCCAAGGTTCTGATTGGTGACTGCAGCGAATGAAAGTTAAGGTCCATAGAAACATAGAAAAATAGGTGCAGGAGGAGGCCATTTGGCCCTTCGAGCCAGCACCGCCATTCATTGTAATCATGGCTGATCATCCACAATCAGTAACCCTGCCTTCCTTCTCCCCATACCCCTTGATTCCGCTAGCCCCAAGAGCTCTATCTAACTCTCTTTTAAATTCATCGACTGCCTTTTGTGGCAGAGAATTCCACAAATTCGCAATTCTCTGGGAGAATAAGTTGTTTCTCATCTCAGTTTTAAATGGCCTCCCCTTTATTCTTAGACTGTGCCCCCTGGTTCTGGACTCACCCAACGTTGGAAACATTTTTACAGCATCTAGCTTGTCCAGTCCTTTTATAATTTTATATGTTTCTATAAGATAGCCTCTCATCCTTCTAAATTCCAGTGAAAGCAAGCCCAGTGTTTCCAATCTTTCCTCATATAACAGTCCAGCCATCTTGGGGATTAACCTTGTGAACCTAATAATATTGGCCAAAAAAGTATGTCACAAAATGGAGGAACTCTGCATTTGCAAAGCCTGCTTGTCATCTTTCTGTGAAAAGCTGCAAAGCCATGAGGTTCATGGCTCCAGGGTGTCTGGACCCTGGGAGGTTGTTAAGTACAGGGTGATGTCCAGATGTCCTCTCTATTGTTAATATGTATGAGGATTTTGCAGAAAGAGCTGAGCTGGGTTGCAAATGCATGATCAGGATTGGTTACAGAATGGGGTGTGGTAAAGTATAGTAAGAATAAATGAGAACTTATCAGTTTGAAGTTTGATCTTTATTTTATGAGGAGGTACGTTGAGGGATTACGTGCCCTCCTTTTATGACGGTGGGAGCAGAGGGCACGTAATCCCTCAACGTAACTCCTCATAAAATAAAGATCAAACTTCAAACTGATAAGTTCTCGTTTAATCTTACTATTTTCGTGAGTGACTACGTGAAGATTTCAAAGCTCTGTGATTTCACACCGTGGATTAAAATCCAGGTGCTCACTGCACTGATTGACTCTATTGAGTAAGCACAATCAACAATGCATAACCACAACATTAAATGTAATCAGTTAATGGTTTTATTTATTTATTTATTTATTTATTTTTTTAATTTTTATTTATTAGAAGTACATTACATTACAACCACATACATTAATACTCGTCATTTATATCATCTTACAATTAATGTACTCCCTTTATTTATTTTTTTACACTAGAGAAAGAAAAGATTGAAAGAGAGAAGAAAGTGAAGGAAAAAGTGCAAGTGTAGAAAAGTGTAGAAAATGTAACAACAAAAAAGGACGAAGACCCTATAAGAGCGAAATTAAAAACAAAAAGAAAAAGAGTTAAGAAATAGGCCCTAAGAAAAGAAAAGAGAAAGAGAAAAAAAGAGAAACAAATGGGTTTTTTTTTGAGCATCACGTAAATAGGACATACCAACTCTTCAACTATCATCCCCCCTTACCCGACCTCAATTTTTTATTTTTTTTTAAAGTACTTTTGCACCCTATGTTTGTAATAATTCTATAAATGCAGATCACGTCAGGTGGAAGTGATCTGGTTTACCTGCTAGGAGGAGTCTTATCTCTTCAAGGTGTAATGTTTCAAACATATTTGAAATCCACATATTTATAGTTGGTATTGGAGCCTTCTTCCAAAATTTTAGAATTAGCTTTTTTCCAGTTATTAACCCATAATCCATTAATTTCTTTTGAAACACATTTAATTCTGGATCATCTTCCGTTATTCCGAAGATAATCCATTCTGCTTTGGGTATCAGTCTTGTTTTAAATAACTTTGTAAAGATTTCAAAAATTTCATTCCAAAATTTTTGAATTTTTGTACAGAAGACAAATGAGTGCGCTATAGTTGCTTCTTGGGATTGACATTTATCACAAATAGATGATACGTTTGGGAAAATTTTATGAATTTTAGTTTTCGAATAATATAATCTATGTAAAATTTTAAATTGTATTAAAGTGTGTCTTACATTAATCGAGCATTTATGCACTTTTAATAAGTATTCATTCCAACTTTCCTTTGAAATTTTAATAGCTAACTCTTGTTCCCAGTCTCTTCTGATACCCTCCGTAGATGGTATTTGTGCATTTAAGATAATATTGTACAAATATGATATTAAGTTTGCTGATTCCGCTTTTATCTGCATTGCCTCGTCCAGTACATCTGCTGGGTTATTATGATGATCTTTTATATATTTTTTCAAATAGTCGCATATTTGAAAGTATTTAAAATATTGATTATTTCCGAGTTTATATTTTATTTGTAATTGTTGAAATGAAAGTAATTTTCCAGTTTCATACAAGTCACCAAGCGTTTTAATTCCTAGTCTATCCCATTGTGTATAAGCTTTATCTATAATAGAAGGACTAAACGAAGGGTTATTGACTATAGGTAATAAAAGTGATAAGTTTCTTAATTTTAAATTTTGTTTTATTTGTTTCCAAATACGGATTGTACTATGAATAATTGGGTTCTTATTATAGTTTATGTTATTCAATTTCATTGGAGAGAGGAGGGTCGCTCCAATGTTTCTAGAGGAGCAATCCTCTTTCTCCATTACAATCCAGTCTACTTGCTGGGCGGAGTTATCCATCAGTTGAATCATGTTTTTAATATTTACTGACCAATAATAATACATAAAATTAGGTAGTGCTAGATCCCCCAATACTTTAGATTTATTCAGATGGGTTTTTTGTATTCTATGTGATTTATAGTCCCATATAAAATTAGTGATATCTGAGTCGAGTTTTTTTTTAAACTTCTTAGGTAAGTATATAGGAATTGATTGAAATAGGTATAAAATTTGTGGTAAAAAGATCATTTTTATTGCGTTTATTCGGCCTATTAAAGACATCGGAAGCGTTTTCCAGAATTTAATTAATGTATTCAGTTTATTAAGTAGGGGGTCAAAATTTGCCCTGAGCATACCTTGATATGCTCTGGTAATTTCGATTCCCAAATATTTAAATTTTTCTGTAGCTATTTTAAAAGGGAATTTTAAAAGATGTGTTGAATCTTTCGGTTTTATTGACATAATTTCACTTTTATTCCAATTTATTCTATATCCAGAAAAAGATCTGAAGTCTTCAATTAAATTTAATATATTTGGTATAGTGATTTGAGGTTTTGTAATATACAATAATATATCATCCGCGTATAAAGATATTTTATTATATGAGTCTTTAGTATTATATCCATGAATATCAGGGTGTATTCTAATTTTTTCTGCTAGCGGTTCAATAATGAGAGCAAACAGCTGTGGTGATAATGAGCATCCTTGTCTATTTCCCCTTGATAGTTGAAATTTCGAGGATAATATGTTATTAGTAAGTATTCTAGCTGTAGGTTTGTTATATAGTAACTTAATCCATAAAATAAAATTCTCTCCCAGTTGAAATTTTTGTAATACTTTATCCATATAATTCCATTCTACTTGATCAAATGCTTTTTCAGCATCCAGCGAAATAATTGATAATTCTTGATCTTCAGATTTGTGTGAGTGCATTATGTTGAGTAGACGTCTCATATTATTAGAAGAGTATCTCTTAGGGATAAACCCTGTCTGATCTGGGTTTATTAATTTACTAATGTATTTACTTAATCTTCTGGCTAATGTTTTCGCTAATATTTTTTGATCTGTGTTTAACAATGCTATAGCTCTATATGAGCCAGGTTCTTCTAAATCCTTATTTTTCTTAGGTATTAATGTAATCGTTGATTCCGCTAATGTATCAGGTAGTATTCGTTTTTTAAAAGCGTATTGGTACATTTTTTGTAATCTTGGTATTATTTTATCATAAAAGCTTTTATAAAATTCATTAGTAAATCCATCAGGGCCTGGTGTTTTTCCATTTTTTAGTGAGTTTATTGTATCTTCTAATTCCTTAATTGAGATTTGTGCACCCAGTTCCTCTTGTTCCTTCAGCTCTAACTTTGGAAGATTACAGGTATCCAAGAACTTTGTGATATTATTGGAATCAATTATCGTTTTAGATGTATACAAATTCTCGTAAAATTGCGCAAATCTTTTATTAATATCCTTCGGTGTTGTTAATAATTCCCCTTTATCTGATTTGATCTTTGGTATAGTATGTTCCTTTTCTCGTTTTTTTAGCTGGCGAGCCAAAAGTTTATGCGGTTTATCCCCAAATTCAAAGTGCTCTTGTTTTGTAATTTGAAAAAGTCTTATAAGTTTGGCAGATAATAATTTATTTAATTTAAATTTTAAAATTATTATTTTATTATGTTTATCTATTGATGGATCTTTAGCATTATCTATATCCATTTGTCTAATAAGTTCTTCTAACTGTCTTTGTTCATTCTTATTCTTTTTATTTTGAAAAGCTTGATATGAAATTATAATACCCCTAATGTATGCTTTAAAAGATTCCCAAAGTAAAGTAGGCAATATATCTGAAGTATCATTTGTTTGAAAAAAGACCTCCATTTGTTCTTTTAAATATATACTCGCTTGTGGTTTTATTTATTTTAACAAAAGTAACAAAAGTAACCCATTTATCATAATGGGGGATTTAATACTGAATCCAGCACGGCATCACCAAACAACCCGGGATCTTTAATCTCCTTATGGTGATACTTGTGAAACATCTGTTCACTTGCCCATCCTGCGGCCGCGAGGATAAGGTCTATTGGAACGTCTGAATCCCTGGCCGCCGATGTTGATGCCGCCCTGGTGGAATGAGATTTAAATTTATCAGTATTAATACCTGAATAAATCAACACCTGTTTCAACCATCTTGAAATTGTCTGTGTTGACACTTTCTTATGAGGACTTTTATGACTAATAAAAAATGCTAATTCTGTGCCTCTTAAGATTCTGGTTGTTTCCATGTAACATCTTACATATGTTACTACACATAGCCATGGATCCGTAGGATATGCTGAAAACTCCAACTTACATCCCGTGAACCCAGGTCTACTTTGCTTCAGTAAATCATAGACATAGAATGTAACGGCATCTGCCCCTACTTTCATTCTGTCAATTCTTAATTTCTGTAATGTTTGAACTCTCTGAGCTGAAATTAATGCCATCAGCATAACCAACTTCATGGTGATTTTGGCCAATGACAGAATTTCAATAGGATTCCAATCCCTCAGCAGCATCAGTACATCTTTTACATTCCAGATTTCTGAACACCTAGGTCTAGGAGGATTGGAGTTGAAAATTCTCTTCATAAACCTACAGACCCAAGGATGTGATCCTATTGGATTTTGTTCTGATTCACTGCTTAAATATGCAGAGAGTGCGCTTCGTGCAGTATTGATTGCACTATAACTTAATTTTAATTTGTAGTAAAGAGTTGAAAGAAACTCTAATACATCTGAAATTTCTGCTGTGTTATATGCAATATTCTTTCCTGAACAAAACACCTCCCATTTCTTTATATAAGAAATGTACTGCTTCTGTGTACTATTCCTCCAGGCCACTGTCATAACATCCACCGTATGGTCTGATAATCCTCTTCCAAGATATGGCCTTTTTAGAATCTGCAAATCAACAAACCAATACGATCATGTAAAGGATGTGGTTCATTAGTTACAGGGTTTACAAGCAGTTTCACCTGCATTGGAATCACCATAAGGGGTTCTTTGATTTCTGTATGCATCTATTGATTAAACAAAATGGAGGAAATGCATACAGAAACATACCACCCCAATGTAGCGAGAAAGCATCCACCGCTACTGCACCAGGATCAGGTTCCCATGACACATACTTAGGCAATTGATGGTTTAGTCTTGACGCAAACAAATCAATCTCTGGCATTCCAAATTGTGTTACAATTTCCTTAAATATTTCCTGATGTAACATCCATTCTGTATTATCATTAAATTTACGTGATCTTTTGTCTGCAATTATGTTAAATTTTCCTGGTAAATATATTGCTGACAGCCAGATTTTCCTGGCAATAGACCAGGTCCAAATTTAATTTGCCAATCTATTACATGATTCTGATTTGATACCACCCATGTGATTTATGTATGCTACAGCTGTAGTATTGTCAACCTGTACCTGAACATGCACATTTCCCATATTAGTGCAATAAGCTTTAAGGCCATAAAATGCTCCTAACAGCTCTAGGTAATTTATCCCCTGATTTTCAAGCAAAGGTACTTCATCCACATTCCACCTACCTCCACAGCTGGAAATCATGTTAGTTGCACCCCAACCAAGAGCACTTACATCAGTCTGTAGAATGACGGAAGGTGTTTCTACCAGAACTTTTCTGGAAGCATTAGAGACATTGTTAATCCACCATTCTATTTCTGTAATGGATCCGATTGTCAATTTCATGGGCCTGTCAAAATGCCCTGTATTCATTTTTAATGCTTGTACCTTAGCCCTCTGCAAACATTGATAATGCAATGGTCCAAACCTTACAGCTGGAAACCCAGCAATTAATTTGCCCAGCAAGCTTGCCACTTCTCTAATTGAAGGCTTGTCCTCGTTTATGAGTTTAGTGCAACCTTCAATTAACTGCAGCCTTTTCTCTTTTAGCAAGGTGATTACCATGTGTTCAGAGTTAATTGTGAACCCTAGGTAATCAATCTTCTTGCTTGGCAATAATTTTGATTTTTGTAGGTGAATAATGAAACCCATTTTTTCAAAAATGTACATGACTCTAGATACTGACAATTTTGCAGTAGCCAAAGTGTCCCCCACAATCAGAATATCATCTAAATAAGCCATTAATATATGGCCCTCAGCTCTTAGCAGAGCTGAAATTGGTTTGAGTAATTTAGTGAATAATCTTGGTGCTGAAGTCAGACCATTGGGCAATGCTTTAAATTGCCATAACTGACTCATCCATCTAAATTTCAAATATCTTTGATCATTACCATGCATTGCCACAGAATAATATGCATCTTGCAGATCTATGCTTGCCATGTAGCAATTCCTTGTGACCAGCTGAATGGCATTAGTAAATGTTTCCATTTTGAAATGTTTATATTGTACATACAGGTTAAGACTTGTCAGATCCAAAATGATTCTACATCCACCATCCTTTTTTGTTCTAGGAAAAATATTTGACACACACTGATGGTATTGTTCTACTGACTTTTCTATTACCCCTTTTTCGCTTAACAATTTCAATTCTCCCTTGATCAACTTATTCTCATCCTTTGAGAAAATCCATGACCAGTTTGAATTATGCTGAATTGGAGGATCCAAATGTGGATAGAACTCAATTTTGCATCCTACAAGGCTACATAGAATAAACAAATCATTTGTTATTAATTGCCATTCTTTTAGGAAGAATCATAATCTTCCCCCTATTTGTGAGTGTGAAACATTTGTTGTGTTTCTTACCAGACCAGGCCCCCCTACCTAAGGGTTTGCCACCGGCAATTGTTGTCCCCTTCTAGTAGGCACATTGTAACCTCCACGTATCCCCGGTGCAGCACGCCAACGTGTATACGAGAATGATCGGCTTGTGCTTTCTCCAGCACCAGCATTCTGCCTGTAGGGATACTGCCTTCGCACCGCTCTGCTCAGCATAGGTGGCTTCATCATCATACCACTCATGGTCTTTGACTCTTCATTTAAGTCCTTTAGCTTCTTTGCTAGATTTTCTCCAAAAAACAGATTAGGCATTTGTATATTGGATGGTTTGCAGAGCCCTGCATACTTAGAATGAATTTTTGGTCATATTGCATTTTTACGAATACAATTTATTTCAAAGTGCGCACTACACATGAGTGCTAAGGCATCTTGTTGTGAATCCGATATAAAATCTTCATCCAATCCCCTGGCAAACGCTGTAATGCCTGACCCCAGCAATTTCATCACTCGTTGTAATTTCAATTCTTGTGAGCGTAAACCAATGCTCAAATAACCCCATATCAAGTTATTCACCGCTGGAACTGCTAGCAATTCACAATTTTCCGGGGCTCATACTTTTTAATAGTCTCATCCATAGTTAATTCCTGGAGCTGATGGGAGAGCAGATAATTTATAGTCATAGCTATTTCCTCTCTCAAAGGTTCCCCTGTTACTCTGGGAACAGCAAACTTTTGTGCCAGCCCTGGAACTTTTAGCTCTGATAATGGGCTCTGGTCCTCATATAAATCATCATCTGAATCTGGATGTTCATCTTCATGTCGGGTAATTTGTGGCTCCCCTGTTTCAGGTAAGTCTCTGCCAGATTCCCCCTGCGTGGGCTCTCTTGTAGGCCCACGGATAGGCAGCCCTGTTTCAGATGCTGCTGGCGCTGGCTCAATTCTAGGCCAACGCTTCATTATTTTTTCTCTTGACATTGTCGGTGCTGGCACATTTGTCATTCCACGTTTGTACTGCCTTTGTTCAGGCATTTCTAGTACTGGCTCTCCAGTA
Source organism: Malacoraja senta (assembly GCA_038087875.1). Lineage (NCBI taxonomy): Eukaryota > Metazoa > Chordata > Chondrichthyes > Rajiformes > Rajidae > Malacoraja > Malacoraja senta. Next base: position 304,062,810 of record CM075977.1, on the reverse strand, counting down.
GGCCAACATATATATTGCCTTTTTGCTGGCATTTCGGGCACTGGCTCTCCTGTAGGCCAACCACTGTAATGTTTCTGCACAGGCATACCTGATGGCTCTCCTGTAGGCCACCCTTGTGCCTGTCCCATCCAAGGCACCCCCTGTGCTATATCCTCCATTGGCCAACACGGACTTAAATCCTCCTGTGGGGGTTCTTTATAAATCATCTTCCCCATCAGGAGTTCTAAACTTGCGACCCTTGCAGCCATTATGTTTTCTGCCTGAGGAGGGCATACCTCCGGGTCTGACTCATCCGAGTCTACAGGTCGGGCCGACTTTTGTCCTGCCTTGTGCCCCGCCGCCGGCGGTTTAACAGCACACTCGACCGCAACGGGAGTTAATGGCTTCGCTGCCACTGACTCCGCTGATTGATGCCCGCTACCCTTAGGATCTTGGGTTTTACCTGCGGTGCGTCCCTGGCCGCCTCTCCTTCCCCTACGCTCTTTCTCCATAATAAACTTGTGTGGAGCTCCACCAACAAGTCTGAACGGGAAGAAAAGCGCTCCTGTAAGTGAAAATGAAACCACTTACCTTCCGACTTTTTGCTTTACTTTGCTTTACTCACCGCTTGGAGGAGCTCCTGCTCCTCCACACATGGTCATGAACGCTATGCGTCTGATCGAAATGACGCGTGTGCGGCTGGACGGGGTCTTCTTCACGTAGTCCCTCACGTGACTCCGAAGTAAAATTGTTAATTATGTTGCAGAGTCTTTGCACTATTATCTTGTGATTGGTCAGAGTATTGAGCCTTGCTCAAATTGTTTATGTTACCTGGGGAAATGTTTCTTCACTTTGGTGAACTGTCTTCCAACTAGAACCTTCTGTGGAAACAATGTAATGGGGTACTTTGTGATTGGGTTATGGAGCTGTCAATAAATGTATTATATGATCTTTATTTGGGATTGGCTTGTAGGGCCCCCCCCCCCTCCCCATGTATTTTTGCGCCACGTGTCCAATATAGTATAAAAGAGGGGACACCACATGGATCGGTCGATCTTCTGGAAGTGTACTTGGGACTGTGCAGACTTGTTGGAGGTGTCTATTCGCACGAGGCTGAAGGGCTTGGATGCGTAGAGTAAAGGATTGGACCCGCAGTGTTGGTTAGGTATCGTATAGGAAGTTTGTTTGTGTGTGAGAATAAAGAGTTTAGTTGTTCCAGTGCTTGACTCAGTCTTTTACTGAACTAGACTAATTGGGTAAGCTTTAGGAGCATAATTACAAACCTATGCTGCACTCCCTCAATAACAAGGATATCCTTCCTCAAATTAGGAGACCAAAACTGCATACAATACTCCAGATGTGGTCTCACCAGGGCCCTGTACAACTGCCAAAGAACCTCTTTAATCCTATACTCAAATCCTCTCGTTATGAAGACCAACATGCAATTAGCTTTCTTCACTGCCTGCTGTACCTGCATGTTTGCTTTCAGTGACTGGTGTACAAGGACACCCAGGTCTTGTTGCACTTCCCTTTTTTCCTGATGTGATACCACTGAGATAATAATCTGCCTCCTTGTTCTTGCCACCAAAGTGGATAACCTCACATTTATCTACCTTATACTACATCTGCCATGCATCTGCCCACTTACCCAACCTGTCCAAGTCACTCTTCAACCTCCTAGCATCCTCTTCGCAGTTCACACTGTCACCCAGCTTTGTGTCATCTGCAAATTTGCTAATGTTACTTTGAATCCCTTCATCTAAATCATTATTATATATTGTAAATAGCTGCGGTGCCAGCACCGAGCCTTGCGGTACCCCACTAGTCACTGTCTGCCATTCTGACAGAGACCCGTTAATTGCTATTCTTTGTTTCCTGTGTGCCAACCAATTCTATATCTATGTCAATTCCCTACCCCAATACCATGTGCTCTAATTTTGCGCATGAATCCCCTGAATGGGACCTTATCAAAGGCTTTCTGAAAGTCCAGATACACTGCATGCACTGGCTCTCCTTCATCCATTTTACTTGTCACATCCTCAAAATATTCCAGAAGATTAGTCAAGCAGGATTTCCCCTTCATAAATCCATGCTGACTTGGACCAATCCTTTTACTGCTATCCAAATGCGATGTTATTACTTCTTTAATAATTGCCTCCAGCATCTTCCCAACCACTGATGTCTGGCTAACTGGTCTATAATTCCCCTATATTCCTCTATAATATCAATGATTTCTAGAGCCACCTCCTTGAGTCCCCTGGGATGCAGACCATCAGGCCCTGGGGATTTATCAGCCTTCAGTCCCATCAGTTTACCCAATACTATTTCTTGCCTAATGCAAATTTCTATCAGTTCCTCTGTCTACCTAGATCCTCTGTCCTCTAGTACATCTGGGAGATTGGTTCTGTCTTCACTAAGGAAGACACAAACAAAGTGACTGTTCAACTCTTCTGTCATTTCCTTGTTCCCCATAATAATTTCACCTGTTTCTGCCTTCAAGGAACCCACATTTGTCTTTACTAATCTTTTTCTCTTAGCATACCGAAAGAAGCTTTTACGATCCTTCTTTATATTTGTGGCGAGCTTACCTTCGTACTTCATCTTTTCACCCTGTATTGCCCTTTTTGTTACCTTCTGATTTCCCAATCCTCTGGATTCCTGCTATTCTTTGCTATGTTATACACCTTTTCTTTTAGTTTTATGCCATCCCTAACTTCCCTTGTCAGCCACGGTTGCCTCTTACTCCCCTTAGAATCTTTCTTCCTCTTTAGAATGAAATGATCCTGCATCTTCTGCATTGTGCCCAGAAATTCCTGACATTGCTGTTCCACCATGATTCCTGCTAGGATCCTTTTCCAGTCTCCCTCTCAAATTGCAGATTAAAATTTATCATATTATGGTCACTGCCTCCTCGCAGTTTCTTTACCATGAGTTCCCTTTATTAAATCTGGTTTATTAGACAAGACTAAATCCAGAATTGCCTTCTCTCTGGAAGGCTCCAATACAATCTGTTCTAAGAATCCATCTCGGAGGCACTCTACAAACTCACTTTCTTGGTGTCCAGAACCAACCTGATTTTCCCAGTCTACCTGCATATTGAAATCTCCAATAACTACAGTGGCATTACTGTTGTTACATGCCAATTTTAACTCTTGCTGCAACTTGCACCCTATATCCAGGCTACTGTTTGGGGGCCTGTAGATAACTCCCATAAGTGTCTTCTTACCGTTACAATTCCTCAATTCTATCCACAGCGACTCTACATCATCAGTCCCTATATCAGCCCTCGCAAGGGACTGAATTTCATCCCTCACCAACAGAGCTACCCCACCTCCTCTGCCCACCTGCCTGTCCTTTCTATAGGATGTATGACCCTGAATATTCAGTGCCAATCCCGATCCTCCTGCAGCCGTCTCTTGAATCCCCACAATGTCAGATCTACCAATCTCTAACTGAGCCTCAAACTCATCCACTTTACTTCTTACACTTTGTTTATTCATATATAATACTTTTAATCCATTACTCACCTCACCTTTCACATAGATTCCTTTTTCACTTGGCCATATTCTCCTATCCCTTCATGAGCTTTCTGTCCCGTTAATTCTGGTGTCTTTCTTAACTTTTCCTATACTCTCTTTCCTTTTAACTCCATCCTTGTATTCCCAATTTGTCTCCATTGGCAGCATGTCAGTGAAGAGAGTTAACAGCTTCAAGTTTCTGGTTGTGCACATCTCTGATGATCTGTCCTGGGCCTAGCACATTAATGTCATCACAAAGAAAGTTCTTTACCTCTGCCTCTTCAAAAGTTCAGAAAAACTATTGAACTTTAACATGTTCAACATAACAGGGTAACTGGTCAAGTTTATAAATACGATCTCCTTACTTCTCTTTTCTTTTTCTTCTCTTTTCTTCTTTTACTCTTTTTCTTCTATTTTCTATTTCTTAACTTTCTTCTTTCACTCTCTATTTTTCTTTTTCACACACTATATATCTCACATTTTTCTATTCTTCATTATCTAATTTATTTTTATTTTTCTTCTTTATTACAAAATTAAAAAAATAAGAAGCTGTACATAAAATGTATTATGAAAATATGATTGTATACAATTGTACTTACTTCTAATAAAAATAAATAATTTAAAAAAATATTTTAAAAAAACATAACAGGGTAACACGGTGGCACAGTGGAAGAGTTGCTGCCTTGCAGCGCTGGAGACCCAGGTTCGATCCTGACTATGGATGCTGTCTGTATGGGGTTTGCATGTTCTCCCTGTGACCACGTGGGTTTTCTCCAGGTGTTTCGGTTACCTCCCATACTCCAAAGATGTGCAGGTTTGTAGGTTAATTGGCTTTGGTAAAAATTGTAAATTGTCCCTAGGGTGCAGGATAGTGCTAGTGTGCAGGGTGATCTTTGGTCAGCACTGACTCGGTGGGCCTAAGGGCACTGTATCTCTAAACTAAACTAAAGGTTTCCAGTGGAGAGCATATTGTCTGGTTGTATCAGTTGTTTGGTTCAGTAACGCAAACTCCCAAGAACGAAGGTGGCTGCAGAAAGTGGTGGACATTATTCAGTTCAACACATGCATTGACCTTCCATCACTGAAGGCATCTCCAAGAAGCGCTCCCTTAAGAAGGCAGTTAATATCATCATTAGCACACACCAACCTGGCCACATTCTCATCAGTTTAGTTTATTGTCACGTGTACCGAGGTACAGTGAAAAGCTTTTTCAGCTTATCTCACTGCTACCATTGGAAAAAAGGTACAGTTGCCCGAGAACCATTACGTCCAAATTCAAGAACAACTTCTTCACAGCAACCGTCAGGTTCTTGAATCATCCTGCACAACCCTACATAAGCATCAAACTATAATAGATTTTGTGTAAGAGTTGCATTGCATACTTCAGCTTAAACTATAATGGTCTAGTCAATATATTGTAACTGATATTTTAGTGCATTGCTGTTTATTGTATGTTTATTTGTTGCTTTGTTGCATTAATGTTTCTGTAAAGGCTGTAGAAAGTAGGAATTTTATTGTTCTGTTTCCAGGTGCATATGTCAATCAAACATTCTCTTGATTCGTGTAAGGATCAACATCCGCAGTATTCATAATAATGATATTGAATGCAAAGCCAAGGGAGGATTTGGGTGGTCCACAGAAGTAAATGGAACAGAAAATGAAGATTTTTTCACACCCACTTCTGCATTTCTGCCCAACTTCTTTGCCAAATATTAAAAAGAAATTGCCTTCGTCAGCTGAGTAGAATGAACAAGGCAGACTTTTTTTTAAAGAAAGGGACCAACTGTTTGATCCCACAGACATGCACCACACCATCCAGCCAATTTAAACTGGGAAGCTCTGTGTGAGCTGCCCTCAGTGCATCTCTCTCCTGCAATTAAAGAACCCTTATGGGCCTGTCCCACTTAGGCGATTTTTCAGCAGACTGCCGGCGCCTGTCAAGTTGCCGGCAGTCACCTGAAAAGCCGGCGACTGTCAGAGTGGAACACACACACACAAAAACATCGCTTCCTTCACCAGCCCGTTATGCAGGCGGGGGACAGGGCAAGCAGGGGGGAGCGCTGTCTAAAAAATTCACACGGTGCAAAGCCAAGGTGAAACAGACACACACCGCGATGAACAGGAAGGTTGGCGCTGTAAAAAGATGGCTAAAGCACAGTGTACAGTAAGTCCTTTAAAAGAGGGAGGGGAGAAGGGGGAGAAGGGGGGAGAAGGAGTGGAGACAACTTTTAAGAAGCCAGAGATACACGGCTCTGAAGCTTGGCAGACATTTAACATTACCAATCAGTTATCCTTGGTTCTGAAAACTACTGCTAACCTTTTTTTTCCCAATGAGCCAATGAAATTCACCGGTCAGCACCGGCTACAACCTACGATAACCTCCGAGAACCTTCGACCTCCTGGCAACCCATTATGGCCTCCTTGCTCCACCTACGGCTCAAGAATTCTCGTTACTCTCCATGGCAGCTTCATTCTAGTCGCCGCTAATTTTTCAACATGTTGAAAAATTCATGGCGACCATACTGAGGCCACGACTAGTTCCCAGAATGTGGGAATTCCTCACGACCATGAAGGCGACTCCCCAGCAACCACCCGCGAACATGTGCCGACCATGTGGCGACTGCATAGTCTCCTGAAGTCACCTAAAAAGTCGCCTAAGTGGGACAGGCCCATTAGGAAAGTGCTCATTTTCCTGATGCGCACAGTTGGAAGAAATGGGGGTGGAAGTCAATTCTACCTACTGGATACAAATTCTATTCAAAAGATTAATGCATTTGGAGAAATAAACATTTGCTAATCATTTGTTTACTTGGAACGTATCGCTGTATGCATTTTTCATCATGTAAAAGCAAATTATTTTTTCATGAATGCAGTAAGTAATAGTCTACATTCTGAAATTTTAATTACTGGTAAGTTCCCAGTCAGAGGGCTCTAGGGTCAAACCTAAGCTTTGGCTGACTTTCCACTCCTGCTGGATTGCTTTCATGAGCATGGCCTCTCGAGAGCACTGGGAGTGGCTGAACTTTTTATGGAACTAGCTGAGACGTGCCAAAACGTACAACATGCCTGTTGAAATGCCCGTCTGAGCTCAAGAAAATCCTCAGGCCCAGATCATAGTAGCCAAGTGTTGGCCACAGGAAATAGCTGAAACAAGAAAGGTATCAATAAAATCTTCAATGGTGCCTTCAACTTAATGTCTTTCTATCAGTCTTCTCTTTTATGAGTAACTTTACAGTATAAATACAAGCAGGAGATTGCCTCCTAAAAAAACCTAATTCATTCCATGAACCTTAATCACCTTTTCAGAAACATCAATTTTCCAATAATATTTCCTTGACTAGCACAAACCTACTACCTCAGGGGTCTTCTGTTATTCCACAGCCTCAATGATGTGTGTGCATTCATTCTACCACTTCCACAAACCCCAGCCAAACTGCTTTTACAATGTCCTCTCCTCACCTTGAATATAACATCAGGGAGAAAAGTAAATTATTCTGTCATTTGATCGTCTCCTGAAGATTATTGGAGTCTAATATATTTGGATTCAATCTTTGACTTCATCACCAGTCTGCAGAGGGAAAAGCAAATAAATATTTTCCATAAAACGATTAACCAAACACCGAAAGATTCACCCATCTTCGCACACCTTCAGCACAATCTCAGTGTCCTATCCGTGCAAGAAGGAACTGCAGATGCTGGTTCACACCAAAGAGCAATGATATCAGACTGATGACTGCATAAGGATAATTAAAAGGTTTTCAAATTTGCTCTAATTTTAATCTACTGAAATTTTAATTCCAGCACTAATCACGCTACCACCATGCAGATGTGTATGTTACATTAGTATATCACCAATAGAGAGTTAATAATTTAGAGAATACAAATTCAAAACAAACCATGACAAGTGGAAAATCAAGCTTTCTCAGCCAATGATTCCAGTTTCACACATTCTCGACACAAGAGTCTACAGAATCAACTGCTATTGTGAAATCCGTCAAGAATTTTAATACACAATACTGGACTCCAGAATGTACATCCTGGACAGGCTGAACTAAAAAGAGACTTGAAATACCCTAGTGATCTATCATAACGCAGGTACAGTACCATCAATATGTTTAAGCAGGTACTATCATAATGTTTAATAGACATTTGGACAGGTACATGGATAAGATAGGTTTATAAGAATATGGGCCAAGCGCAGGCAGATGGGACTAGTGTAGATGAGTCACGCATCAGTCGGCATGGGAAGGTAGGGCCGAAGGGCCTGTTTCCACACTGTATGACTCTATGACTCTATGTGCAGCAGACGGCTCTGTTCCAGATCAGTGAAAATTCCAGCTCAACCCCAGAGGTGAAGAATTTGCACAATGAGAGTTCTAAAGATATTCTCACTCCGGTTCCTCCATTATCCCCCACCTGATCTAATATATGTTCTTATACGTGCAAGCAAACTGGGTCAAATGAAATGGCAGCCTCCAAGATACAGCAGTCTGCAACCAGATCTTCTTAGGACACACAAGGAACAGCAGATGCTGGAAATTTGCATAGGACACAATGTGCTGGAGTAACTCAGGGGGTCACACACTATCTCAGGAGGACATGAATAGGCAATGTTTTGGGTCACAAACCTTCTTCAGACTCTTAGGCTTGGGTTTCTAGAACTTACTAACCATCACTATTTTAAGGACTTTCGTCTGAATTCTTGTAGCTTTCCATCCTCTTGCTGCTGTCAAAACACCTTACGTGAGCACGCGGATAATGAAAAGCATGCCGCACCAGTTACAAGAGGCTTTCATTCGGATGAACAATAGTACTGGTACACCACCGATTTTCCGGCAACAAATGGTCCAGCACCTCCTTTAATCTGTACAATCTTGCGAGAGAGCATGATTGAAATTACATTGGAAGTTCCCCCGAAAATGTGAATGGCCGATCTCGACCTGGGTTTGGGTTTCCACGGCTTGCATTTCTGCCCTCCAAGGGCTATGAGTCTGCTGGGAGAGCGCCGACTCGGCCCTACGGGCAGCCACCAATGCAACCCTCATCGGCACCTCCGAGGGCAACTCATTACCCAGTGCCTGGGTTGCCCCTTACAAGAACTTTTGCTGTGAATTTAATTTACATTTAATAATTGTTATTTATGTTTTGTAGCAGTCCATTGTGCTTTAGTCATGGGGAGGGTACAGTTAGTGGGTCAGAGAGGCATTGTTGGAGTATTATTACGTGACCTCTGTTGGTCCAGCAATACAGATAATCCAGTGGGGATCTGGAACCCAGGATGCTTGAAAATCAGTGTACCTGTGCTAGGAATTTGTTAGATTTCAAAATATTCACATAGAGTTATGTTCCAGCAGGCTTAGTAAGCATGCACGAAAGGACACAAAGTGCTGGAGTAACTCAGCAGGTCAGGCAGTATCCCTGGAGAAGGTGATGTTTCGGGTTGAAACCCTTCTTCAGTTTGAAGATTTGGGAATTAATGGGACAAAAGTTTTGGGGTAACATGAGGGGGAACTTCTTTACTCAGAGAGTGGTAGCTGTGTGGAATGAGCTTCCAGTAGAAGTGGTGGAGGCAGTTTCGATTTTATCATTAAAAAATAAATTGGATAGGTATATGGACGGGAAAGGAATGGAGGGTTATGGTCTGAGTGCAGGTAGATGGGACTAGGTGAGAGTAAAGGGCCTGTCCCACGGGGCATGCGACTCCATGTGGCAAGCGCGACCTAACCGCAAGCAGGGGCCGTGCGGGGCAGCGCGAAGGTCACTGGGCCGGTCCCACTTCGATCGTCAGAGCCGTATGGAGTTGTGCGGAGCTGGTCCCGACATCGCGCGGGGCTCCGATAAACTGACACTGTTCAAAAATTTCCGCGCGGCAACGGCCTGCCGCCCCGCAGCTGCATCGAGGCCGTGCGCGCCGCATCGACGGCCGTGCGCATCGCCTCGACGCCGGACGCAGTTGCCTCGACGCCGGACGCAGCCGCCTCGAGGCCGTGCGCACCGCCTCACCATCATACACACTGTCTTGACGTCACTCGACCTCTGCGCAGCCTCCGCTTCCGGTTTGGTAGCGCTTGCCGCATGCAGCCGCATGCTGGTGGAACCGGCCCTGCACGGGGATCACTCGACTACCGCGCGGCCCCGCTTGCGGTTAGGTCGCGCTTGCCGCATGGAGTCGCATGCCCGTGGGACAGGCCCTTTAGTGTTCGGCGGGGACTAGAAGGGCCAAGATGGCCTGTTTCAGTGCTGTAATTATTATATGGTTATATAAGAAGGGTCTCGACCCAAAGCATTCATCTATCAATGTTCTCCAGGGATGCAGTCTGTCCTGCTGAGTTACTCCAGCACTTTGTGTCCTTTTGTATATCTACCACCATTTGGAGTTCTTTGTTTCTACATACTAAGCATGCAGTTTTTTTTCCAAAAATAAACTTTATTTGTAATAAAAAATATACACAAAACAAAACCCGTGTAAAAACTCTTCTTACATTCTTAGTGTCTGCATGTTAGTTGCCTTTAAAATCAGTGTTGGTCTTTGGCCAGATGCAAGTCATTGGGGAGTGAAGCACTGGGAGAGATGTTGCATGTGATTGTTGCAGACAAGAGAGAAAAAAGTAACGTGAAGTAATAGCCTGGAGTCAAATGGCATGAGGGATGGGGTTACTTCGAGTTTAGGAAAACCAGTATTACTGGTTTCTCCATATCCTGCAGAGTTTAATTGCAGAGATCTTTTCAATAAGCTTCCCACCAATAGACAATAGACAAGAGGTGTAGGAGTAGGCCATTCGGCCCTTTGAGCTAGCACCGCCATTCACTGTGATCATGGATGATCATCCACAATCAGTACCCTGTTCCTGCCTTCTCACCATATCCCCTGATTCCGCTATCTTTAAGAGCTCCATCTAACTCTCTCCTGAAAGCATCCAGAGAATAGGCCTCCACTGCCTTCTGAGGCAGAGAATTCCACAGATTCACTGGGTGAATTTTTTTTTTCTCATCTCCGTTCTAAATGGTCTGCCCCTTATTCTTAAACTGTGGCCCCTGGTTCTGGATTCCCCCAACATCGGGAACATGTTTCCTGCCTCTAGCGTGTCCAATCCTTTAATAATCTTATGTGTTCTACCAAAAGGCAGCCTGATTGATCGGCTGGATGCCTTTTAGACAGGAAGTCTGCTTCATAATTTTTCTAAAACAAGACACAAAGTACTGGAGCAACACAGCGGCTCAGGCAGCATCTTGGGGAAGTTGGATAGGTGGCATTTCGGGTCAGGATGAAGGGTCCCAAACCGAAATGTTACCGATTCGTGTTCTCCAGAGATGCTGCCTGACCAGCTGAGTTATTCCAGCTTTATTTATTTGTTTATTTGTTTTTTTCTTTTTTAAACAGGGACAGTGCATATTGATAAACATTTACATGTAAATATGCAAGATTATAGCCAGTAGCTAATTTCCATCTTTAGTCCCTTCGGCAGGTTGATGTTAAATAAACAAGTTAAACTTTGGTTTCTGCAGCCATACAACAAAAATAAACAATTTTACAAGACACACAACCAACTCAATTCACACAGACATCCATCACAGTGAATCTCCTCCTCACTGTGATGGAAGGCAAAGTCTTGTCTCTCCCCTGCTCTCCATCCTCTCCCGATGTTAAAGCCCCCGGCGGGCAATGGTAAGTCCCGCAGCCATTAAGGCCGCGCCGGCGATGTCAGGCCTCGCCCCGGGTCTTAATGTTGGAGCCCCCGGCGGGCGATGGCAAGTCCCGCAGCCATTAAAGCCGCGCCGGGCGATGTCAGGCCCCGCTCCGGGTCATTTTCAGCCCCGCAACTCGGGCGGGAGAAGCTGCCGCCGCAGGAGCTTCGAAAACCGGTCTCCCACCAGGGACCCGTGAGCTCCTGATGTCACCGTCCACAGGCCTGCAGCTGGAGCCTCCAAAGCTCTGAAGTCTGGTCGCAGCCGCGCGCCACCGCAGCTCCCCACGACGGTAAGTCCGCAGACTCCGCGACTGGAGCCCCCAGGTCGTTCCGGCTGGAGGGAAAGGTCGGGTCTCCCGTTCAGGGAAGATATTAAAAGTTCCCCCCCACCACATATACATAGTTAAAAATAATATAAAAACCACAGCAAACTACACATTGGACGGGACAAAAATAAATTTCCCTTCATGACTGAATTTTCTTAATGTTGATCTGATCTGATTGTTGACTTCATAAAGGGGAAGTCAGGAAACCATGTGCATTTTTATTAGTGGGTCAGTGGTGGAGAGAGTTAACAGCTTTAAATTTCACTGCATTAACATCTTAGATGATCAGTCTTGGGTCCAGCACACAAATGTAATCATGAAGGTGGCTTGCCAGTGCCTCTACTTACTTAGAAGTTTAAAGGGATTCAACAGATCTACGAATACTCTCACAAGGGGCAGGCGAGGCTATTTACCCAAAACTGAGAATTTGGTGTTCTGACTATCCTGACTGATTGCATCATGACCTGGCCTAGAAATTTCAATGTACAGGAATGCAAAAGGCTGCAGTGAGTGGTGGACTCAGCCTGGCCCATCACAGGCAGAGCTCTCCCTCCATCACCAGCATCTACATGAGCACTACCTCAAGGAGGCAGCATCTACCATCAAGGATCACGGCTGTTCTCTCTTGTCACTGCTACCATCAGGCAGGAGATACCGCAGCCTGAAGTCCCACATCATCATTTGAACTAACTAAACTGAATCAGGAAAAACACAAAGTGCTAGAGTAACATCATCTATGTTAGACCACTTTGTGCCTTCTTTTGTAAACCAGCATCTGCAGTTCCTTGTTTCTCCATACAAATCAATAACTCCTCATACTAATCTTTCAACAATTTTGCATCGACTAGTTTAAGTTGTATGTATGCCTAAAGGTTTAGAGGGATATGGGCCAAACACGGGCAGATGGTCATCTTGGTTGCCATAGGCGTTTGGCCAAAGGGCCTTTTCCGTACCATATAACTCGATGACTCTCTATCTACCCCCAATTAGAATAGGGTACACAAAAATGCTGGAGAAACTCAGCGGGTGCAGCAGCATCTATGGAGCGAAGGAAATAGGCAACGTTTCGGGCCGAAACGTTGCCTATTTCCTTCGCTCCATAGATGCTGCTGCACCCGCTGAGTTTCTCCAGCATTTTTGCAGTTCCTTCTTTAACACCCAATTAGAATACCCTTGAATTGCCAAATGAATATCTGGACCCTCTCTTATTATCAAGGAATTCAGCTGATATGTTCCCCATTATCAACTCTATTGACAATAAACCACAATTATTAGTCCTTACATTTTAACACTAAATACACAAGCAATTAACATATTCAAATAGTTGCAGTCAGGATCAATTAGCACTTTCAATAATGAATTATTAATAGAGTTAACAAACTTAACAACGTAACTTCCAATGGCATTTCAGGAGAGTCACTGTAATTCAATATTAACTGAATCACAGATTAAATTATAACTGAGCCCTTATAGGAGACTATTTCACAAGATTAAATCCCAGGATGTTAATAAGTTAATTATTAGAGCACGGATAACCAAGTCTAGAAATTTGATCACGCAGCATTTAATGGGAACCAAAGGATTTAAGTTGACAATCAATATGTGAATGCTCGCTCCATGTCCATGTTGCTCCACCCACAAGATTGTACGACTAACCATTCAGAACACTTTATCTGGCCAACACTTGCAACGTGGAGGAGAGGCACGGTGGAGCAGCAGTAGAGTTCCCTGGGTACTCCAGTTTCCTCCCACTTTCCAAAGAAATACAGGTTTGTAGGTTAACCTGCTTCGGTAAATTTGTAAATTGTCCCTAGTGTGCAGAATTTGGGATGATCACTGGTCGGCACGGACTCGGTGTGCCGAAGGGCCTGTTTTCGTACTGTATACCTAAACTGAACTAAAATCTCTCTAAAAACTGTGGATCTGGGTTGCAGAGTCTCTGTGGGTGTGATGGATATTCAAGCAAGGAACAGCAGATGCTGGCTTACAAAAACCACAAACTGCAAGAGTAACTCAGCGGGTCAGGCAGAATCTCTGGAGAAGATAGATAGGTGATGTTTCAAATCATGATCCTTCATCAGACTCATAGTTGACATTTTGGGTTGGGACTCTTTTTCACCTATTCATGACCTCCAGAGATTCTGCCGGACCCATTGAGTTACTCCAGCACTGTGTTTTTTGGATATTCAATATCGAGTCTCAAAAGGCTTATTGCTCACCTCGGTTTTCCAGCAGAGCAGCAAAATTTGATGGAGACACAAGGAACTGCATATGTTGGTTTACAAAACAAAACAAAGCACTGGACTAACTCAGTGACAGCATCTCTGTACAAAATAGATAGGCAACAGACACAAAAGGCTGAAGTAATTCATCAGGACAGGCAGCATCTTAATAGAGAAGGAATTGGTGACATTACAGGTCAAGACCCTTCTTCAGACTGAGTGTCGGGGGAGGAGGAGATACAGAGATAAGGAAGTTTAAGGTGTGCGAGACATCAAAGTGGATGGAGATGAAGGAAAATGTAGAATCGATCATTATTAGCTGGGAGAAGGTAACAACAAAGCAAACAGAGATAAAATGTAATCAGGGACAGTCAGACTGGTCAGAGAACTAGGAAGGGGTAGGGATGGACAGAGGGAAAGCAAGGATTATGGTTAGAGAAATCAATATCATACCACTGGGGGTGCAAGCTGACCAAGCAAAATAGGAGGTGCTGTTCCTCCAATTTGCTCTGGGCCTCTGACAATGGAAGAGGCCCAGGACAGAAAGGTCAGTGTGGGAATGGGGGGAGTAAAGTGTTTAGAAATTGGGAGATCAGGTAGGTTTAGGCGGACTGAGCGAATGTGTTCAGCGAAATGATTGGCAAGCCTGTGCTTGGTCTCACTGATATACTGTATAGGAGTTCACATCTGGAAAAAAGTGTCAAATAGGGAAATAAGGATGGAAGATGCGCAAATTGTGAAGCTAGAGGGTGGATTACAAGTAGACAGGGGGGGCAGGGCAAGGGGAAAGGGAGAAATGAGTATGCATCCAGGTGGAGCACAGGGAAGAGAGTGGGAAAGAAGGGGGCGTGTTAGCAGATTAGTTACTTAAAATTGGAGAATTTTATATTCATACTGTTGGGTTGTAAGGTACTCAAGCAACATACGAGTTGCTGCTCCTCCAATCTGTGCATAGCCTCCCTATGGCAATGGAGGATGCCCAGGGCAGAAATATCAGTACGAGAATGGGAAAGGGAGTGAAATTGGTTAGCAATCGGGACTTTCAGTAGGCCTTTGAGGACCGAGTGCATGTTCAGTGAAACAGTCACCAAGTCTAAGCTTGATAAACAAAAAATGATGGAGTAACTCAGCAGGACAGGCAGCATCTCTGGAGAGAAGGAATGGGTGACGTTTTGGGTCGAGACCCTTCTTCAGACTAAGCTTGATCTAGGTGATGGAAAGGAGTCCACATCCTGAACACTGAATGTAGTAGATGTGGTTAGAGGAGGTGTATGTGAACCTCTGTCTTACCTGGAAGAACTACTGGGGACACTGGATGAATGTGAGTGAGGAGGCACAGAGACAGTGTCTCATTGCCTGCAGTTGCAGTGGGAAACAAAGATTTACCTTTAACCTCTGACCTAATAAGGAGTTTCTTAATTTCAAAGTTTATCCACACATCTTCATTGGCAACCTAATTCAAATAACCTGTTTATATCTGCAGATATTATATATCATCCTTTCCAGACTCTTATTACCAATTGGCTCTCAATGAGAGAATATTTATATTTAATTATCCCTTTGCCATCAGCATGGTGAAGACGAATATCTTTTACTGTTATCGAGATCGCTGGAGCAGCCAGAAAACAAATAAATAGATCTCTGCTTTAATGCAGAGACTAAGAAGATCCTCAGCACTCAATCCAGAGAGATTTAATTCTAATACAATACCAAAATCTGACCTTCTCAAAATATCTAATGTTCTTAGAAAACTCCCCCCTATTATTAATACCCTACTGTACAATATCTCTAATTTATTTATTTATTTAAATTCAGTTTATTTATTCATGTGTGTATATATTTATAGAATGGTATATGGACACACTGATCTGTTTTGTAGTCAATACCTACTATGTTCTGTTGTGCTGAAGCAAAGCAAGAATTTCATTGTCCTATCAGGGACACATGACAATAGACTCACTTGAACTTGAACTTGAACTAATTCACAGATTTAATTGTCCTCCAGCATTTGGCTATAGCAGCAGATTGTAGACAAAAAGATCGGGCACGGTGACCTAATGATTGGACAACAAAATAGATTTTCAGTGAGGTCTTTGAAGGACAGAGAAGGTACAAGGTTGAGGAATGTAGGAAGAGAATTCAATGAAAGGAGCCTGGAGAATCCACCTTTCAATAACAATGAAAGTAGTGGAAGCACAATACATCAGTGTGATTGGAAGCAAGGTTGTGGAGAAATGTGAAAGCGTCAGGGGCTGACTCAGGGGCTGACTCGGGGCCAAATTTACACTCTGTTTTCTATTAACTCTTCTGTCTTAATGAAGACACAAGAGACTGCAGATCCTGAAATCTGGAGCAACAAACAATCTGCTGGAGGAACTCAGCAGGTTGAACAGCGTCTTGTATGAAAAGGAATGATCGACATTTCGGATTGAAGCTCTCCCTCAGAACAGGGGCAGGGTTTTGACCCGAAATGTTGACCATTCCTTTCTATTCACAGATGCTGCTTGACACGCTGAGTTCCTCCAGCAGAAAGTATATTCAAAAAAAGGCACAAGGTGCTGGAATAACTCAGCAGGTCAGGCAGCATCTCTGGAGAATATAGTGTTAAAGAAGGAACTGCAGATGCTGGAAAATCGAAGGTACACAAAAATGCTGGAGAAACTCAGCGGGTGCAGCAGCATCTATGGAGCGAAGGAAATTGGCAACGTTTCGGGCCGAAACCCTTCTTCAGACTGATAGGGGGTGGAGAGAAGAAAGGAAAAAAGGCGGAGGAGGAGCCCGAGGGCTGGGGGGGGGGAGGAGACAACCAGAGGGCTGATGAAGGGGAGGGGACAGCAAGGGCTGGCAGAATTGGGAGAATTCAAGGTTCAAGCCCCCAGGATGTAGACTGCCCAAGCGGAATATGAGGTTTATTTCCTCCAATTTCCGGTGTTGCTCACTGTGGCCATGGAGGAGACCCAGGACAGAGAGGTCAGATATGGAATGGGAGGGGGAGTTGAAGTGCTGAGCCACCGGGAGGTCAGGTTGGTTATTGCGGACCAACCGGAGGTGTTCGGCGAAACGATCGCCAAGCCTCTGCTTGGTCTCACCGATGTAGATCAGCTGGCATCTAGAGCAGCGGATGCAATAGATGAGGTTGGAGGAGATGCAGGTGAACCTCTGTCGCACCTGGAACGACTGCTTAGGTCCTTAAATGGAGTCGAGGGGGGAGGTGAAGGGACAAGTGTTGCATCTCTTGCGGTTGCAAGGGAAAGTACCCGGGGAGGGGGTGGTACGGGAGGGAAGGGAAGAATTGACAAGGGAGTTACGGAGGGAGCGGTCTTTGCGGAAGGCAGACATGGGGGGAGATGGGAAGATGTGGCGAGTGGTGGGATCACGTTGGAGGTGGCGAAACTGACGGAGGATCACTTGTTGTATGTGACGGCTGGTGGGTGAAAGGTGAGGACTAGGGGGACTCTGCCCTTGTTGTGAGTGGGGGGATGGGGAGAGAGAGCAGTGTTGCGGGGTATGGCAGAAACCCTGGTGCGAGCCTCATCTATGGTGGAGGAGGGGAACCCCCGTTCCCTGAAGAATGAGGACATTTCGGATGCCTTGGTGTGGAACGCCTCATCCTGGGAGCAGATGCGGCGTAGACGGAGGAATTGGGAGTGGGGGATGGAGTCCTTACAGGAAGCAGGGTGGGAAGAAGTGTAGTCCAGATAGCCATGGGAGTCGGTAGGTTTGTAGTGGATGTCGGTAAGAAGTCTATCACCTGCGATGGAGATAGTGAGGTCAAGGAATGGTAGGGAAGTGTCGGAAATGGTCCAGGTGTATTTGAGTGCCGGATGGAAGTTGGTGGTGAAGCGGATGAAGTCAGTCAGTTGTGTGTGGGTGCAGGATGTGGCACCAAAACAGTCATCGATGTAGCGGACGTAGAGGTCGGGGATGGGGCCATGGTACGCATTGAACAAGGATTGTTCTACGTACCCGACAAAGAGGCAGGCGTAGCTGGGGCCCATGCGCGTGCCCATAGCTACGCCTTGTATTTGGAGGAAATGGGAGGAGTCAAATGAGAAGTTATTGAGGATATGGGTTCTCTGGAGAATATAAATAGGTGACGTTTGGGGTCAGAACCGTTCTCCAGATTGCTTGTTGCTTCTGTCTCAAAGAGTTTGGCTCGTGATTTTACTACCTACCTTCTCTTTTAATTCTGATGTACAAATTGCGTAATAAGGAGAGCATTCAATTAAACTCCTTTCAGAAATGCACTTTGTTCAGTGGCCTTGCCATTTAATCACTGCAAATTAGTTTTGTCTGCAAAGCTGGGTGAAAATGTTCATGAAATATTAATTGATTGATAGGACTTGTCAAGCATTCGTGTTATGCATCAATAGTAATGTTATAAGTCAGAAAATCATTTGAAAATACATTTTAGATCCATTATAATTTAGTATAGTTTTATATGCAGAGTTTTGCAGTTAATGAAAGACTTTCTGACTGACAAGAACATACAACTTTTAAGGCTTGCTTTGTGTTTATCATATTGTCACGGCAATGGTTTTGGGCTACAATCCTGCAGTGCAGCTACTTATCCAGGCTATTAACTGATTCTCCTTGTGAAAGGCCCAGTGTGAGGATATTAGAATACATTTTCAAATTAGGTTGCCCATTCCCTTAGGACCATAAAGAATCTGCGGGGGGTCGCCAAAGTCATCAGAAATCTGCCTGTCAATGACTATCTCTTTCAGCATTTGCAGAAATTGTTAGTACTTTTTCTGCAGGACCTCCACCCCCTGCATCGAAAATCCCTTTTAGAGATTCAAGACATCCGTTGCAAACCCTCAAAATCTGACATACAAAATGGAAAAGCTTGCAAATGCTCAGCATTTGGCACGCATGGAGAGAGAAACAGGAAAATGCAGATTCATAACCAATGTGCATTCTCCCTTCTACCTGCTCAGTTACTGCAATCCAATAATTTGATAGCTGGACACCGGATTCATTTTTATTTCAATTAACATATCATTGCAGATACCAATTCAGGTTCAGGTGCACTGATTTTTTCAAATTGAATATTTTGCCTTGTGGGTTCCAGTAGCTGCATAAACTAACAAGTGCAGAATGAAACAGCATTTGAAGAACATCAACTACCCTCAAGTGCATAGGATCAAGAGATTGGTCTTCCATCTTCCCACCTCTGACACCTCCTTCCCCTTTCTCGACCTCTCACTCTCCATCACAGGGAACAGACTATCAACCAACGTCAAACCTACTACAAACCCATGACTCCACGATTCCCACCTCCGCCCACCCTGCCTCCTGCAAGGAATCCATCCCTTACTCTCAATTTCTTCATCTCCACTGCAACGCCTCCTAAAATGAGACTTTCCATTCTAGGACATCTGAGATGTCCTATTTTTTCACTAAATGTGATTTCCCCCTAAGTTGTGGATGCACCCCTTAGCTGTGCCTCCTCTGTATCCTGCAGCTGTATTCTCACTTCCTTTACTCGCAGACGGAACAAGGATGGTTCCTCCCTCTGCAACTTCTTGGTCAAAGTGCTCAGCAAGAACAAGAGCAACAAAGGGCCGCTGGGGAGTGAGATTAAGGGCCCTTGCCTACCTCAGCCACTGACAGAAGTACACCACATATCCAGCCACAGAAACCTCACCAATGGATTCCATTCTTTGTTCAAGTTAATAGACAATAGACAATAGACAATACGTGCAGGATGAGGCCATTCGGCCTGTCAAGCCAGCACTGCCATTCAATGTGATCATGACTGATCATCCACAATCAGTACCCTGTTCCTGCCTTGTCCCCATATCCCCGGACTCCGCTATCTTTAAGAGCCCTATCTGGCTCCCTCTTGAAAGTATCCAGAGAACCGGCCTCCTCCGCCCTCTGAGGCATAGAATTCCACAGACTCACAACTCTCTGTGTAAAAAAGTGTTTCCTCATCTCTGTTCTAAATGGCTTTCCCCTTATTCTTAAACTTTCTATGGAGGAGGTATTGAGACCCTTGAACAAAGCAACTCAGAGGCTGAAACTGGTGGTTATAAAAGTCTCTAACAAGTGCAGGACCAAACAGTATCCCAAGGATATCAACTGCCCTCAAATTACTGTCTTCCACACTGACCTCATATTCACTTGGACTATCTCTGACACCTCTTTCCCTTTTCTTTAACCTCTCTGTCTCCATCACAGGGAACAGACATTCTCCTAGAGACCCTCTCAGTAGAATCTCCCAAACTCAAAGTACATCCGTTTTTTATACTTTTAAGTTCAAAGATGACAGCAAGTGATTCAATACAATTCCATTAAATACAATAATATTGTTCATTTCAATATTTTGAGTCTGACAAAGGTTCTATTGAATTACAATGCAACTGACAATGCATCTCTGAATGTTGCAACACCTGATCCAGTTCAAACTAATTCATTTGAATGGTCCACAAGCTTCTGAGGACAGAGAACCCAGATACCCAAAATTAATATTGTGAGAGACAGCTCTTTGGAGTACACAAAATCCCAATTATTGATGGACATCAAACATGCCTATGACCATATGACCTTATGACCCATGGTACTGGACCTGGTAACATCTACAATCCAGAAATAGATCTCTGAATCTTTTCAAAATCCCAAACATTCTGCTGCTAGAGAGCAGACCACAGACTAGTCAGGCTGTTATCAACAGGCACAACATTTCCATCTACCAAGAGTGGAAAAATGGCCAAGTAAGTTCTACATCTTGTGGACAGGATAATTCCATTTGAATTAACTACTCACATTTCGACTCTCCGTCATCAGCAAAGTGACGAGAGGTATCGATGAAAGTATTAACAATACTCACCATTAACACTTCTCAAAACTGGGCATAACATTTTTGGAATGGAAGGAACTGCGGAAGCTGGTTTACACCGAAGATAGCCTGAAGTATTTAGTCTGGAGGGTGGTGAATCTGTGGAATTACTTGCCACAGAAGGATGTGAAGGCCAGGTCAATGGATAATTTGAGGCCAGCATTAGATGGATCCTGTCTACGGGTGCTGTCTGTACGGAGTTTGTACATTCTCCCCGTAACTTGCCTGGGTTTTCTCCGGGAAGCTCCCGTTTCCTCCCACACTCCAAAGACGTTTGGGGTTTGGAGGCTAATTGGCTTGGTATAAATGTAAATTGTCCCTAGTGTGCGTCGGATAGTGTTAGTGTGCAGGGTTCGCTGGTCAGCACAGACTCAGTGGGCAGAAGGGCCTGTATCTCTAAAACCAAAACAAGCATGGATACCTTGGGATCAACCAGAGGGGAATATCTATCCACCTGGGGTTCCAGAAAAAAGACATTATAGACTTTATAGATTTTAAACATTTTAAAGAATGTGTGAACATTTATGAATCATACATGAGAATGATATCTCCATGGAAACCACGTCTCCATATCAAGCTGTCTACTGGCCTAAGTAGGGCAGTACAGACCAGCAACAGGAATAATTGTGGCACCATAAACTTTGTCCATTGCAGGCAGCAGCAAGAACATATTTTTCGGAAGCTTGGAGATTGGCCAGCATTTAATTCATCAATGAGCATTCAAAATTAATGTCTCTGGGAATCAAGGGGGAAACTTTCCCTTCAGCAGATTCAGATCTACCACATGGGGTGTTGGTGGTGGTTACTAGAGATCAACCCTGGGGATAGACACAAAATGCTGGAGTAACTCAGCAGGACTGGCAGCATCTCTGGAGAAGAGGAATGGGTGACGTTTCAGGTCGACATCCTCTTCAGAGAGTCAGGGGAGAATGAGACATAAAGATATGGGAGGGTAAGGTGTGAAAACACAGAACAAAAGGGACGATGACTGGTTCCCCGAAGCTTATCATTCACCTTGCCACTATTTCAGAGCAGTGAGGTTCCGAATGAAGCCGGCTCCAATCTGGTCACCAAGACCCAGCATCATTTTCCGATCATAACCGACGGATGTGCTCACGCAAATGATTTTCCAGCGTGGGAAGCCTCTCTCAGATCCAACCTGCTGCCAAAACTGTAAAATAATCTCAATATTGTGAATGCCTCTGACATTCAGAACCTATTAAAAAGTAATCATACAATTAAAATCAATAAATTATTCAAGACGTTTTTGTTTCAACTGAGAAATTTAAAACACTTAAAGACTCGCTTAGAAATGCAGAACTGTCAGCTTTGGAGAGGAAAATCAAGAGATGCTGTTGCACAAATTAATGGTTAACTGAAGTGAATAAACACATGTGTAAACTATTTTCTAAACTGACCTCAATATTGCAAACTTTAGTCATTTAAAATGCATCACCCATAAAGCCCTGCCATACCAAAAAACCCATTTAATTCTGCTTCCAAAAAACATTCCTACAGTTTCAGCAGTTGAAAAATCTATTTTATTAAAGGACGTTCCTTTAAGGAGATAAGGATGAATTTCTTTAGTCAGAGGCTGGTGAATCTGTGGGATTCTTTGCCACAGAAGGCTGTGGATCAATGGATATTTTTAAGGCAGAGATAGATAGATTCTTGATTCTTGATTACAGGTGTCAGGGGTTATGGGGAGAAGGCAGGAGAATGGGGTTGTGAAGGAGAGATAGATCAGCTATGATTGAATGGCAGATGTCTTGATGGGCCGAATGGCCTAATTCTGCTCTATCACTTATGACCTTTACCAGAAAAAAAAAATTCTTTCAGTTCTTATGAAACTAAGTTCATGATTTGTTCAGTTTGACTGTGTCTTCAAAAGAACATCAGCTCCTCGGTTCAGTTTTCACTCAGAGATGGAGATAAAATTGTTAATCTCCCATTTAAGCACAATTGTTTAATTGGCAGATTACCAATGAAGGTATCATATTTTAGTTTGTGTTCCATTTCTTTGTGTTCCATCGAATGCCTCAAGGGTCAGAATGTTTCACTGTTTATTGTTTGTAACTCTAATTCAGATATTTTGTTGGATAATCACAGTATTTAGATGACCGAACTTTAAATTGAATTATTCTATTATTAGCAATTTGCAATCGGAAAGATAGAGAAAACTCTGCAAGTGATTTAGTTGTAGGGTTCATTAACTATCATAAACCAGAATCACCATATGAATCAAGATTAAGGTTACGACTAATAAGGTATTAATTGTAGCCTTATTTTTACTCACTTTCTGTGAGTAACAATGATTCTGTAACAACTGTGGTCAGCTGCCAATTCAGCTTTTATTATAAAGCAGAGCTTGAAAATGAATGTGACTTTCTTCACTATACAAAATTCCCTTCACCATTATTTAAATGCCAGTGCTATTGAAGCCTATTCTCAAGTAATCACAATGTCCTAATAAATCTTCTTTCTGTTCAGCTTGAATGTGTCTGCAAAAAGAACTTCAATTTGGTTTTCACTCAGAGACGGAGATAGAATGGGTAATCTGCACCTTACTTCTTCCATTCCATTGGTTGCAGCCACAGAATAGAATTTACAGAATCTTACATCCAGGGTCCATTTGCTGTGAAAAGTTAGTACCACATGCACACAATTTTTTTTTTAATAAAGAAAAATTACTTTTTTAATTGAGCCCAGTCCATCACACAAACACAATTTCCCTCCGTTGACTCCATCTTCACCTCAGGATGCCTCGGAAAAACAGCCAATAAAATCCAAGACTTGTCCCACCCTGGTCATTCCTTCTATGCCCCGCTCCTGTCGGGCAGAAGATACAGAACCTTTAAAGCGTGCACCACCAGACTCAGGAACAACTTCTTGAGCAGTTCTTGGCACCATATCTGAGAAAGGGTGTGTTAGTGTTGGAGAGGGTTCAAAGGAGATTTACAAGACTGTTACCGTGGATGAACAGATTAACATATGATGAACATTCGATGCCACTGGGCCTGCACTCACTGGAGTTCAGAAGGATGAGGGGAACCTCATTGAAACTTACCAAATAGTGAAAGGCCTGGATAGAATGGATGTGCAGAGGAAAATTCCATCAGTGGGGGAGTCCAGAACCGGAGGGCATAGCCTCAGAATAAAAGGATATACTATTAGAAAGGAGATGAGCAGGAATTTCTTCAGTCAAAGGGTGGTGAAGGTGTGAAATTCATTGCCAGAGACGATTGTGGAGGTCGTCAGTGGGTATTTTTAAGGCGGAGATTGACAGATATTTGATTGGTAAGAATGTCAAGGGTTATGGGGAGAAGGCAGGAGAAAGGGGTTGAGAGGGAAAGATAGATCAGCCATGATTGAATGGCGGAGTACACTCGACAGGCCGAATGGCCTACTTGTGCTTATATGATTTATGAATTTATGAAATATCTCGATAAAATGATACAGTTGAGTTAATTCTGTAATCCGATAGATATAGTGTTTCACTATAATAAAAATAACCTGTATAGTTGGCTTCAAGAGATACACAAAACTACATTAGTTGAAAGCAAAGGTAGACAAAAGTGCTGGAGAAACTCAGCAGGTGAAGCAGCATCTATGGAGTGAAGGAATAGGTGACGTTTCGGGTCGAGATCCTTCTTCAGACTGATGTGGGGGTGGTGGGGGCGGGAAGAAGAAAGGAAGAGGCGGAGACAGTGGGCTGTGGGAGAGCTGGGAAGGGGAGGGGAAAGAGGGAGGAAGCAAGGACTATCTGAAATTGGAGAAGTCAATGTTCATACCACTGGGGTGTAAACTACCCAAGCGAAATATGAGGTGCTGCTCCTCCAATTTGCGGTGGGACTCACTCTGGCCATGGAGGAGGCCCAGGACAGAAAGGTCGGATTCAGAATGGGAGGGGGAGTTGAAGTGCTGAGCCACCGGGTGATCAGGTTGGTTATTGCGGACCGAGCGGAGGTGTTCGGCGAAACGATCGCCAAGCCTACGCTTGGTCTCACCGATGTAGAGCAGCTGACACCTAGAGCAGCGGATGCAATAGATGAGTTTGGAGGAGGTGCAGGTGAACCCTCTGCTGCACCTGGAAAGACTGCTTGGGTCCTTGGATGGAGTCAAGGGGGGAGGTAAAGCGACAAGTGTAACATTTCCTGCGGTTGCAAGGGAAAGTACCAGGGGAGGGGTTGGTTTGGGTGGGAAGGGACGAATTGACCAGGGAGTTACGGAGGGAGCAGTCTCTACGGAAAGCCGAAAGGGGAGGAGATGGGAAGATGTGCCCAGTGGTGGGAACCCGTTGGAGGTGCGAAACTGTTGGAGGATTAACTGTTGTATGTGATGGCTGGTAGGGTAGAAGGTGAGGACAAGGGGGACTCTGCCCTTGTTGCGAGTGGGGGGGATGGGGAGTGAGGGCAGAGGTACGGGATATAGAAGAGACCTTGGTGAGAGCCTCATCTACAGTCAAAGAGGGGAACCCCCGTTCCCTAAAGAATGAGGACATCTCTGATGCCCTGTTTTGGAACACCTCATCCTGGGTGCAGATGCGGCGTAGACGGAGGAATTGGGAGTAAGGGATAGAGTCCTTACAGGAAGCAGGGTGGGAAGAAGTGTAGTACAGATAGCCAGGGGAGTCAGTGGGTTTGTAGTAGATGCCGGTCAGTAGTCTTTTAGCTGCGATGGAGATAGTGAGGTATAGAAACGGTAGGGAGATGTCAGAAATGGCCCAGGTTAATTTGAGTGCCGGATGGAAGTTAGTGGTGAAATGGATGAAGTCAGTGGAATTGTGCAATAACAAACACTTCAACCTTCCTTTCCTATGTGCACTCAAATTCACTTGGACCATCGCCGACATCTCCCTTCCGTTTCGTGATCTCACCATCTCCATAGCAGACTATTGATTGAAAAATCGATGGACAATGCTGGAAAAATTGAAGGTAGACAAAATATGCAGGAGAAACTCAGCGGGTGAGGCAGCATCTATGGAGAGAAGGAATAGGCGACGTTTCGGTTCGAGACCCTTCTTCAGACTGATGTCGGGAGGAGGGGGGCCTGGAAAAAGAAAGGAAGTAGGTGGAGACAGTAGGAGTTGTGGGAGAACTGGGAATGGGAAGGGAAGAGGAAGGAGGGAGAAAGCAAGGGCTATCTAAAATTAGAGAAGTCAATGTTAATACCGCTGGGGTGTAAACTACCCAAGCAAAATATGAAGTGCTGTTCCTCCAATTTGCACTGGGCCTCACTCTGGCAATGGAGGAGGCCCAGGACAGAAAGGTCAGATTAGTAATGGGGGAGGGAGTTGAAGTGCTGAGCAACCAGGCGATAAGGCTGGTTAACACGGACTGAGCGGAGGCGTTCAGCGAAGCGATCGCCGAGCCAGCTAACTGTGATCCATTCTACATTTTCCTACTTTTGTCCCCTTTGATCTCTCGCTTTCACACTTTACCTTTTCATATCTCTATGTCTCTCTCCCCTGACTCTCAGTCTGAAGATGGGTCTCGATCCAAACCGTCACCCATTCCTTTGATCCAGAGATGCTGCCTTTCCCACTGAGTTATTCAGCATTTTGTGTCTATCTTAGCTACGATTTTGATTAGAAGCAGAACACACTTATAGGGCTGTAAAGTATCATTACTCTACTGAATTTCTGAAACATTTCCCCAAAAACGTTACCACCATACTGTGTTCTACTACACCTCTGGGCCTGGTTATTTTGGCCTCTTTGCTGCATTTTGAAATGCTATGTTAAAGCTATTATCAAAATATGTGCTATTTATAATACCACTGGGATTTTCTTACTGTACCTCTCACTGAATCCAATGTCTGGGTAAGGCCTTTATTTAATTTACAATTAGATTTTTGAAGCCAGAAATAAAACAGTAAATTATATTTTGTATTTAATTTTAATTTTATAGCAAGATAATGCTAGGTTTGTAAATCCACCCAAGTATTTGAGACTCCCACTACAATCTCACTGCTCTCCCCTTACTCCAATGATTTGTCAGCAGAATGATAAACCAAGTTCAGACTTTAACAGTTATGTTCCTGTCACAGGAGCAGAATTAGGCCATTTAGTCTGCTCTGCCATTCAATCATGACTGATATATCTTTCCCTCTCAACCCCCATTCTCCTGCCTTCTCGCCATAACCCCTGACACCCTTACTAATCAAGAACTTGTCAATCTCCACTTTAAAAATACCCATTGACTTGGCCCCCACAGCTATCTGTGGCAATGAATTCAACAGATTCACAGCTCTCTAGCTAAAGAAATTCCTCCTCATCTCCTTTCTAAAGGTACATCCTTTTGTTCTGAGGCTGTGTCCTCTGATCCTAGACTCTCCCACAAGTGGAAATATCCTCTCCACATCCACTCTATCCAGGCCTTTCACTATTCAGTAAGTTTCAATGAAATCCTCTCTCATCCTTCCAAACACCAGTAAGTGGTGTATTCTATTATAATGGAATACATTAAACTTTATTGGCCAGTTGTGATTATTTTGTTAACATTTTTGGGAGGCAAAGTGTTTTGATGCAGTGCTTTTAGGGTGGAAACCAGATTTCCCTTTCGGTTAATAAATCGTGTTTGTACCTATCTGTGAAAGGCCTGGATAGAGTGAACATGGAGAGGATGTTTCCTCTAATAAAAGGACATACCATTAGAAAGGAGATGAAGAGGAATTTCTTTAGCCAGAGGGTGGTGAGTCTGTTGAATTCATTGCCACAACCGGATGTGGAGGCCAAGTCAATGGATATTTTTAAGGTGGAGATTGACAGATTGGTGATTAGTATGGGTGCCAGGGGTTATGGCAAGAAGGCAGGAGAATGGGGTTGAGAGGGAAAGATAGATCAGCCATGATTAAATAGCGGTTGACTTGATTGGCATAATGACCCAGGTCTGCTCTTATAACTTTATGAACTATCTGATTCACATGATAAGGAGAGGGAGAAAATTAAAATTAAAATTATAAATTTAAATTTAAAAAATAATGATTCTGTGAAGTGGAAGAGACAAAATATATAAGGTCTACTTGTTATTGCTAGTCGTTTATATGTTAAATATAAAATGGAGGTGTGTACTTAGATCCAATATTTTACCGCTTGATCTGGATGAGGTTGGAGTTTCTGTCAACATAATATTCGTGGAAATATCCAAATGTATATCATTCTGTCTTGTAAAATGCTTTTTTGTATATCTTCCTGCACTAAATACATTGTTATTTCTGCTAACTATGCTGAAGCCCTTTTGACCTTTATTTATCTCACCTTTGTTCGCCAAGCAGCATGTAGGATTCCTCTGGACATAATGCCTGGACTTCAAAAGGAGAAAGAGTTCAGGATACAAAGATGGATTAAGGTTTTTGTTTGGGCATCTGGTTGGATTTGGTTGAAGGAAAGTGCCGCGAGGCAGGAGCATGAACTCAATGGCAGACTGGTATGATTGTACCAGCCATCAGGCAAGTTCAGAGCAGGTCTTTGAAAGCAATCTGGAGAGCATGGAATGAAGGATACCCAAAGCTTCCATGTCCATATCCGCTTGAGATTCGGACTTGTTAATGCCCTCTTGAGCTTGGAGTAACATTTACAGGCGAGAACGCAACCTGCTGCCACCTCCCATATTTGTATGAAGGCATTTGCTTACGCTGTACACTACTGTCCCAGGAAACGGGCACTCCCACAACAGTGATAGACAATAGACAATAGAGAATAGGTGCAGGAGTAGGCCATTCAGCCCTTCGAGCCAGCACCGCCATTCACTGTGATCACGGCTGATCATTCACAATCAGTACCCCTTTCCTGCCTTCTCCCCATATCCCTTGACTCTGCTATCTTTAAGAGCTCTTTCTTTTGAAAGCATCCAGAGAATCTACTTTCTCTTGAAAGCATCCAGAGAATTGGCCTCCACTGCCTTCTGAGGCAGAGAATTCCACAGATTCACAACTCTCTGGGTGTATCTCATCACTGTGCAGCTCAGTGTAGCATTCATAGATTCATAGAGTGATACAGTGTGGAAACAGACCCTTCGGCCCAGCTTGCCCACACCGGCCAACATAACCCAGCTACACTAGTCCCACCAGCCTGCGCTTGGTCCATATCCCTCCAAACTTGTCCTATCCACATGGGCGGAAATCCGGGGGGGACAGGGGACACGTCCCCTCCATGTTTTGAGAGGGGGGGACAATGTTTTGTAATCCAGATTTTGAAATTTGGTGAAAAAAAATCGATTAAAAATCTCTGCTTTCTGCGAGACAGTGGGGGTGGGACTGATGATCGAGGGCGCCGATTGGATGAGAGAGACGTTGGTCAGCAGGCAATGGGGGGAGGGGGCAGGGCATGATGATTGGAGGACAATAGACAATAGACAATAGGTGCAGGAGTAGGCCATTCGGCCCTTCGAGCCAGCACCGCCATTCAATGTGATCATGGCTGATCATCCCCAATCAGTACCCCGTTCCTGCCTTCTCCCCATATCCCCTGGCTCCGCTATTTTTAAGAGCCCTATCTAGCTCTCTCTTGAAAGCATCCAGAGAACCTGCCTGAGGCAGAGAGTTCCACAGACTCACCACTCTCTGTGAGAACAGAGAGGGAGGTGTTGGTCAGAGGCGGAAGTAGGGGGGTGGGACTGAGGATAGAGTGCGGTGATTGGAGGAGGGAGACGTCCTGGTGGAGCAAAGATCATAGGCCCTTCATCGCCTGGCGTGGCTTAAAATCAGCCGCTGGATCTTCCACCACCCCGTGGTCAAATTGCTGCATCGAGGCTCCCAATTTTAATCCATGCCGGGTGATTAAAGGCCGCCAAGAAATTGTGGCCCCCACATGTTTTGATAACGATTTCCACCCCTGCCTATCCATGTACCTGTCTAACTGTTTCTTAAATGTTGGGATTGCCGCAGCCTCAACTACCTCCTCTGGCAGCTTGATCCATGCACCCACCACCCTTTGTGTGGGCAAAGTTACCCATCAGATTCCTATTAAATCTTTTCCCCTTCACCTTGAACCTATGTCCTCTGGTCCTTGATTCCCCTACTCTGGGCATTCTTCACCCCTGTCGAGTGATTTCTGAATGGCAACAAGCTCCAATGGAGGGAGCTGTGCAGCCAATCAAGGAGGTGGGGGGGTGGGGGGGGGGGGAAGTAGCTTCCATCACATCCAACCATCAGTGATGAGAAAGCAGTCAGGCGGTCTGTTAGCAGATGGAGGAGCCGTTGTGGCTGCATTCACCTCGCAGCCAGGACGCAATACATAAACCTCACATCTCAGTGCTGAGCAGCCAATCTGCCTCACACCAACCTCACTGGTTGACTTTGCAACATTGCCTCAGCGGTTCACTCTGCACCAAGCCATGCAGGACTGAGATCATGAGAACCGTTGCATTGTTGTGAGAGTGCCAACGAATGAGGGTCCCCCTCATTCAGGATCCCAGCACAGCAGCACTGTCATAATGCATCAATCCATATATAATGCTGTAATTAACCTTTTTCCACTGATTCCATTAACCCTCTCAATCTCTTGCAGTTCATCACAGAACAAGTACCAGTGTACCGATGCCAGCTGTGTTCCACCCCCGCCTCTTTGCCATCTTTCTCCCCCCACTATAATCCCGACCTGAAATGTCACCCATCCACGTCCTCCAGAGATGCTGCCTGACACGGAGTTACTCCTGCACTTTTATCGTTGTTTCATTCAGGAGCAACTTCAGGGCGGCCCAGTGGCGCAGCGGTACTGTTGCTGCCTAACTGCGCCAGACACCCACGTTCGATCCTGACTACGGGTGCTTTCTTTACGGAACTTGTATGTTCCCCTGTGGCTGCATCGGTTTCCTCCGAGTGCTCTGCTTTCCTCCCACACTCCAAAGATGTACAGGTTTGTAGGTCTGAGGAAGGGTCTCGACCCGAAATGTCATTCATTCCTTCTCTCCAGAGATGCTGCCTGTCCTTGGCTTTGGTAAAAATTGTAAATTGTCCCTAATGTGTAGGATAGTGCTAGTGTACGGGGGTGATCGCTGGTCGGCGCGGACTCGGTGGGTCAAAGGGCCTGAATCTCTGAATCTTCACTTTCATTTATCTGATATTTAGCAGCTTTCGAGATACACAGAGAAAGTTGGCAACACACAGTACTTCAGAACCTTTTGTAACCACCCAACAGTCCAAACACCGAATACAAAACTGACATCAATCTCTGTGGCCAAAGTTTTTAACAGATTTAACTAAATAATGGCAAAGATATTACAAATCTTTTGCAAAGATCACAAATTCTTCTTGTGGGATTTCTCCCTTGAATCAAAGGGCACTGCTGCCATCTACATGTCAGTATGGAAATGAACAACTGATTTACAATGGCCAAAGCAGCAGTTAAAACTTAAAGATACCAGCTTTTTTTCTCTTCCGCACACTGATCGATTGAAGATATTGGCCGATTTGTCTGTATGACAATTGGGGAGTTCAGCATGTTCTTCCAAAACCATTCTTTGGATGATCTGTCAATGAGCAGCCCTCACATGATTCACTGAAAAGGTCCTTACAATGAAACATCAGTAGTTTCCTTATTTTATTGTGTTTCAAATGATTTTCCTGCACCCAAGGTGCTGTTCCTGTCAGCATATTGTTCTACAAGCACTTCTCTACTCTGCAGTACCTTGTCCAAGTAAGTAAGCTCCACTTATTTGATTGTAATTGAGTGGAATCCTGA
Organism: Malacoraja senta; assembly: GCA_038087875.1. Lineage (NCBI taxonomy): Eukaryota > Metazoa > Chordata > Chondrichthyes > Rajiformes > Rajidae > Malacoraja > Malacoraja senta. The sequence continues at coordinate 304,031,552 of CM075977.1, read as the reverse complement.
TTGGGCCTGATTGGGCCGGATCCTGTCATATATCTATCTGATATCAGTAGATGCATAATTTCTGCTGAATGGGTAACAGGTCTTCCTTCCACCACTTGCAGAGGCAGAGGATAATTGTAAAAACCCAACACCACCAACTCCTCAAAAATGAGACTGAGAGAAATAAATAATGCACGGGCCTGAAATATTAGCCCTTTGTGATCTTTGTTTAGAGATGCAGTATGCAAAATACGCTTTTCGGCCCACTATGTCCACGTCGATCATCAATCACACGTTATCCCGCTTTCTCATCCACTCCCTGCACTCTAGGGGCAATTTACAGAAGCCAATTAACCTTCAAACCTGCATATCTTTTGGATGTCGGAGGAAATGTAAGCACCTGGAGGAAACCCACGTGGCCACAGGGGGAACGTGCAAACTCCACACAGACAGCACCCGAGTTCAGCATTGAGTCCACTGTGCTGCCCTAATTGAGCTTCACATGACGCATTGGAATTTATAAGAAAACCAATTAATTTTTATATTGGAAATGACCTGTAATGTTCAGTAATGTTCAGAAAAAGTTCCAATATTCTCCGTACATTAGTGTCAAGAATGACATCATTGAAAAGAGAATGTCTAACAACACGCCACTGAATTCAGCATCCTGGGCCATAACAAAGAGCAAAACCAGTGAGGTAATGAGGAGGGCTGGCTACGTTTACGAAGTGATTTGGATCAATTACAGAAACAGGCCAAGGAATCCAGATAGAATTTACCTCTGACAAGTTTAGTTTAGTTCAGAGTTACAGCGCGGAAACAGGCCCATGTGCCCACCGAGACCAACCAGCGATCCCCGCACACTAACACACTACACACACTAGAGACAATTTACACCCACTAGAGTCAATTTACAATCTCCTACACCCACTAGAGACAATTTACAATCTCCTACACACACTAGAGACAATTTACATTTATACCAAGCCAATTAACCTACAAACCTTTGGAGTGTGGGTGGAAACCGAAGATCCCGGAGAAAACCCATGCAGGTCACGGGGAGAAAGTGTACAACCAGCACCAATAGTTAGGATCGAACCCGTGTTTCTGGTGCTGTGAGGCAGCAGCTCTACCGCTGCGCCACCGTGTCACTAAGTGTGAAGTAATGTATTCTGGTAAGTTAAACCAGTGTAGGACTTATACAGTAGATAGTAGTGCCCTATAAAGTAGAGAGATCTGGGGATAAAAGTACACATATCCCAGAAAGTCACTACACAGGTAGACAGGTGGTGAAAAAAGCATGTAGCACACTTGCCTTCATTCGTAAGGTGTTATACGAGAATTTTGCCCGAACAGTCTGTGACCGATAATGCTGTGGCCATAGCTCTATGTTTAAAGCCCATAGCGCTGTGGCCGGTAGCGATACAGAGCCCATAGCGCTGCAGCGGACAGCCCTTTGTTTAAATTTCCACACACTTGCCGACAGCAATGTTTAAACCTTCACACGCCAAGTCTGTAGCGCTGTGTGTATTACCTTTACGCGTCCAAGTCTGTAGCGCTGTGTGTATTGATTTGTGCACTAAGTCTGTAGCGCTGTGTCTCGCTTTACCCGCCAGTCTGCGGCTGATAGCGCTTTGTGCCCAAAATGGCGGGGTGGGGGGGGCCTCGCTCGGATGCAGTCCGTCTGCCATTGGTTATAGTTTGAATTTGGGAGCTCGCTATTGGCCAGGACTTACCAGTTGTTATAAGTGACTTTGAGTCCTGAAAAGCGCTATATAAATAAAATGTATTATTATTATTATTTCAACAGCTGATTTTTTACCTGCATAATGGCAGGCGCCAGGTAGCCATGTTAGTTTATGTATGAGAGGGATTGACCGACGGGCTGAGACACAACCAGCGGAGCGGACGGAGGCAGAGTGAGAGAGGTGTGCTGCTGTAAACCAGACCCCGCGCTTACAAAGACAAGTATTGTTTTTGTTCTCTCTTGTCAATAAAACTGATTTGTAACTAAACAGACGAGTGTGCCATTGTTGTGTTCTACTAGTCAGATCCTTGAACCTATTCCCTTGTAACATTTGGCATAGTCGACAGGATCTGACGAATAGAATAGAAAATGTTTGGTAAAAAGAAATATTCAAACGAGATGGTGCTGGTGCAGGCCAAGCACCTCTGCAACAAGCTGCTGCCCTCGGTGCAGGGGAGCCCGCAGCAGGCCATGCTGCAGGTGGGACCAAGAACCTTGAGTCTTCAAGCTGCTCTAATGCTTTTAACGGGTCATGAGCGAGAAGTTTATTATTGTAAATTTCACTTAAATGGATCAATACTAGCATCTGCAGGATTTAATCGACTCGTATTGTTTTGGAATATATATGCGACTGTGATAATTACGCTACATTGAAAGGTCATAGTGGAGCAGTGATGGAATTGCATTATAACACAGATGGCAGCATGCTTTTTCCAGCATCAACAGACAAAACTGTAGCAGTGTGGGACAGTGAAATGGGTGAAAGAATCAAGAGACTTAAAAGTCACACATCCTTTGTGAATTCATGTTATCCAGCCCGACGGGGACCACAGTTCCGTACAGGAAGCGACGACGAAACATTGAAGCTATGAATCATTCAGAAGAAGGCTGCAATCCATATGTTTCAAAACACGTACCAAGTACTGGCAGCAACGTTAAATGACACAATCGATCAGATTATCTCTGGTGGTATTGATGACGGCATTAAGGTTTTGGACCTCTGAAAAAACAAGTTAATTTGTACCATACATGGTCATACAGACTCGGACTGGTTTGACCCTGAGTGGCGTAAAAGAGAACATCACTAACCTCGCTTGGGGGGGTGGGGGGTGGGGCCGATGAGAGTTCCCCCCAGCCCCCCGATCGGCCCTCCCCACTCCCTGCCTTGTAGCCAATCACCAGGATCGTGGGGCAGCAACCTCGTTACAGTTGGCAACATCCCATTGTGATGTCATTGTGGCAGTCGGCAGCTTGAGAGCCCATTGTGATTGGTCCCATGTGAGTGGCATTGTGACATCATCACTGGAAACTCCTGGAAAAAGGGCTGTCTGTGAGATGGCGGTTTTGGCTTTTTTTTAAATTTAATCATGAATAACTTTTGAAATATAGCATGAAATCTGAAATGAACTTGATTACAGTGTGGAGGGGAATCTGAAGTTGAGGACCAGCCCCTTCAGATATTAGTACAGTGGCAGCAACCTCGTTACCATTGGCAACGTCCCATTGTGATGTCATTTGTAAATGAGATCCGATGTGATTGGACGTCTGAGAGATGGCATTGTGACATCATCACTGGAAGGTGCTGAAAGACTCTGCCACTGAAAAGGTGTTTTTTTTTCAAATTTGGCTTTTTTTTAAACTTTAATCATGAAAACTTTTGAAATATAGCATGAAATCTTAAGTGAAGCTGAGTACGGTGTGAGACAAAAATGCAACCAGAACTTGAGGAGCAGCCCCTTCAGATATTGGTAGAGGGGCAGCAACCTCATCACCGTTGGCAATGTCCCATTGTGATGTCATTGTGGCAGTCGGCAGCCAGCTTGAGAGGCCATTGTGATTGGTGCACTGTGAGATGCATTGTGACATCATCACTGGAAGCTCTCTGTGAGAATGCTGAAAGTTGTCTGTGAGAAGGCGGTTTTGGCTTTTTTAAAACTTTAATCATGAATAACTTTTGAATTATAGCATGAAATGTGAAGCAAACCAACAGGGAGACCCCACCCCCCCCCCCCCCCCCCCCGGATAGGCCCTCCCCACTCTCTGTCTTGTGCCCAAACACCAGGATCGTGGGACCAAAATGCAACCAAAACTTGATGAGCAGCCCCTTCAAATATTGGTAGAAGGGCAGCAACCTCAACATCTCATTGTGATGTCATTGTGGCAGTCGGCAGCCAGCTTGGGAGCCCATTGTGATTGGTGCACTTTGAGAGGCATTGTGACATCATCACTGTGGGAAGGGTGGAAGCTGTCTGTGAGAAGGCAGTTTTGGCTGTTTTTAAATTTTCAAGAATTAATAACTTTGAAAATATAGGTGGAAATGCGACGGGAAGAAGTTTATCGCCACCACAGGAAAGATGTGAGTAGGATGTGTGAAAATGGGAAGTCTGTGGCCTAGCGTTTGGAAAAAGGTAGGAAAACCAGATTGACACATTGTGGGCACAAACAAGACAAAGACTTTTAGTTATATAGAGAGAGTGCTGCAGCCGGCAGCTCTTTGTTTAAATTCCCACTCACTAAGCCGACAGCGCTCTGTTTAAATCTTTGCGCGCCAAACCGGCAGCGCTGTGTGCATTACCTTTACACGCCAAGTCTGTAGCGCTGTGTGTATTGATTTGAGCACCAAGTCTGTAGCAAAGTGTATCACTTTACACACGGCTGATAGCACTTTGTTCTCAAAGGGAGGGAGGGGGTACCTTGCTCGGATGCAGTCCTCTGCTATTGGTTATAGTTTGAATTTGGGAGCAGCGCTATTGGCCAGGACTTACTGGCGGTTATTTCAATAGCTGATTTCTTACCTGTATAAAGGCAGGCGTCAGGAAGCCATAAGTTAGTTTATGTAACAGAGGGATTCACTGACGGGCTGAGTCGTGATCAACTCCGCGGATTTTGACAGAGAGAGAGAGAGAGGGAGATGTGCTGCTGTAAAACAGACCCCACGCATAGCAAGACAAGTATTGTTTTGTTCTCTCTTGCTAATAAAATTGATTTTTTAACTAAACAGCCGAGTGTGCCTTTTTTCTGTTCTACCAGTCAGATCCTTGAACCTTTCCCCTTGTAACATAAGGATACTGAGTATAGGAATTGAGACTGCATCCTACAGCTGTACAAGACTTTGATGAGACCATATTTGGAGCATTGCGTTCAGTTCTGATTGCCTGGCTATTGGAAGGATGTGATTAAGCTAGAGAGGGTGCAGAATAAGATTCACAAGGATGTTGCCAGGACTAGTGGGATAGACTGCATAAACTAGGACTTTTTACATCTGGTCATAAGAGACTGAGGGGTGATCTTATATAGGTACAGAAAATCATGAGAGACATAGATAAGATTAATAGTCACATTGGTTTTCCCAGGGAGGAGGAGACCAGAATAAAAGAGTGTGGGGTTAAGGGGAGTGAAGAAAGATTTTTTTTTAAGATCAATGGGGCAATCCCTTCACAGAGGTTGATGCATATGTGGAATGAGTTGCCAGAGGAAGCAAGAATCTGTCTCCCGGGCTGGAAATGACAAAGGCTGGAGGGCATGGCTTTTAGGTCGGAGGGGGAAAGGACTCCGTGTAACTCTCGTCATTGGGTGGTGCCGTGCGCAGCAGCCTCGCCAGCAGTTTGTCAGTCATTTCGACTTTTTTTTGTTTTTTAGTATGTCTAATGTATGTGTAAATGTCTCTCGGTATGTTTTTATGTGGGAGTGGTGGGGGGAAACCGTTTCCAGTCACTTAACTCGGGGGAGATGCGACTTTTCTCCTAGTCACGTTTTCGCCCTCCCTCACAGCCTAACAACTTGGATTGGTGCGGCCTTTCCCGGAGATGGCTCAGAGCTTCAGCAGCAGACGCGGCACGGACTTCCATCGTGGAGCCAGAAGAAAGGCCCCGACCACCAGCCTGCTGACTTTAACATCGTGAAGCCGCGGCCTGCGGAGCTTCTAGCAGCAGGCGTGGAGCGGACTTTACCATCCCGGAGCCAGGGATCACCAGAGAAGAGCTCCAACCGCTGGCCTGCCTGCGGCCTATAACATTGAGAAACCGGGGTCTCCGGTAAGAAAGTCGCTGATTCGGGCACTCCAATCCGTGGAGTGGGATCTATCCATCCCAATGTCGGAGCTTCGATCATCCCGACGAGAGGGCTTGTACATCGGGCCATCTGTAGCGGCGACTGCGGAGGGTCAAGGCCCCAAACACGGGTGAACAAAAGGAGGAAGACTGACTGAACTTTATTGCCTTCCATCACAGTGATCACTGTGGTGGATGTTTATGTTAAGTTCTATCGTTCCTTTTAATTGTGTTGTGTTCTTTTAATTGTATGGCTCCATGGTACCACAAATATAACTGTACCTTAATTGGTGCATGTGACAATAAATGTGAATCTGAGATGTTCAGAACATGTTTTATTACACCGGGAGTTGTGGGTGCCTGGAACACATTGTCAGAGATGGTGGTGGAAGCAGATATGATGGTTGCATGGACGACACTTTTAGATAGGCACATTGATATGTAGGGAATGGAGATATATGGATTACATGCAAGCAGAGAAGATTAACTTGGCATCATGTTTGGCGCAGATATTGTGAGCCAAAGATCCTGTTCATGTGCTGTAGTATTTTATGTATGTTTTGTGGGATATGGGAAAAACACAGGCAGTTGGGACTAGCTCAGCTATGAAACCTGGTCGGCAGGGATGAATTGAGCCAAAAGGCCTATATCGGTACTGCATGATTCTATGACACTATACATTATTGTGCTGGCCACATAAACAAAATAACATGACTGAGTGTTCTACAGCAAATAACTCAACTCCGGATTCTCCAGAGCCATCTACGACAAAGATCAGAGCTTTGATGAATCACTCAACACCAAAGATACTAGTATCTTTGCTCGACAGTCTCCTGAATGTGACATCAATAACTCTCAGGTAACTCGATACCATTCAAACAAAGTCACACCCTATCTTGAGTTGGAAATACATTTCCATTCCTTCTTCATCACAGGGTACAAATCCTGGAACTTTCCTTAACAATACTTCACTTCAAAAAGGTAGCTCAACTCTACTTTCTCAATACATTCAAGAATAAATGCTTGTGTTACTGTTAGTGAATATATATGTTTTTTAAACAACTTTCTACTTAATAGCAGACCATAAAAATCTTAGTAGCTGCTGCAACCATGCAATAAACTATTGATATTAAAGGGTGTGGACAGCAGTACAATTTTGGCAGTATTGCAACAAAATCACATAGACATTGATCAAACTTAATATGTCACAGCATAGAGCATCTTGAGGAATTAAGGGGCTTTGTAAGGAGCTGCTAAAGAACAAACTATGAGAGGAACCAGATACAAGAGTCACCGACATGTACTTGCCGAAGGTCAATTTTTTTTTCTTCTCTGATCCCCTGGTGGTTTGGCTGTTCACAAACCCCTAAAATAGCAAGATTAAATGAGAACTTACCAGTTTGAAGTTTGATCTTTATTTTATGAGGAGTTACGATGAGGGATTACGTGAAGAAGCCCCGCCAGCCCGCATGCGCGTCAACCTTCAAAGCAGCAGTGTGAAATCACAGAAACCAGTTGCTGAACTGATTATAGGAAGATTCAAGAAACTAGAACTACCACATGACCTTTATGAGAAGAGGGTTGGGAGCGGAGGGCACGTAATCCCTCATCGTAACTCCTCATAAAATAAAGATCAAACTTCAAACTGGTAAGTTCTCGTTTAATCTTCCTATTTCACTTCGGAGTCACGTAAGTGACTACGTAAAGATTTAAAGCTCTGTGATTCATGCCGCGAACACGTGTCCATGCAACACACTGCATTAGTTGACCAGAAATGATTGAAAAGATTATGCATTCAGACATGACATAGATTTAAAACATGCTGATGCTATTAATAAGCAAATAATAAGCAAATTATTGATAGAACTTAAAATTGAGTTGGCAAACGAACCAGGCCTGGCATCAGTTTATTATTAAAGGTTTGGAAAGTCCGCTCATTTAACCCTCCTACTGTCGCTAGGATGCGGTCCAGCGGAACCTCCATGAACTTGCTGCTGATGTCATCGCAGCCCTGGTGGAGTGAGATTTAAAAAACATCAGTGTTCACTCCTGTACAAGCCAATACATATATAAACCATCTTGAGATGGTCTACACTGAAACCCTCTTGTGTGTGTTTTTTGTTGGTAACGAACATTGCCAGCTCAGTGCCTCTAAGATTCTTTGTAGCCTTAAAATATTGATGAATATGTGTGACAACACACAATCTATGGTCCATAGATATGCCAGAAATTCCAGCTTTAGACCCAACGCCCCGGTCTGCTTAATTTAATTAACTCATTTACATAGAACATTATTATGTTGGTAGATATCACCATTCTGTTCAGCCGTAGCATATGCAACGACATGAGCATAACTACCTTATATGGGAGCCGGGCCAAAGATAAGGACGTAGCTGGAGTGTTAACACAATGTTAATATCCCATACTACCGTGTACCTGGGCCTGGGAGGATTTTGTGTTAAAGATATCCTTCATAAATCTGGATATCAGAGGGTGAGACTCAACAGAGTGGATCCCGAACCCAGCAGCAAATATGATGACAAGGCACTTTTGGCACAGTTAATGGCACTATAACTTATTTTTTTCTCAAAGAACCATTTGAGAGGAACTCCAAGATGTCAGTTATCTGTGCCATATTATATGTTATGTTAGCATTTAAACAAAACACTTCCCATCTCCTGATGAGGAAATGTACTGCTTTTTGGTGCTATCCCTCCAAGCTGCAGTGATCACGTCCACGGTTCGGTCTGACAACCCGAGCCCCAGGAACAGTCTTCTTAGATTCTGCAAATCAATAAATTGATTCTATCATGCAGAGGGTGGCTTCCCCGAGTCATGGGATGAACCAGCAAATTTTTGTGTTTAGAAATAACCCATATAAGGTTCTATTATCATTCCCAACATCAGCAGAAACCATGGCTGCATAGGCCAGTCAGGCACTACGAAAATGCCTGAAGCGGAATCTTGCTGGATTTTTTGCAAGACCCAACTGATGAGGCAAAATGGAGGAAAGGCATAAAAGAACATTCCTCCCCAGTGTAGCGAGAATGCATCCATCGCCACTGCCCCTGGGTCTGGCTGCCTTGCCACATATTTCTGCAACCTGGTGATTGAGCATAGATGCAAACAAATCGATATTCGGTATTCCAACCGAGCAACAATGTCATTAAATACTTTGTGATCCACATCCATTCTGTGTTGTCATTAAATTTACGTGACAATACACCAGCGCCAAATGAGGTTAGGTAAACTATCACAGGATACTGACTTGATTCCACCCATGTGATTAATATATGCCACCGCCGTAGTGTTATTAACTTGTAGTTGAGCATGCAGATTATGCATATTCCCACAATAAGCCTTTAACCCATAGAATGCCCCCAGTATCTCTAGGTAGTTGATACCATATAACTGAAGAATTGGTAACTGTTGCACATCCCATCTGCCTCCACAACTAGAGATGGTATTAGTAATTTCCCATCTTGAGCACTAGCATCAGTTTGTAATATAACTGAAGGTTACTGACCAAAATGTTACTGGAGCATTGCTGAATATTGGTCGTCCACCATTGTAACTCTGATAGCTTCAGCTGGTAATAGCATAGGTCTGTTAAAATGACCTAAATGGTACTTGAGAGCTTGCTCCTTTGCACATTGTAAATTCTGATAATGCAAAGGCCCAAATTGCGCAGTTGGAAAAACAGCCACTATATTGCCAATTACACTAGCCACCTGGCGAATAGAAGGCTGCTTCATAACAACAAGGTTGTTACAGGCTTCTATTAATTCTAATCTCTTGCCCCAGGGCAGAGTCACAGACATATTAATAGAGTTAAAGGTAAATCCCAAATAATCAATAATTCTAGTTGGTATCAACTTAGATTTAACTGGATGGATGAGAAACCCCAATTTCTCAAATGTGAGTTTCGTGGCTGAAACAGCTAATTTAGCTAATTGCAGCATTTTCCCAATGATTAGAATATGATCCAGGATTTGCCATAACAATGTGTTTTTGAGCTCTAAGTAGCCCAAGCACCGGTTTCAATAATTTGGTAAATAATCTGGGGCTGAAGTTAACCCATTAGGCAATGATTTAAACTGCCACAGTTGCCCCATCCAGCTAAATTTCAAATATCTCCGGTGATCCCTGTGAATGGGCACCAAATAGTATGCATCTTTGAGATTGATGCATGCCATGAAGTATCCTTTGGAAATCAGCTGTTTGGCAGTAACGAAGTTTTCCATTTTGAAATGTCTATACTCCACATAAGAGTTAAGTTGTGTTAAATCAAGGATGATTCGACACCCTCCATCTTTCTTTTGTCTGGGAAATATATTAGAGACGAATTAGTGATGTTCATAACACGACTTCTCGATTACCCCTTTTGTGCATAATGTGTGAATTTCAGCTTGTATATCCAAACCTTCTCCTTGGGAATGAACAAACGTCCGGCTTGGTGTATGCTGTGTGGGTGGCAATGAATTGGGAAGAAATTCAATTTGGAACCCTTGTATACTGTGCAGTATAAACGGATCTGATGTTATCCAACGCCATTCATGCAAAAACAAGTGTAATCTACCACCAACTTGTAACTGGACCACACACCCCATGTTCCGGAAAGACCCAGACCCACCTACCTCCATAGTTACCGGTGGTCTTATGGTAGGCCAAAAGGCCCTTGATGCAGGTTCTATTTCCGCCCTCGAGGTTTAGAGGGTAGGACTGCTGGAGTGCGCGGATTGCGCATTTTCCATGGGGGCCGGTTATGACCTTGGCCTAAAAAAGACCTCTGCCCAGAGAATTCAGCTTTCGAGCTGCCACCAGCTTCAGTGAACCGCTTACTGCTGATGGAAGCGTAGAGGTGTTGCCGCCGAAACGATGAAGCTTTGCCCGTCATTGGTGCCTTGATCAGCCCGACAGCTTTTGCTTCTTCATCCAGGTCTTTTACCTGCTTCGGTAGATCTTCCCGAACAGAAGATTCGGCGGCTGGACATTGCTGGCTTTAAATAAGCCTGCAAAGTTGGGGATTCAGGGCAGGTCTGATGGCGTTCTTCCGAAAACAGTTTATTTCGAAATGTGCATTGCACATCAATGCCAGGGCATCCTGCTGGATGTCTGATAAGGGTCCGCCATCCACAGATCTGGCAAATACCGTAATGCCTGAAGCCAGCAATTTTAAGATTCTTTGGAGTTTCATCTCCTGGGCTTTGATGCCCCCTCCAATGTATCCCCAGATAGAGCTGTTCACACTTTCAGGGACGCACAATTTGCAGGTGTATGATATTTTGCAGTTGTTTCAACCTGTTCCTGCAATTGGTGCGATGTGAGGTAATTTATACTGGAAGCTAGCTCTTCCTGCAGCAGCTCCCCTGTTTGTGAGGGTATCGCGAACCTTGATGCCATGGCAGCCAATTCTTGAACCTCACGTATGTCGTGCATCCCGGTATGTTCCCCAGACATACCTCCGAATTCGGAGTCAGTCCAATACTGACCCTGTACGCTCCCCTCCTCAGAGTGGAGACATTATGTAGCCTTGGACTAGGCGCTGCCGCAGGACCCAGAGGAGGCCTGCGCTGATATGTTTCCGTTTCACGGAGCATATCATGATGGAGCATCCTTTCCATAAGGTGCTCCATCCGGGATAAATGCCCGAAGACGCTATCCATGATTGTAGGAGGCGACTCCACCTGGCCTGACTCGTCTGAGTCAACAGGCCTATCTGACTCCTTTTGGCTTTCCCCCCTTTTGGGGTTGCCAAGGCGCTTTCGGCAAGCACCAAGTCGTAAGTTGCTGACTGCACTGTCAGCGACTCGGACGGCGAAACCGACGGCCGCCGGCTACCCGCACTCCCGCGGTCCTCCGTAGCCGGTTTCCCCGCGGCCCGTCGGGATTTCGCCCTGGATTCATATCCATAGCAAACTCTGTAAAAGAGATTTCTCCAACCAATAAATACAACCTCAGAATAAGTTTAAAACTTACCTGCAGGCTTTTTAAAACTTACCGCTGGAGGAGCGACGCTCCTCCCAGCCAGTCATGCGCCATGCGTTAGATGTATTGACGCGCATGCGGGCTGGCGGGCTTCTTCATGTAGTCACTCACGTGACTCCGAAGTTAAATTCACAGGAATATAACAACCTTGGCTCCAGTTATTTCTGGATTCATACCCAAGAGGTCTTTGGAGATGATGATACTCAAATCCTTGTTGGAACCAAAGGGCTCCTCAAACTGCCTGTAAACATAACTTTTCCCTTCAGAAAAGCTTTTGCATACTGATGATCAATTTTTCAATGAATTAAATTTTCTTGCGGGAATGAACTTATTAATTCAGGCAACTGCAATAAATAGAATGAAGGCGATGCAATCAAAGGAGGCAGGTGGGGGAAGTAATAAGACAGTTGTACAAGGACAGGTGTACAGAAACAGTTGTTCCATCTGAAACATAATTTAATTACTGTATATGTATATAATTTATTGAATTGTATCAATATGGTTGACGTAAGATCAGAAAGTGAAAGAGAAGATCCTGCATTCCCAAGGCCAAGGGAGTATTAGTAGTTTAGTTTAATTTAGTTTAGTTTAGTGCATTGTCATGTGTACAGTGAAAGCTTTTGTCACGTGCTAACCAGTCAGCGGAAATACAATACACGATTACAATCGAGCCATCCAAAGCGTACAAATATATGATAAAAAAGAATAACGGGAATAATGTTTAGTGCAAGATGAAGTCTAGTAAAGTGTGATCAAAGAAAGTCTGAGGGTCTCCAATGTACGAACTTGGTGATGATCAAAAGGGGAAAGTGAAAAGACGAGTTGTTATTGGTGATCAGAGTTTTACTTTAAATGTACAATCTCTCAGCTAGCACAATGCAGTCCGGAAACAGTGACCCAGTCAGTCACTAGAATTATCAATGGGTTAATGGCTGGGTCAGATAGTGCACAGGGGAAGAATGAATTGCACATGCGGCAGAAGTCATAAATCACCCAATCGTCAGCAGGTTGACCCTAAAACAGCCAGTAGTAAAGTGTTCATCTCATAACTTGGAAAGATCGTGTGTATCATAGTGCCAGCCATTACATTTGAGTTATTGTGATCTCTAACCTCAAGTAAAAATATATAATCAGAAATGCTGGAAACAATTAGCAGGTCAGGGACCATCAGGAGAAGGAGAAACTGGTTAATGTTTCGAGCGGGAGGCCTTTCATCAGAATGAGAAGATGCCATGCAATGGTCCTGCATGGTCCTGCTGCTATCACCAAAAAAATCACTTTCAATCTTAAAATATCTTTGTTCCTACTTTTATCTTATGAGGTAATGAAACCTTCATCGATTTGTGATGTGAACTGAAAACAAAACAAAAGGTAAAATCACCTATAATTTCAGAATATTGGACAGAATTGTAAAGATGTTACTACCTTAGATCAAAATCAAAAATCAATGTTATTTCTTAGGTGTTGGTAGTTTATTCTTCTTCTTGGTTTGCAGCATAGTAAATAATTTTCCAACAATCGTCCATTTGCTGCTACTTGTTGCAGCTAGTCAGCAGATAAGCTGCAATAAAACCTACTGTAGTGAGTACGATGCCCATCTTCAGATGACTAAGGCAATACAACAGGCTGAACATCACCGCACAAAACACCCCTGAAAACTTGTATGAGACCAATGTGCATTCTGCTTTGATGATTGAACCAGAAATGAGGGAAGTAGAAATGGCAGCACAGTACAATGCCTATCAAGTGCAAATCACGGCCTTTCACTGAAACAATGAACCCAACGTAGCTTTATTTAAATTGGTGCCAGTGAATGCTCTTTGGGTTGCGTGACTATCTTTCCATTCGTAGAACAAAAGTTAGCAGTATTGTTGTGCGTGCCCCCTTGGGCAAGAGTGACCATAATATGGTTGAGTTCTTCATTAGGATGGAGAGTGACATTGTTAATTCAGAAACAACGGTTCTGAACTTAAAGAAAGGTAACTTTGAGGGTATGAGACATGAATTGGCCAAGATTGACTGGCAATTAGTTCTAAAAGGGTTGAGGGTGGATATGCAATGGAAGGCATTTAAAGAATGCATGGATGAACTACAAAAATTGTTCATCCCAGTTTGGCAAAAGAATAAATCAGGGAAGGTAGTGCATCCGTGGATAACAAGGGAAATCAGGGATAGTATCAAAGCAAAAGATGATGCGTACAAATTAGCCAGAAAAAGCAGGATACCAGAGGACTGGGAGAAATTCAGAGACCAGCAGAGGAGGACAAAGGGCTTAATTAGGAAAGGGAAAATAGATTATGAAAGGAAACTGGCAGGGAACATAAAAACTGACTGCAAAAGTTTTTATAGATATGTGAAGAGAAAGAGATTTGTTAAAATAAATGTAGGTCCCTTGCAGTCAGAAACAGGTGAATTGATCATGGGGAACAAGGATATGGCAGACCAATTGAATAACTACTTTGGTTCCGTCTTCACTAAGGAAGACATAAATAATCTGCCGGAAATAGCAGGGGGCCGCGGGTCAAAGGAGATGGAGGAACTGAGTGAAATCCGGGTTAGTCGGGAAGTGGTGTTGGGTAAATTGAATGGATTAAAGGCCGATACATCACCAGGGCCAGATAGGCTGCATCCCAGAGTACTTAAGGAAGTAGCCACAGAAATAGTGGATGCATTAGTGATAATTTTTCAAAACTCTTTAGATTCTGGAGTAGTTCCTGAGGATTGGAGGGTAGCAAACGTAACCCCAATTTTTAAGACGGGAGGGAGAGAGAAAATGGGGAATCACAGACCAGTTAGTCTAACATCGGTAGTGGGGAAACTGCTAGAGTCACTTATTAAAGATGGGATAGCAGCACATTTGGAAAGTGGTGAAATCATTGGACAAAGTCAGCATGGATTTACGAAAGGTAAATCATGTCTGACGAATCTTATAGAATTTTTCGAGGATGTAACTAGTAGAGTGGATAGGGGAGAACCAGTGGATGTGTTGTATCTGGACTTTCAGAAGGCTTTCGACAAGGTACCACATAAGAGATTAGTATACAAACTTAAAGCACACGGTGTTGTGGGTTCAGTATTGATGTGGATAGAGAACTGGCTGGCAAACAGGAAGCAAAGAGTAGGAGTAAACGGGTCCTTTTCACAATGGCAGGCAGTGACTAGTGGGGTACCGCAAGGCTCAGTGCTGGGACCCCAGCTATTTACAATTTATATTAATGATCTGGATGAGGGAATTGAAGGCAACATCTCCAAGTTTGCGGATGACACTAAGCTGAGGGGCAGTGTTAGCTGTGAGGAGGATGCTAGGAGACTGCAAGTGACTTGGATAGGCTGGGTGAGTGGGCAAATGTTTGGCAGATACAGTATAATGTGGATAAATGTGAGGTTATCCACTTTGGTGGCAAAAACAGGGAAAGCAGACTATTATCTAAATGGTGGCCAATTAGGAAATGGGGAGATGCAGCGAGACCTGGGTGTCATGGTACACCAGTCATTGAAAGTAGGCATGCAGGTACAGCAGGCAGTGAAGAAAGCGAATGGTATGTTAGCTTTCATAGCAAAAGGATATGAGTATAGGAGCAGGGAGGTTCTACTGCAGTTGTACAGGGTCTTGGTGAGACCACACCTGGAGTATTGCGTACAGTTTTGGTCTCCAAATCTGAGGAAGGACATTATAGCCATAGAGGGAGTGCAGAGAAGGTTCAGCAGACTGATTCCTGGGATGTCAGGACTTTCATATGAAGAAAGACTGGATAGACTTGGCTTATACTCGCTAGAATTTAGGTGATTGAGAGGGGATCTTATAGAAACGTACAAAGTTCTTATGGGGTTGGACAGGCTAGATGCAGGAAGATTGTTCCCGATGTTGGGGAAGTCCAGGACAAGGGGTCACAGCTTAAGGATAAGGGGGAAATCCTTTAAGACCGAGATGAGGAATTTTTTTTCACACAGAGAGTGGTGAATCTCTGGAACTCTCGGCCACAGAGGGTAGTTGAGGCCAGTTCATTGGCTATATTTAAGAGGGAGTTAGATGTGGCCCTTGTGGCTAAAGAGATCAGGGGGTATGGAGAGAAGGCAGGTATGGGATACTGAGTTGGATGATCAGCCATGATCATATTGAATGGCGGTGCAGGCTCGAAGGGCCGAATGGCCTACTCCTGCACCTATTTTCTATGTATCTATGTATCTTTCTCTGAGTCGAGAAAAAAGACACAAAGTGCTAGTGTAACTCAGCAGGTCAGGCAACATCTCTGGTAAACATGAATAGGTGTCGAGCCTTCTTCATAAAAAAAAATTCCCGACCTAAAACTTTACCTATCCGTGGTATACAGTCATAGAGTGATACAGTGTGGAAACAGGCCCTTTGGTTCAACTTGCCCACACCAGCCAATATGTCCAGGCTACACTAGTCCCACCTACCCACTTTTGACCCATATCCCTCCAAACCTGTCCTATCCATGTACCTGTCTAACTGTTTCTTAAATGTTGGGATAATCCCTTCCTCAATAGACAAGAGACAATAGGTGCAGGAGTGGGCCATTCGGCCCTTCGACCCAGCACCGCGATTCAATGTGAGCATGGCTGATCATCCCCAATAAGTACCCCGTTCCTGCCTTCTCCCCATATCCCCGGACTCCGCTATCTTTAAGAGGCCTATCTAGCTCTCTCTTGAAAGTATCCAGAGAACCAGCCTCCACCGCCCTCTGAGGCAGAGAATTTCACAGACTCACCACTCTCTGTGAGAAAAAGTGTTTCCTCGTCTCCGTTCTAAATGGCTTACCCCTTATTATTAAACTGTGGCCCCTGGTTCTGGACTCCCCCAACATCG
>CM075977.1:303980653-304014761 GCA_038087875.1 Malacoraja senta | reverse complement strand
TAGCTCAGACCTCTAGTCCTGGCAACATCCTTGTAAATATTTTCTGAACCCTTTCAAGCTTGACAATATCTTTACTATAACACGGTGTCCAGAACTGAACACAATACTAAATGCGGCCTCACCAACGTCTTATACAACTGCAACATGACCTCCCAACTTCTATACTCATCTTCTGTTCTCCAGTGATGCGTACTGACCTGCTGAGTTACTCCAGCATTCTGTGTCTTATTTTGTAAATTAGCATCTGCAGCTCCTTGTATCTCCTTTCTCTGAATGGAATTGTCTTATCCTCTCCCCTTTTGGCTCCAGCTCTGTGATATGTCCATCCAACTTGCCAATATTTTTGCAAGTTATCCCCAACTATAATTGTAGTTTAGTTTTTATATTAACAACATCTAGCAGGTCTAATGGGGAAGGAAGACTATGTTAGGTTTCCAAGTTTGCTGGTGACACAGTAAGGTCCCAGAGAGCCGCACGTGGCAACAGGTCTCCGTTCACACTAATTCTGTGTTATACCACTATCGCATCCATTTCATACACATGAGGGGCAATTTACAGAGCCCAATTAACCTACAAACCCACACGTCTTTGGTATGTGGAAGGAAACTGGAGCACCTGAAGGAAACCCACGTGGTCATGGGTGGAACATGCAAACTCCACATAGACAGCACCCAAGGTCGGAATCGATCCTGGATCTATGGTGCTGTGAATCAGCAGCTCTACCAGCTGTGCTGCTCCACCACCTTAATTTTATTGAAACGTATAAGATCCGAAGGGGGATGATGTTTCCACCATGGGGAGAATCATTGAGGGAATATGAACGGGTAATTATCTAAACATGAGGTGTATGTAAAAAGATGGCAAATCGTTAGAACCCTCCACCATAGAATATTGTTCAGTTTAGAACAATGCAAATATTTTTAAAAGGGGTAGATAATGTTTTAAAAGATTACGGAATTTAGGGCCACAGGCTATTAACAAAAAAAAAAGGAGATGAGTACATCGGCAGTTCAGCCATGATCAGATTGAATGCCAGGCCAGGCTTGAGGGAGGGACTGACTGACCAACTCCTGCTTTGATTTTCTCATGTTCTCATGAATGCAGTGCACTGGTTTGGAAGAAGTGCAAGTAAATCATTACTTTACCTGGAAAAAAATAACTTGGAGTCCACGATGGTGGGAAGGGAAGAGGTGAAAGGACAGGTGGTACATCTGCTGCAATTGCGTGAGCAAGTGCCATAAGATGGGTGTGGGGGTTAGTATAGGCAGAAGTGTGCTTCCAAACTTGAGGAACACACCTCATCCCTCAATCAGCACATATTGCAGCCTTCAGGGCTGAATGTCGAATTCAATCACTTTAGACAACTCATTCTTTCTTTCTGCATGTCATCAATTTGGCTCAGTTATTTCTTGATATTAGTACAGTCTAGCCTTCTGGGCCTGTCCCACAGCTTTGCTATTAGCAACACATTACATAATCAAATAGCATAATCTGATTCTCATTTGAAATTCGCCCTCACAGAGCTTTTCACATTGATCTTCCATCCTCTATCTTTTCCATCCTGAAAACTAACTGAGTTGACATCTAGTTGAAAACTGAGATGTTTCAAGACACTCAGACCTGAAGCATTAACCCACAGATGCTGCCTGAGGGCCTGAGTGTTTCAGGCCTCTCCTATTTTTAATTATAAACTAATTAAATAGGGGAATCGAGGACCAGAGGACATAGGTTCAAGATGAAGGGGTAAAGATTTAATAGGAATCTGAGGGGTAACTTAATCACACAAAGGGTGGTGGGTGTATGGAACAAGCTGCCAGAGGAAGTAGTTGAGGTTGGGACTACCCCATTGTTTAAGAAACGGTTAGACAGGTACATGGATAGGACAGGTTTGGAGGGATATGGACCAAGCGCAGGCAAGTGGGACTAGTGTAGCTAGGACATTGTTGGCCGATGTGGGCGAGTTAGGCCGAAGGGCCTGTTTCCACACTGTATCACTCTATAACTATGACTCTAATAATGTAATTCTGAGCAGAAACCCCCAAAATTCAAGCCAAAAAGAAAGTTTGTGCAAACTGATTACTTTCAAAAGATCATGCCAGAGGTAAGTACAACTGTAAAAAATTCACCTTTAGCTCAGCCACACTTGGCAATTTGACCAGTTGCAATGACGCTGCTTGTGGTCCATACCCACCCTGACAACCATGACCCACTGCGCACTGAGACAACAAAAGATGAAAAAGAAATGGACAGCCAACCCAACCCCAACCACAGTGCACAGAGTTCAGCCCTTGTCTTTCACCACCACACTTGAGGTACAGGTAAATGGAGGAAACTCTGCCTCCTAAACAGAAATTACACCGTGGAACTTCAACAAACTCTGTAACAATAAAAATCAGTTAACAATTCCCCCTTACAATCTGAAAATCAACCTTCCGGCCAATGACTAAACATTGAAACCCTTTCTATTTCTTTCACTATTTTTTCGCTCCTTTCCCCTCACTCTTTTTAGTCACATTTCTCTCTCTCTTTTCCTTCTCCTTTAACCGTCATTTCCCTTCCCCTTTCTCCTATCCATTTCTTTTTATCTCCCTTTTCCCCCTCCCCTGCTCTCATGGTCCAGTTCCTTTACCTCTTACCTCCTTCACCTTCTCCCAACCAAACCTCGCCTTTCTTTCTCTCATTTCCCTGCACTCTGCTCCCCAAATTATTTCAACTTGAATTCAGTCTCACTGCTTCAATGTACTTGGGTCAGGTGCTTTGGTATGAAAAGCCTGTTCATTTCTTTTCGTAGACCTGCTTTCATCTGGTGCTGATCCTGACAGCCGGTCTGTGATTACCAACTCATTATCTGGGTGACATATTACTGTTTCAGATCTCATGCCTCAATCTCAGCCAACCACACATCTTTAACAAGAATCAAAAGGAATGTTCGATGGTGGATGAACGACTCTCCATTTCAAAATCCAATGTACAGAAGGAAATAATAAATTACCAAATAGACAACAGCAACTGATTGATCTTAAGTGTCATTATTTGCTAAGTGTGGTGCTAAGTAACAAAGTTCTAAGCAGGCACATACTTGGCATTACTTCATACAACACTTGTTTAAAGAAAAAAACTGTTAAGGACATCACAGAGTAAAGGAAACCAAAGAACTTGGCCCTGAACCTCCTCAGAGAATTTCCCAATCTCCTGCTGCAGTTTTGGCAGGAGATAAAGAGTCTGAAAGAAACAGCAGGAACAGCCATTTGCTCCATTTCTCCAGAGATCAAATCAATCTCCCAACAAAACCACTGCAGGAGTTTGGAAGGTCCCTCATGTAGTGCTTCTACAAACTTAGGACATCCCAAAGTGCGCCAAACCTAATTAATCATTTTCAAACTAAAATCTCCTTTGTTTTATGAGAAAACATAATTCTCCTGCTGCAGAGTCCCTCGAACAGCAATGAGATGAACAGCAGGTAAGCTATTTTGAGTGGTGTTGTCCAGGACCCCAGCCATAGAGTGATACAGCGTGGAAACAGGCCATTCAGCCCAACTTGCCCACACTGGCCAACATGTCCCAGCTACGCTAGTCCCACCTGCCCACGCTTGGCCCATATCCCTCCAAACCTGTCCTATCCATGTACCTGTCTAAATTTTTCTTAAATGTTATGATAGTCCCTGCCTCGACTACCTCCTGCACATCCACCACCTTTTGTGTGAAAAAGATACCCCTCAAATTCCTATTAAATCCTTTCCCCTTCAACTTAAAACTATGTCCTCTGGTCCTCGATTCACCTACTTTGGGCAAGATACTCTGTGCATCTACCCAACTACTGAAGAAGGGTCTCGACCCGAAACGTCACCCATTCCTTCTCTCCAAAGATACTGCCTGTCCAACTCAGTTACTCCAGCTTTTTGTGTCTATCTTCGGTTTAAACCAGCATCTGCAGTTCCTTCTTACACACTGTGCATCTACCCGATCTATTCCTCTCATGATTTTATGCACCACTATAAGATCACCACTCATCCTCCTGTGCTCCAATTAATAGAGTCCCAGCCTATTCAAATTCTCCCTATTGCTTAGACCCTCTAGTCCTGGCAACATCCTCTTAAATCTTCTCTGTACCCTTTCCAGCTCGATAACATCTTTCCTATAACATGGTGCCCAGAACTGAACGCAATACTCCAAATGTGGCCTCACCAACATCTTATACACATGCACCACAACCTCCCAAATTCTATACTCAATACTCTGACTGATGAAGGCCAATCTGCCAAAAGCCTTTTTGACCACCTTTTCTACCTGCGACTCCACCTTCAAGGAACCATGCATCTGCACTCCTAGATCCCACTGCTCTACAGCACTCCCCAGAGCCCTACCATTCACTGTGTAGGTCCTGTTAGACTTCCAAAAATGCAACACCTCACATTCTCTGTATTCATCAACCATTCCTCAGCCAATCGATCAAGATCCTGCTGCAATTTTTCACAACCATCTTCACTATCTGCAAAATCACTCACTTTTGTATAATCTGCAAACTTGCTAATCTTGCCATATATGTTCTCGTCCAAATCATTGATATAATCATTGATATAGACTGAAGCTTGTACTGTAAAACTCTGAGAATGTTACCATCAAGTCCAAATTATTTTGAGCTCATAGAATTTGAAAGTATTGGAATTGGTGTTGGTTCATTATTGTCATGGTTACCGAGATACAATGAGAAGCTTTTGTTTGCAAGCTATCCAGTCAAATCAAACCACATTATTCATAAGTATAATCAAGCCATATGCAAGCACAACAGATAGTTCAAAGAGAAAAATACCATGGTGTGTTTTACAGCCGTTGTATCATTACAGTAACAAAGAGAAAGTCTAATGTCCACAATGAGGTACAATGGAAGATCAGGACTACACCCTTGCATACGGGAAGACCGTTCAGTAGTCTTACAACACAGGGGAAGAAGCTGATCTTGAATCTGGCGGTACGCGCTCTCTAGCTTTTGTATCTTCTGTCTGATGGGAGAGGGAACTAAATGGAATAATCAGGGTAGGAAAGGTTCTTGGTTACATTCCAGAGGAGGTGTAAAGTGTAGATGGTTGATGGTGAAGAGGCTGGTCTATGTGATGGACTGGGCGACAACCACAACTCTGCAATTTCTTGCTGTCTTTGGCAGAACACAGGGGTAGAGAGGGCATCGAAAGAAGAAACTGAAAGGGTTGGGGGGGAGGGGTCCGGCTGAGTTACTCCAGCACTTTATATCTTTTTTTGTAAACCAGCATCTGCAGTTCCTCGTTTCTTCAAACAGCGTGCAAATAGTTTCATCACATTTTAATGACACTCAATATGTTTGAGACGGTTGAGATATATTTAAAATAATGTGAAGGCTCAGAGATTGTAGCTGAAAACCCACCAAAAGAAAAGGGAATTGAGAATTCAAAAGTTCATGTCTTCCTGCCCCATGCCATTCCAACATCATACACCATAAATAATATTCCTCAGGGGTGTCTGCAATTTAAACAAACAGACCATGTTTTATGATTATTTCCATCTTTCACAAGCTGTGTTAAAATGGTCTATGGAGTGGAAGTATGGAAAGTCCACTCTCACTTCCATTGTAACACTCCAGTGCA
This sequence comes from Malacoraja senta, assembly GCA_038087875.1. Lineage (NCBI taxonomy): Eukaryota > Metazoa > Chordata > Chondrichthyes > Rajiformes > Rajidae > Malacoraja > Malacoraja senta. The sequence continues at coordinate 304,009,143 of CM075977.1, read as the reverse complement.
CAGGTAGGTATCAAGGGGATGCTGGGATAAACTAAGATTTCTGCTTCCCTTCCTTCTCTGTGCCAAGTTTTTTTTTTCAAATTTTCACTCTCATAAAGTCATAGTCATACAGCGTGGAAACAGGCCCTTCAGCCAACTTGCCCACGGCAACCAACATGCCCTATACTAGTAAAGAAATGTCAGTTTTTCACATTTACCAGGATAGTATATTGTTTGCCACATTGAGCTGTCACAAAGTCTAATTGGATTCAAACTTAAATGATGTGCAGAACAGTCTTATCATTCATTCTCACCACCTCAGCAACCCTACCCCACAATCACCCACCCACCCCCTTGGCCTCCCACTTCATGGTCTTCCGACACAGTCAGATACAAGATCCATAGCCGGGATGGTTAGTTGTCTGGCTGGGAAATATTATAAATTGCTTTGTAGATGTTTCCTGCCCAATGACAAAAGGAAGTTTTGGGTAGTTCTCGTAGCTTTAAATAGTTACTAGACCAAGTGCAGACTAACGCACCCATTCCCTACCCGTTGCACCCACGGGAGGCGCTGTCCTCCAACTCAAGCCATTCCCGAACGTAAGAATCCAGCATTCCCCTTGCCTCCCTCAGCATTGCTATTTTTTTTTTAATCCAATTGCACTTGCCCTGCTTGTTGCAATAGCAATTCACCCTCCCCCTCCTAGTCTATCCATTGTGACGTCATCAGTTCAAGCTGCCATTGTGACATCATCATTTAAAGCTTGTCATTTTGAAATTCAAAGACTTCATCATTTGAAACTGGTCGGTTTGAAATTCAAGGTAATTAATCAGTAAAATGTAGAGAAATAAAGCATAAAATGTTCAGTGAAAGTGATCTCTGCCTCGAGGGGAAAAATGTGAATCAGAATATGTAAAGATCTTGTGAAAGTTGGCATTTTTAAAGCTTTAATCATGAATAACGTGTCAAATATAGGATGAAATCTTCATTCAGGCTGGTCTCTGCCAGCTGAGCCGTTGTGACGTCATCATTTGAAGCTGGTGGTTTTAATTTCAAAGTCTTTTGACTTAAAGGCCTGTCTCACGAGTCTGCGGTCATTGGTGGCGAAACAGGAAGAATCTACCACTCCTGGGCCGCCATAGACCGGTCATTCGGTCAAACGCACAATTCCGGGGCCGTGCGGCGTTGTTCCCATGGTGCTAAAATAAAACCAACACTGTTCAAAAATATGTCCCTACCGCACAGCCTCCGCCAGTGAGGCATGAGTGCGGCACGGCCGCCGCCACAGCCGCCGCCAGTGTGGCTCGAGCGCCGTGTGTCGAACTTGCACCGCCACAGCCTCCGCCAGTGAGGCACGACCGCCGGAACGGCCGCCGCCACAGCCACCGCTACAGCGCCGCGATCAGGACGGCCGCCGCCACAGCCCCGCAGATCCAAAATGACGTCATCGCAGTCGGCCCGCCCTTTTTTTTACTTACCGCAAGCTCGTGGGACCAGCCGTATTTAAATCACTCGGCCCCCGCACAGCATCCGTGCGGCGCTCCCGTGGCATAGGCTCGGCGCTCTCGCCGTTGCCGTGCGGTCCCCTCTACAGGCGAAGCCGCGCTTCACCGCCGATGACCGCAACACCATGAGACAGAGCCTTTAATCAGTAACGAGTCGAGAATAAGTCGAGAAATAAAGCATGAAATGTTCAGATAAATGTTCAGATAAAATGTCAACCGGAAAATATTTAAAAATGTAATCGTTACCGCGTATTGTTTTTGCGAAGATATAAAGACAACCACATATACACACACATATACACACCAACAAGATCAGACTTTTAATAAGTACTAGACCAAGTGGGACCCATTGGGTCTCGTCCCCATTGACCTGGGCTCGGTCCGTGGCAGCAGCTTCCCCACCAGGCGCTGTGCGGCGGAACCGAGCGAGGATGCGAGTAGGCGTGGACCCCGAACGAGGCCGCGGGCGGGTGGGCGTCGACCCGAGGACTCTGAGCGAGGCAGTGGGCAGGCGTCGACCTGAGGACTCCAAGCGATACGGAGGGCGGGCGTCGACCCGAGGACTCCAAGTGAGGTTTTTTTTTTTTAAATCGCGAATTAAAAATGCTAAGTCTTTGAAAATAAATGTTATCTTTAAGAATTAGCACGATTAAGTGAAAAACTGGGAGGTCTTTTAAGATCAATAAAAGCAACGTTAATGTATTAAAATTTTTGAAGTATTATTGAAACAGTAAGCACAAAAATAAAATCAACAGCGAAGTCTTTTGAACTGTCAAAAATCTGTAAAAAATCTTGAAGTAAAAGACCACCATGTTAAACTTTTAAAATTGTAAATAAATTAGTACAATGAAGTGAAAAACTGGGTAGTCTTTTAATAAATGTAATCTTGAAGTGAAAAACAGGGAATTCTTGTAACAACAATAAAACCAACGTAAGAAAATAGCAAGGTATTTTTAAAAAATTTAAAAACGCGAGAATCGCGAAGTAAAAAACCGCTAAGTCTTTGAAAATAAATGTTATCTTTAAGAATTAGTACAATTAAGTGAAAAACCGAGAGGTCTTTTAAGAACAATAAAAGCAATGTTAATGTATTAAAATTTTCAAAGTTAAACACAATAAATGAAGATCAATCGGTCAAAAATTGCAAAGTCTTATCTTTAATGATGTGGAAGTCAGCATGAAGCATTGTTCATCAAAGTGAGAATGACTGTTGGGGAGGTGGTGAAGCATTTGAAGAATTTCTGGAAATGCTGTCCTCCCCCTGACCTCACTGGAAGCTCGTGTGATATCCTGTGTGTGAAACGTCACTCGAAGCTCGTGGAAGATTCTGTGTACCGAGCATACCCATTGTAACATCATCAGCGAAAGCCAGCTGTTTAAATTCAAATTCTTTTGACGATTTTCAACTTTAATCTGTAATGTCGAGAAATAAAGGATGAAATGTTCAGATAATGTGATCCCGGCCTCGATGGGAAAAATGTCAACCGGAATATGTAAAAATGTTATTGTTACAGGGCTCGAAATTAGCGGTTGCCCGGCCTACAGTCCCGCCGAGCAACCTAAAAGCCATGCCATTTTGCCCGGCTTGGCAAGCACCCGGGACACGTATCGTTTAATTCTGAGCGGGCCCCCTCTCTATCTTTCTCTCTCACTCTGTTACTCTCCGTCTCCGCCCGCCACCCGTATCCGTGTCTCGGGTCTCTGCCTGCTCCTCCTCCGCCGGCATGGCAGGCCGCCTTACACATGCGCACAACCACCGCCAGCACCAAAGATCCTATAGCGAGGATCTTTAGCCAGCACATCATCGGCCATGGTTGTGCACATGCGCACTGCCACTGCAACTGGTCGGCGTCGGCCACTTTCTCCCTCCCTTTGCATTGTGGGAGATCTGGCAGACATTGCTGTCTGGTTGCCGCCTCGCCGTGACCGCTGAAAACCAACGCAGAATCACTCGCTGGAGCTGGAGTAACTCCCTGGAGTAACTCTTGCTTCTTGGTTTCCTGGTCCTCCAAAAATATTTGAAATGGAATTTAAACAGGAGTGAACCCACCACCACCAAACCCCAAACTCTGAAAAATAACAGCCTATTGCATTTTATCTGTTTATTTATTGTATATATATATATATATATATATATATCCTGTTCTGTATTATGTTTATATTCTGTTGTGTTGAAGCAAAGCAAGAATTTCATTGTCCTATCTGGGACACATGACAATAAACTCTCTTGACTCTTGACTTGGACTTAAACAAAAAAGGGTTCTTGGGGGAAAAAAGTGCTACCTTAAATTTAATTGCTTCTGGTTGGGTACCTATAGTAGGATGAAGACTATTCTATGCTTTAATTGTGCGGCGGAACTCCATGGAGCAGCCAGCATCTCTGGATAGAAGAAATTGGGTGACGTTTCGGGTAGAGATCCTTCTTTAGATTTCCTCTGGTTTTAGTGTTTTTAGTTTAATTTAAAGATACAGCGTGGAAACATGCCCTTTGGCCCACCGAGTCCACGCTGACCACCGATCACCCATACACTAATTCTATCCCACACATTAGCGACATAAGTCAAGAGTCAAGAGTGTTTTATTCTCACACGTTCCAATGAAATCCTTACTTGCAGCAGCATAACAGAATATGTAAACATAGTACTCTGTAAACAATGTTATAAACGAGAAAACAAAACAGTGTATATTTATATATGAATATATAACTATACACACACACACACACACACACACACACAATTTCCCTCCTGGGATTAATAAAGTTCTATCATATAGTTTTGTGTGTGTAGGAAGAAACTGCAGATGCTGGTTTAAACTGAAGATAGGCACAAAAAGCTGGAGTAACTCAACAGGTCAGACAGAATCTCTGAACAAAAGGAAAATATTACGTTTTGGGTTGGGTCTGAAATAGGTTCCTGCACACCTTTGGAATGTGAAAGGAAACAAGAGCACCCGGAGAAAACCCATGTGATCAAAGGGAAAAGGAGCAAACTCCATACAGACAGCACCCATATTCAGTATCAATTCCGGGTCTATGGCAATTTTAGGCAGCAACTTTATGGCCAATGTACTGCCCCATAGTCTTGAACTGAGTTAAAACATACAGTAGCTGTAAAGGGGAACATAGCATCACTTAGCGATTTAAGACTGAAAATTGAGCATTTTTTTCTAGTAACCAAAGTTATCAACGTATAATTTTTTGTGTGTTGGAAAATAAAATATAGTGGCACAGCTGGTGGACTTGCTGCCTCACACGCCAGAGATCTGTGTTCGATCCTGTCCTTGGGTACTGTCTGTGTTGAATTTGCACATTCTCCCTGCAAGCATGTAGGTTTCCTCCCACTTCCCAAAGTCCCATTGGCTTTGTGGGTTAACTTGTCTCTGTAAAATTGCCCCTAATGTGTAGGGAGTGGATGAGGAAAGTGGGATAACAGAACTTGTGTGAATGGGGTAGGCAAAAATGCTGGAGAAACTCAGCGGGTGAGGCAGCATCTATGGAACGAAGGAAATAGGCGACGTTTCGGGTCGAGACCCTTCTTCAGACTGATGTGAGGGTGCGGGGGGGTGGGAAGAAGAAAGGAAGAGGCGGAGACAGTGGGCTGAGGGAGAGCTGGGAAGAGGAAGAGAAAGCAGGGACTACCTGAAATTGGAAAGGTCAATTTTCATACCGCTGGGGTGCAAACTGCCCAAGCAAAATATGAGGTGCTGCTCCTCCAATTTGCGTTGGGCCTCGCTCTGGCCATGGAGGAGACCCAGGACAGAAAGGTCAGATTCGGAATGGGAGGGGGAGTTGAAGTGCTGAGCCACCGGGAGATCAGGTTGGTTATTGTGAACTGAGTGTAGGTGTTGTGCGAAGCGATCGCCAAGCCTGCACTTGGTCTCACTGAGGTTGATCATACGCTGAATAATCCAACCAGAATCTTGTTTGGAAGTGGAAAGAAATAATAGAAATTGCATTCATTGCAAAGTGTAAAAAGAGATGAGATACTGAATTGTAATTTTGCTGCATGTCATTGTGGTATATATCATGTCTTGATTGGTGAATATGTTTAGTTTGTGACTTTATTTGAAGCAGAAATAATATGTGAATGCTTCATTGACTATAATTCTGACTGGTAATAGAGGAATTCGGGTCCTTTTCTGGATATAGAATAAATTGGAACAAAAGTGAAATTATGACGTTAAAACCTCAAGAATCTACACACTTATTGAAATTCCCCTTTAAAATAGCAACAGAAAAATTTAAATATCTGTGTATTCAGATTACTAGAAAACCTAAAGCTTTATTCAACGCCAATTTTATACCCTTAATAAATAAACTTAATATAACGAATAAATTTTGGAAAACACTTCATCATTAATAGGCAGAATAAATGCTATTAAAATGAGATTTCTACCACAGTTATTATACCTATTTCAATCTATACCAGTATATGTACCAAAATATTTTTTTTCTAAATTGAATGCTAACATTACTAATTTTGTTTGGGACTATAAATCACATAGAATTAAAAAAGAACATTTATGTAAACCAAAATATGTCGGGGGACTTTCACTCCCAAATTTTTTGTATTACTATTGGGCAATACATATTAAGAATATAATTTACTGGTTGGATAGTTCAACCCAACAGACAGAATGGATAAAAATGGAGAAAGAGGATTGTTATCCTTGTAATATAGGAACAATCCTCTTCTCCCCGAAAAAAATGAACAATACAATATATAAGAAAAACCCAATTATACAAGATGCAATAAGAATATGGAAACAAATAAAATTATCCTTAAAACTAAGAAAGCTATCATTGTTAACACCGATAGCGAATAATCCTTTATTTAAACCATCTATGATAGATAAAATATATAATCAATGGGAAAGTTTAGGAATTAAAAGGATCGGGGATATGTATGAAATGGGAGATTTACTATCATTTCAACAATTACAATTAAAATTTAAATTGAAAAACTCATTATTTTAAATATTTTCAGATTTGCAATTTCTTGAAGACATACATACAGGGATATCAAAAAATAACTCCTGATTTACTAGAAGAAGTAATGAATATTAAAGCTGACACACAAAAATTAATATCATATTTATATAATAGTATCTTAAATATAGATTTACCTGCGACCGAGGTAATTAGAGAAGAGTGGGAACGGGAATTATTGATAAAAATTACGAAGGCTACATGGGAAAAGTATTTGACATACATTCACAAATGTTCGATTAACGCAAGACATAATCTAATCCAATTTAAAATTTACATAGATTATATTACTCAAAAATAAGATTAAATAAATTTAATCCAAATATATCCCCCATTTGTGATAAATGTTTAACCCAAGACGCAACTATAACACACTCTTTTGTTTCTTGTATAAAACTTCATGGATTTTGGAGTGATATTTTCGAAATATTTACAAAATTATTTAAGACAAAAATGGAACCCAATAATGAATTGATTATATTTGGGGTAATGGAAGATGGGAACAAATTGAACCCATCTCAAAAATTATTTTTTAATTATGGTTTAATAATAGCAAAAAAATTAATATTGAAATTTTGGAAAAATACACCAATACCAACGCTCAAAATGTGGATTGCAAGTATGTTGGATACCGCACATTTTGAGGAAATGCGATTCCTCCTAATAGATAAATTTGACCAATTCATAACGAGTTGGTCTCCATTTGTTGTCTTTTTGGAAACATATGGTGCAACACAAGTGTAAAAGCTAATCCGTGACTGGGTGAGGAATGGTCAAGTTTATAAATACGATCTCCTTACTTCTCTTTTCTTTTTCTTCTCTTTTCTTCTTTTACTCTTTTTCTTCTATTTTCTATTTCTTAACTTTCTTCTTTCTCTCTCTATTTTTCTTTTTCACACACTATATATCTCACATTTTTCTATTCTTCATTATCTAATTTCTTTTTCTTTTTCTTCTTTATTACAAAATTAAAAAAATAAGAAGCTGTACATAAAATGTATTATGAAAATATGATTGTATACAATTGTACTTACTTCTAATAAAAATAAATAATAAAAAAATAAAAATAAAAAGACTGAAAATTTAGCATTTTTTTCTAGTAACCAAAGTTATCAATGTATAATTTTTTGTGTGTTGGAAAATAAAATATAGTGGCACAGCTGGTGGACTTGCTGCCTCACACGCCAGAGATCTGTGTTCGATCCTGTCCTCGGGTACTGTCTGTGTTGAATTTGCACATTCTCCCTGCAAGCATGTAGGTTTCCTCCCACTTCCCAAAGTCCCATTGGCTTTGTGGGTTAACTTATCTCTGTAAAATTGCCCCTAATGTGTAGGGAGTGGATGAGGAAAGTGGGATAACAGAACTTGTGTGAATGGGGTAGACAAAAATGCTGGAGAAACTCAGCGGGTGAGGCAGCATCTATGGAACGAAGGAAATAGGCAACGTTTCCGGTCGAGACCCTTCTTCAGACTGGTGTGAGGGTGCGGGGGGGGTGGGATGAAGAAAGGAAGAGGCGGAGGCAGTGGGCTGAGGGAGAGCTGGGAAGAGGAAGATAAAGCAGGGACTACCTGAAATTGGAAAAGTCAATTTTCATACCGCTGGGGTGCAAACTGCCCAAGCAAAATATGAGGTGCTGCTCCTCCAATTTGCGTTGGGCCTCGCTCTGGCCATGGAGGAGACCCAGGACAGAAAGGTCGGATTCGGAATGGGAGGGGGAGTTGAAGTGCTGAGCCACCGGGAGATCAGGTTGGTTATTGTGAACTGAGTGTAGGTGTTGTGCTAAGCGATCGCCAAGCCTGCACTTGGTCTCACTGAGGTTGATCATACGCTGAATAATCCAACCAGAATCTTGTTTGGAAGTGGAAAGAAATAATAGAAATTGCATTCATTGCAAAGTGTAAAAAGAGATGAGATACTGAATTGTAATTTTGCTGCATGTCATTGTGGTATATATCATGTCTTGATTGGTGAATATGTTTAGTTTGTGACTTTATTTGAAGCAGAAATAATATGTGAATGCTTCATTGACTATAATTCTGACTGGTAATAGAGGAATTCGGGTCCTTTTCTGGATATAGAATAAATTGGAACAAAAGTGAAATTATGACGTTAAAACCTCAAGAATCTACACACTTATTGAAATTCCCCTTTAAAATAGCAACAGAAAAATTTAAATATCTGTGTATTCAGATTACTAGAAAACCTAAAGCTTTATTCAACGCCAATTTTATACCCTTAATAAATAAACTTAATATAACGAATAAATTTTGGAAAACACTTCATCATTAATAGGCAGAATAAATGCTATTAAAATGAGATTTCTACCACAGTTATTATACCTATTTCAATCTATACCAGTATATGTACCAAAATATTTTTTTTCTAAATTGAATGCTAACATTACTAATTTTGTTTGGGACTATAAATCACATAGAATTAAAAAAGAACATTTATGTAAACCAAAATATGTCGGGGGACTTTCACTCCCAAATTTTTTGTATTACTATTGGGCAATACATATTAAGAATATAATTTACTGGTTGGATAGTTCAACCCAACAGACAGAATGGATAAAAATGGAGAAAGAGGATTGTTATCCTTGTAATATAGGAACAATCCTCTTCTCCCCGAAAAAAATGAACAATACAATATATAAGAAAAACCCAATTATACAAGATGCAATAAGAATATGGAAACAAATAAAATTATCCTTAAAACTAAGAAAGCTATCATTGTTAACACCGATAGCGAATAATCCTTTATTTAAACCATCTATGATAGATAAAATATATAATCAATGGGAAAGTTTAGGAATTAAAAGGATCGGGGATATGTATGAAATGGGAGATTTACTATCATTTCAACAATTACAATTAAAATTTAAATTGAAAAACTCATTATTTTAAATATTTTCAGATTTGCAATTTCTTGAAGACATACATACAGGGATATCAAAAAATAACTCCTGATTTACTAGAAGAAGTAATGAATATTAAAGCTGACACACAAAAATTAATATCATATTTATATAATAGTATCTTAAATATAGATTTACCTGCGACCGAGGTAATTAGAGAAGAGTGGGAACGGGAATTATTGATAAAAATTACGAAGGCTACATGGGAAAAGTATTTGACATACATTCACAAATGTTCGATTAACGCAAGACATAATCTAATCCAATTTAAAATTTACATAGATTATATTACTCAAAAATAAGATTAAATAAATTTAATCCAAATATATCCCCCATTTGTGATAAATGTTTAACCCAAGACGCAACTATAACACACTCTTTTGTTTCTTGTATAAAACTTCATGGATTTTGGAGTGATATTTTCGAAATATTTACAAAATTATTTAAGACAAAAATGGAACCCAATAATGAATTGATTATATTTGGGGTAATGGAAGATGGGAACAAATTGAACCCATCTCAAAAATTATTTTTTAATTATGGTTTAATAATAGCAAAAAAATTAATATTGAAATTTTGGAAAAATACACCAATACCAACGCTCAAAATGTGGATTGCAAGTATGTTGGATACCGCACATTTTGAGGAAATGCGATTCCTCCTAATAGATAAATTTGACCAATTCATAACGAGTTGGTCTCCATTTGTTGTCTTTTTGGAAACATATGGTGCAACACAAGTGTAAAAGCTAATCCGTGACTGGGTGAGGAATGGTCAAGTTTATAAATACGATCTCCTTACTTCTCTTTTCTTTTTCTTCTCTTTTCTTCTTTTACTCTTTTTCTTCTATTTTCTATTTCTTAACTTTCTTCTTTCTCTCTCTATTTTTCTTTTTCACACACAATATATCTCACATTTTTCTATTCTTCATTATCTAATTTCTTTTTCTTTTTCTTCTTTATTACAAAATTAAAAAAATAAGAAGCTGTACATAAAATGTATTATGAAAATATGATTGTATACAATTGTACTTATTTCTAATAAAAATAAATAATAAAAAAATAAAAATAAAAAGACTGAAAATTTAGCATTTTTTTCTAGTAACCAAAGTTATCAATGTATAATTTTTTGTGTGTTGGAAAATAAAATATAGTGGCACAGCTGGTGGACTTGCTGCCTCACACGCCAGAGATCTGTGTTCGATCCTGTCCTCGGGTACTGTCTGTGTTGAATTTGCACATTCTCCCTGCAAGCATGTAGGTTTCCTCCCACTTCCCAAAGTCCCATTGGCTTTGTGGGTTAACTTATCTCTGTAAATTTGCCCCTAATGTGTAGGGAGTGGATGAGGAAAGTGGGATAACAGAACTTGTGTGAATGGGGTAGACAAAAATGCTGGAGAAACTCAGCGGGTGAGGCAGCATCTATGGAACGAAGGAAATAGGCAACGTTTCGGGTCGAGACCCTTCTTCAGACTGGTGTGAGGGTGCGGGGGGGTGGGATGAAGAAAGGAAGAGGCGGAGGCAGTGGGCTGAGGGAGAGCTGGGAAGAGGAAGATAAAGCAGGGACTACATGAAATTGGAAAAGTCAATTTTCATACCGCTGGGGTGCAAACTGCCCAAGCAAAATATGAGGTGCTGCTCCTTCAATTTGCGTTGGGCCTCGCTCTGGCCATGGAGGAGACCCAGGACAGAAAGGTCGGATTCGGAATGGGAGGGGGAGTTGAAGTGCTGAGCCACCGGGAGATCAGGTTGGTTATTGTGAACTGAGTGTAGGTGTTGTGCTAAGCGATCGCCAAGCCTGCACTTGGTCTCACTGAGGTTGATCATACGCTGAATAATCCAACCAGAATCTTGTTTGGAAGTGGAAAGAAATAATAGAAATTGCATTCATTGCAAAGTGTAAAAAGAGATGAGATACTGAATTGTAATTTTGCTGCATGTCATTGTGGTATATATCATGTCTTGATTGGTGAATATGTTTAGTTTGTGACTTTATTTGAAGCAGAAATAATATGTGAATGCTTCATTGACTATAATTCTGACTGGTAATAGAGGAATTCGGGTCCTTTTCTGGATATAGAATAAATTGGAACAAAAGTGAGATTATGACGTTAAAACCTCAAGAATCTACACACTTATTGAAATTCCCCTTTAAAATAGCAACAGAAAAATTTAAATATCTGTGTATTCAGATTACTAGAAAACCTAAAGCTTTATTCAACGCCAATTTTATACCCTTAATAAATAAACTTAATATAACGAATAAATTTTGGAAAACACTTTATCATTAATAGGCAGAATAAATGCTATTAAAATGAGATTTCTACCACAGTTATTATACCTATTTCAATCTATACCAGTATATGTACCAAAATATTTTTTTTCTAAATTGAATGCTAACATTACTAATTTTGTTTGGGACTATAAATCACATAGAATTAAAAAAGAACATTTATGTAAACCAAAATATGTCGGGGGACTTTCACTCCCAAATTTTTTGTATTACTATTGGGCAATACATATTAAGAATATAATTTACTGGTTGGATAGTTCAACCCAACAGACAGAATGGATAAAAATGGAGAAAGAGGATTGTTATCCTTGTAATATAGGAACAATCCTCTTCTCCCCGAAAAAAATGAACAATACAATATATAAGAAAAACCCAATTATACAAGATGCAATAAGAATATGGAAACAAATAAAATTATCCTTAAAACTAAGAAACCTATCATTGTTAACACCGATAGCGAATAATCCTTTATTTAAACCATCTATGATAGATAAAATATATAATCAATGGGAAAGTTTAGGAATTAAAAGGATCGGGGATATGTATGAAATGGGAGATTTACTATCATTTCAACAATTACAATTAAAATTTAAATTGAAAAACTCATTATTTTAAATATTTTCAGATTTGCAATTTCTTGAAGACATACATACAGGGATATCAAAAAATAACTCCTGATTTACTAGAAGAAGTAATGAATATTAAAGCTGACACACAAAAATTAATATCATATTTATATAATAGTATCTTAAATATAGATTTACCTGCGACCGAGGTAATTAGAGAAGAGTGGGAACGGGAATTATTGATAAAAATTACGAAGGCTACATGGGAAAAGTATTTGACATACATTCACAAATGTTCGATTAACGCAAGACATAATCTAATCCAATTTAAAATTTACATAGATTATATTACTCAAAAATAAGATTAAATAAATTTAATCCAAATATATCCCCCATTTGTGATAAATGTTTAACCCAAGACGCAACTATAACACACTCTTTTGTTTCTTGTATAAAACTTCATGGATTTTGATATTTTCGAAATATTTACAAAATTATTTAAGACAAAAATGGAACCCAATAATGAATTGATTATATTTGGGGTAATGGAAGATGGGAACAAATTGAACCCATCTCAAAAATTATTTTTTAATTATGGTTTAATAATAGCAAAAAAATTAATATTGAAATTTTGGAAAAATACACCAATACCAACGCTCAAAATGTGGATTGCAAGTATGTTGGATACCGCACATTTTGAGGAAATGCGATTCCTCCTAATAGATAAATTTGACCAATTCATAACGAGTTGGTCTCCATTTGTTGTCTTTTTGGAAACATATGGTGCAACACAAGTGTAAAAGCTAATCCGTGACTGGGTGAGGAATGGTCAAGTTTATAAATACGATCTCCTTACTTCTCTTTTCTTTTTCTTCTCTTTTCTTCTTTTACTCTTTTTCTTCTATTTTCTATTTCTTAACTTTCTTCTTTCTCTCTCTATTTTTCTTTTTCACACACTATATATCTCACATTTTTCTATTCTTCATTATCTAATTTCTTTTTCTTTTTCTTCTTTATTACAAAATTAAAAAAATAAGAAGCTGTACATAAAATGTATTATGAAAATATGATTGTATACAATTGTACTTACTTCTAATAAAAATAAATAATAAAAAAATAAAAATAAAAAGACTGAAAATTTAGCATTTTTTTCTAGTAACCAAAGTTATCAATGTATAATTTTTTGTGTGTTGGAAAATAAAATATAGTGGCACAGCTGGTGGACTTGCTGCCTCACACGCCAGAGATCTGTGTTCGATCCTGTCCTCGGGTACTGTCTGTGTTGAATTTGCACATTCTCCCTGCAAGCATGTAGGTTTCCTCCCACTTCCCAAAGTCCCATTGGCTTTGTGGGTTAACTTATCTCTGTAAAATTGCCCCTAATGTGTAGGGAGTGGATGAGGAAAGTGGGATAACAGAACTTGTGTGAATGGGGTAGACAAAAATGCTGGAGAAACTCAGCGGGTGAGGCAGCATCTATGGAACGAAGGAAATAGGCAACGTTTCGGGTCGAGACCCTTCTTCAGACTGGTGTGAGGGTGCGGGGGGGTGGGATGAAGAAAGGAAGAGGCGGAGGCAGTGGGCTGAGGGAGAGCTGGGAAGAGGAAGATAAAGCAGGGACTACCTGAAATTGGAAAAGTCAATTTTCATACCGCTGGGGTGCAAACTGCCCAAGCAAAATATGAGGTGCTGCTCCTTCAATTTGTGTTGGGCCTCGCTCTGGCCATGGAGGAGACCCAGGACAGAAAGGTCGGATTCGGAATGGGAGGGGGAGTTGAAGTGCTGAGCCACCGGGAGATCAGGTTGGTTATTGTGAACTGAGTGTAGGTGTTGTGCGAAGCGATCGCCAAGCCTGCACTTGGTCTCACTGAGGTTGATCATACGCTGAATAATCCAACCAGAATCTTGTTTGGAAGTGGAAAGAAATAATAGAAATTGCATTCATTGCAAAGTGTAAAAAGAGATGAGATACTGAATTGTAATTTTGCTGCATGTCATTGTGGTATATATCATGTCTTGATTGGTGAATATGTTTAGTTTGTGACTTTATTTGAAGCAGAAATAATATGTGAATGCTTCATTGACTATAATTCTGACTGGTAATAGAGGAATTCGGGTCCTTTTCTGGATATAGAATAAATTGGAACAAAAGTGAAATTATGACGTTAAAACCTCAAGAATCTACACACTTATTGAAATTCCCCTTTAAAATAGCAACAGAAAAATTTAAATATCTGTGTATTCAGATTACTAGAAAACCTAAAGCTTTATTCAACGCCAATTTTATACCCTTAATAAATAAACTTAATATAACGAATAAATTTTGGAAAACACTTTATCATTAATAGGCAGAATAAATGCTATTAAAATGAGATTTCTACCACAGTTATTATACCTATTTCAATCTATACCAGTATATGTACCAAAATATTTTTTTTCTAAATTGAATGCTAACATTACTAATTTTGTTTGGGACTATAAATCACATAGAATTAAAAAATAACATTTATGTAAACCAACATATGTCGGGGGACTTTCACTCCCAAATTTTTTGTATTACTATTGGGCAATACATATTAAGAATATAATTTACTGATTGGATAGTTCAACCCAACAGACAGAATGGATAAAAATGGAGAAAGAGGATTGTTATCCTTGTAATATAGGAACAATCCTCTTCTCCCCGAAAAAAATGAACAATACAATATATAAGAAAAACCCAATTATACAAGATGCAATAAGAATATGGAAACAAATAAAATTATCCTTAAAACTAAGAAAGCTATCATTGTTAACACCGATAGCGAATAATCCTTTATTTAAACCATCTATGATAGATAAAATATATAATCAATGGGAAAGTTTAGGAATTAAAAGGATCGGGGATATGTATGAAATGGGAGATTTACTATCATTTCAACAATTACAATTAAAATTTAAATTGAAAAACTCATTATTTTAAATATTTTCAGATTTGCAATTTCTTGAAGACATACATACAGGGATATCAAAAAATAACTCCTGATTTACTAGAAGAAGTAATGAATATTAAAGCTGACACACAAAAATTAATATCATATTTATATAATAGTATCTTAAATATAGATTTACCTGCGACCGAGGTAATTAGAGAAGAGTGGGAACGGGAATTATTGATAAAAATTACGAAGGCTACATGGGAAAAGTATTTGACATACATTCACAAATGTTCGATTAACGCAAGACATAATCTAATCCAATTTAAAATTTACATAGATTATATTACTCAAAAATAAGATTAAATAAATTTAATCCAAATATATCCCCCATTTGTGATAAATGTTTAACCCAAGACGCAACTATAACACACTCTTTTGTTTCTTGTATAAAACTTCATGGATTTTGGAGTGATATTTTCGAAATATTTACAAAATTATTTAAGACAAAAATGGAACCCAATAATGAATTGATTATATTTGGGGTAATGGAAGATGGGAACAAATTGAACCCATCTCAAAAATTATTTTTTAATTATGGTTTAATAATAGCAAAAAAATTAATATTGAAATTTTGGAAAAATACACCAATACCAACGCTCAAAATGTGGATTGCAAGTATGTTGTATACTGCACATTTTGAGGAAATGCGATTCCTCCTAATAGATAAATTTGACCAATTCATAACGAGTTGGTCTCCATTTGTTGTCTTTTTGGAAACATATTGTGCAACACAAGTGTAAAAGCTAATCCGTGACTGGGTGAGGAATGGTCAAGTTTATAAATACGATCTCCTTACTTCTCTTTTCTTTTTCTTCTCTTTTCTTCTTTTACTCTTTTTCTTCTATTTTCTATTTCTTAACTTTCTTCTTTCTCTCTCTATTTTTCTTTTTCACACACTATATATCTCACATTTTTCTATTCTTCATTATCTAATTTCTTTTTCTTTTTCTTCTTTATTACAAAATTAAAAAAATAAGAAGCTGTACATAAAATGTATTATGAAAATATGATTGTATACAATTGTACTTACTTCTAATAAAAATAAATAATAAAAAAATAAAAATAAAAAGACTGAAAATTTAGCATTTTTTTCTAGTAACCAAAGTTATCAATGTATAATTTTTTGTGTGTTGGAAAATAAAATATAGTGGCACAGCTGGTGGACTTGCTGCCTCACACGCCAGAGATCTGTGTTCGATCCTGTCCTCGGGTACTGTCTGTGTTGAATTTGCACATTCTCCCTGCAAGCATGTAGGTTTCCTCCCACTTCCCAAAGTCCCATTGGCTTTGTGGGTTAACTTATCTCTGTAAAATTGCCCCTAATGTGTAGGGAGTGGATGAGGAAAGTGGGATAACAGAACTTGTGTGAATGGGGTAGACAAAAATGCTGGAGAAACTCAGCGGGTGAGGCAGCATCTATGGAACGAAGGAAATAGGCAATGTTTCGGGTCGAGACCCTTCTTCAGACTGGTGTGAGGGTGCGGGGGGGTGGGATGAAGAAAGGAAGAGGCGGAGGCAGTGGGCTGAGGGAGAGCTGGGAAGAGGAAGATAAAGCAGGGACTACCTGAAATTGGAAAAGTCAATTTTCATACCGCTGGGGTGCAAACTGCCCAAGCAAAATATGAGGTGCTGCTCCTCCAATTTGCGTTGGGCCTCGCTCTGGCCATGGAGGAGACCCAGGACAGAAAGGTCGGATTCGGAATGGGAGGGGGAGTTGAAGTGCTGAGCCACCGGGAGATCAGGTTGGTTATTGTGAACTGAGTGTAGGTGTTGTGCTAAGCGATCGCCAAGCCTGCACTTGGTCTCACTGAGGTTGATCATACGCTGAATAATCCAACCAGAATCTTGTTTGGAAGTGGAAAGAAATAATAGAAATTGCATTCATTGCAAAGTGTAAAAAGAGATGAGATACTGAATTGTAATTTTGCTGCATGTCATTGTGGTATATATCATGTCTTGATTGGTGAATATGTTTAGTTTGTGACTTTATTTGAAGCAGAAATAATATGTGAATGCTTCATTGACTATAATTCTGACTGGTAACTACACACTTCGTCTGAGCACATTATCGCACTCGTCATGCAAGCCGTCTTAAATGACCACCTAAACTGTCATTTGGCAACCTAAAAGGCTGCCTAGGTTGCCCGGATGGCAACAGGGAAAAAAAGTTAAGCGAGAGCCCTGTTGTTACCTCGTAGTTTTTCGCGAATATGTAAAGATACACACTTATAAACATATACATGGACACGTACAAGATCAGAGTTTTAATAAGTACTAGACCAAGTGCAGACCCGTTGGGTCTGGTCCCCGAAAGTGCTTGACACCCCGGGGTGTTGTTCCCGAACGTGCTTCAGACCCCGGGGTGAAAATCGTGGAAAAAAAGATGGCGTCGTTTTCAGAAAAAATCGGAGAAAATCGGCGAAATAAAGATGGCGTCGTTTTCGGAGAAAATCGGCGAAAAAAATATGGCGTCGTTTTCGGAGAAAATCGGAGACAATCGGAGAAAATCACATGGGGGTGGGGGGTGGGATGGATTTTATTCAAAAAACGTGTACATAAACAGGACCGAATTTAATCAGGGGTGGCTATTCGTAAAGATAAATGTCATCTCTTTGGAAATGGTAAAAAATATGGGCTGTGTGGGCCAGGGGCGGTATCAAAGGTGGCGTTGGGACGTACAGACGTACAGACTGACGACAGCCACAGAGTTTTAAAAGTATATAGATAGATATGATATGATGAATAAGGCAAGGCTGGTCCACAAGTTAAAGTTCTGAATTAGAACAGGGCCAACTTTGATCATACTAGACAGGAACCTGTAAAAGTTGATCGGAGTGGATTGTTTGCGGGTAAAGGACGTCCGTAAAATGGGATTCTTTTAAAAGTGTGATGGGGAGAGTTCAAAGCACACATGTTCCTGTTGGAGTGAAGGGCAAGGCAGGTGAAAGTTGGGAAGCCTGGATGATGAGGCTCTAGTCAGAAAAACGTAGAAGGCATGAGCCAGGTCGAGGCAGCTGGGATCAAGTGTATCCCTAGAGTTTAGGGAACTGAGGAGCATACTTAAGAATGAAATCAGGAGGGCAAAAGGAGGTAAGAGATAGCTCTGGCAGATACGATTAAGGAGAATCCAAAGAAAAAATACATATGTACATTAAGAGAAAGAAGCTAACTGGAGAGAGAATAGGGCCCCTCAGAAACCAAAGCAGTCATCTGTATGAGGAGCCACAGGAGATGAGCAAGGTCTTCAGTGAGTATTGCTCCTGTTTTTACTTTGAAAAAGACATGAAGTCTTGGGAACCTCTGACAGGTAATGGAGATGTCTTGAGGATAGTCCGTATTACAGTTGAGGAGGTGCTCAACATCCTCAGATGTATAAAGATGGATAATTATCCTGGGTCTGATCAGATATATTCAAGGACAATGTAGGAAACTAGAGAAGTAATAGCAAGAATCCTAGCTGAGATATACGAATCATTGTTAGACAGGGGTGAGGTGCTGGAAAACAGGGTGGCCAATGTTGTGCCTCTATTTAAGAAGGGATGCGAAGAAAAAACTTGGAATTTTAGACCGGTAACCCTAAGACCTGTGGTAGGAAAGTTATTGGAGGAGATTCTGAAGGAAAAGATATGCATACATTTGGAATGACAAGGATTAATTATGGATAGTCAGCATGGTATTGTGCATGGGAGATCATGTCTCACAAATTTGATTGAGTTTTTTGAAGAAGTAATTAAAAATATTGATGAGGGCTATAAACATAGTCTATATGGACCAGCAGAGCATTTGATAAGGTTTTGAATGGTGGGCAGCTCTGGAAGATTAGATCATATGGGATCCAGGGAGAGCTAGTTGCTTGGATACAAATTTGGATTCATGGAAGGAAGGTGGTTAAAAAACTCGACAGGCTGAGCTATAAGGTGGGATCGGGCAAGCTAACTAAGACTTTATTCCTTGGAACACAGAGGTGTATAAAATCAGGAAGGGAATTGATAGGGTGAAAGAGTCTTTTACCCAAGGTAGGGGAGCGAGAACCAGAGGACATAAGGTTTAAGATGAGAGAGGAAAGATTTAATAGGAACCAGAGGAGCAACATTTCCACTCAGAGGGTGGTGGGTATATGGAATGAGCTGCCGGAGCAGATAGTTGAGGCAGGTACAACATTTGAATGACACGTGGACAGGTACACGAATAACAAAGGTTCAGAGTGATAGGGCCAAATATGGGGTACTTTGGTCGACATGGATGTTGGGCTGAAGGGCCTGTTTCCATGCTATATGACTATGACAGCGATAGAAATATTTGCTTTACAGGGAGAAAGTGTAAGAAGCACATTCATTATCCAAGTTAAAAGGGAGGAAATAGGAGAGATCCAAGTGTGCTTCAAGGGCTGGAGAAGGTTGTTTTTTTTTACCTTCTTGGGGCATTGGAGACAGGAAAGAGTCGCATTAATCTAAACTGAAATGCCTTCAATTTTTTTTTTGTAGAGTATTAACAGAACAATGGGTAAAAATTCAAACCAAAATGGCAAGAGATGCAGATAGCCTGTACCTGATACAAAAGAATGTAAATAAATATTTAAAACTATAAGAATGGGAAGAAAACCAATCCTCACAATGTAAGCATTTGGAAATGAAGGCAGCCGATCAACTATATCACTCCACTGATCCTTTTGAGTTCTTCCAGCAGCTCTCCTTTACTTGAACTATTTGGAAATATAGGGTTAATCAAAGAAAACCATGGATCTGTTAAAGAAAAGCCTGACAAGTTAATAGAGTTTTTTTAAAGTAACTGATTGAATAACAGAATTCAATGATTTGGTGTATATACTATTTCAGAGGCTGATAACGTCTCTCACAAGAGAACTGATAGAACATTTCAATTTGTATTGTCTGAGAGGAAATATAATTGCAAGAATAGAAACTTAGTTGACAGAGAGGAAACAAAAGTAAATTGATGTTGCTGGGGATAGAATAGAGAATAAGGGGATAAACCCAAGGCCCAGTTCTGTGACCAATTTTGTTCTCTTTAAGCACAGTTGATTTAACAATAGATACAGGGATCACAATATTACAAAAAAGTGAGGATGTTTAGAAGAACTGTAAAAAAACAAAAAGATGCACATGACTAGAAATTCAAGTCTGGTTAGCAGTGCTAAATGTCATTGCACTGTAATCTCTCTCCAACATTAGTTTAATTGACTTTACTGGTATGAATTTTGGAGGCTGAATACAACACGTCAACATTCCTACACAATGGGCCAGAAGGTGCCGGACTTCAGAAGGCCAATTGAGTTGACCTCCTTGTCAAAGAGGCAATGCCAGGTGACTAAACCACAGGCGTCAGATCCTAAGGCATCACCCTGATGGACGTTTGATGGCTCACTGGGTCCCAGGCTGTGAACTGTTTCTCTGTGTTAGAAGCAATTGAGACTTAAATCATTTTTTTTTATGTAATTAAAAATACCTTGACTTTTGGTGTTTTTAATTACATGCTTTTATATTTTCTATGAGAAATTAGTTGAAAGCTACAGGATAATAAGTAAACGTACTACTTCACAGCGCAGAGACCCAGGCTCGATCCTATTTGTGTGGATTTAGCTAATTCTCCCTATGACTGGGTGGTCTTTCTCCGGATGCTCTGGTTTACTCCCACATCCCCAAGACCTGCAGGTTTGTAGGTTAATTGGTCTCTGTAAAAATTGCCCCTAAAATGCAGAGAGTGGATGAGAAAATGGGATATCATAAAACTAGTGTGAACAGGAGATTGATGGTTGGCGTAGACTCATTGGGCTGAAGAGCCTGCTTCCATGCTGTACCTCTAAACTAAAATAAACAATATCTTGAATGTACCTTTTCATGCTGAACTTTGTCACTAGCTTAAAACTAAGTTTGGCCCCTCTCTCTCTCAGTACATCTATCTCCTTAGCTGGCCACAGTAGCAAGTCCAGCAGCAGTGGAAAATCAGATATTTAGCATTTGACCTCCGG
Source organism: Malacoraja senta (assembly GCA_038087875.1). Classification (NCBI taxonomy): domain Eukaryota; kingdom Metazoa; phylum Chordata; class Chondrichthyes; order Rajiformes; family Rajidae; genus Malacoraja; species Malacoraja senta. Next base: position 303,987,928 of record CM075977.1, on the reverse strand, counting down.
CTTGTTTCTGACTTGTTTCTGCATTTCAGCTTATAAGCATGGAAACTGGAGATGACTTGAAGGGTGAGGAATAGATAGCCACTTGTTCATTATGGGACCACCAGCTAAAGGGATGTACGATCCAGCCCAGAGTGTTTAGCACATTAAGCCAGGGATGGATTTCTAGGCAACAGATTTTGGCAGAGTTGGTATCCGTAATGCATGTTACGATTTAACATGAGGTATTACATTCCATGAGAAAAAACAGGAACTGAAATATATTCTAATAGAATGAATCTGGAAAGACACAGTTGAACAGAGAGACCTAGGAGTTCAAATACATAATTCCCTGAAAGTGCAGGAGCAGACAGATAAAGTCATAAAAGGTGACGGTGTCATTAGTAATGCGGCAGTGAAAAGTACTGTGCTCTCTATTTGATACCCAATATACAGGACATTAAAGATATGGAAGCGATAGATTGATCAGGATGATGCTACAGGTAGTAATTTAAAGTCGTAAAGTGAACCTTGAGTGACTGCTGATAGTTTCACTGGAGTGCAGACTTAGAAGAGATCTAACAGATGGTGATAAAATAACGAAAAGTTTTAATAGAATGAAGGAAGAAACACTATTTGCTCCAGCAGGGCCATCTGTAATGAGTAGTCATTCTGTTGATATTATCACGAAGACAGTAAGAGGAGGAAATCATTTACAGGAGAGTTGTGGCAGAGTGCCCCATCACAAAAAATGACCAAGGCAGAGAGACTAATGCTTTTACTGAAGGAAAGTTGGATAAACATTTGTAGATGAGGAAAAAATCAGGGCATTGAAACGAGTGTAGCAATAGGATAAGGGTCGTATTGCTTTTTAAATGAGTCACAAGAAACATGATGTGCGAAAAGGTCTCTGCTATGTGATAAACTTCAATGACATTAGGGCAATGAAGGTCTGGCCTAGATTCTCTTTTTTATCTCAGTAACACAATGCTATTGAAGCCACCAACGGAATACCATTCTCTTGGCTTTAGATGAGAGGAAGGGGGCCAATCTGAAAAGTCATCATTGTCTGAAAATCAATAAAAGTCATCTGTCCATTCCCCTCCATCAAAACAAAACAATTAACAAACTAATCTCCAGAAAAGATAACTTCAAAATAGGAAGAATGCAAAACCTTACCAAGGTCATCTAATCAACAAATTAATGTAAATTATTGTAATCTGAATCTAGAGCTAAGACAATTAATTATAAAATAAGTCACTTGAGGCTTTTACTAGGCAATGAAATCAATTGACCAAAGTCATGCTACACTATATAACATTTGTTTCACCAGGGGAAGGAGAAAGTTCTTGCTCTTGAGCTGCAGGTTCGGAACATTTCAGAACAGGTTCAAATCCTTTGTTTAGAAATAGTCTGCATTTATTAAGAAGAGTGGCATTATCAGTACGATTCACACAAGATCACACGGCAAAAGCTACAAATAAATAAGGGCAATCACCCCCTTCTTCACTCATTCATCCAGAAAACCACCATTTAATCATTTCTTAAATTGATCCAACCTTTGATTCTGTGTAACTGTGTCCATTTCATGTTTTGCATAAATAAAGAACATAGTGTCTAAAAATGTACAATATACTAAGGGGCCTGTCCCACTTGGCGATTTTTTTGGCGACTGCCGGCATAATTGACTGACGTATCAGGTCACCAAAAAAGTCACGGCGTGATGCGGCGTTGACGCGGCGTGATGACGTATTGATGCACGGTGTTTCCTCAAGTGTCATAAACATTTTTTTTGTCGCCGCTGGATTTTGAAATGTTCAAAATCTTTTGGCGACCCTGATATGACGCGGGCAGTCACCGAAAAAATCACCAAGTGGGACAGCCCCTTAATTTAAATGTGTTTTACTGTCATTTTGCTATAATTTGTTGGTGATATTTTTAAATTATCTTATCCATTCCCTTGACCATCTCAGAATATCAACTCACAGCATAGCAATTGATCACTGAGCTGTTCAAAGGCTCTGAGAGGGTCAGGTCAAGAGTGCAGTTTTGAGCTCCTCTTGGGCAAACTGCCTTCCTCTCAACAAAGGGTGACTGCCATTTAGAGTGATCTCTACAGCTCATGCGATAAGTCATGGCACCTGAACAAAAGGTTGCTTATTGACCACCTAGCCGAGAATCAGATCAGTACGATTACAACAAATAATGTTGCCAAAGATTTCCTTCCCTGTGCAACTGAAATCCTGAACAAACTGTAACTAGAGCCCACTAGCCATTTATCTACTAAGCAGAGCTCTGCTATGGTAATAACAAAGGGAAGAAGACCTACTTAGGTAAAAATAGAGCATCTTTCAATCTGTACTTAAACCCATTTCAAAGTATACAAGAGCAGCTGCAGGGGTATATTATCTCTCAGTGAGTCATGAAGCAGGAGTATTGTTAGGAAAATAAAGCAGCATCAAGAGATGCATTTTTCTTACAAGGCATGAAATTATACAAAACATATCCCTACTAATTTCTCCATTTACTATAATTTGCCATCGACAGTTAGTCTCTGGGTTATTATCAATATCCACATCATTGCAACATACCCATTAGAGACAAGAATGGCTTGTGTCTAGCTAGCACCAATTACGTGGCAACATGTTCCAAGCTGTTTCATGGGGTACCAGCAAATTTGTCTCCAAGACATATCTGGAAATATGAGGACAAATGATCTTGAAGGGGTCTTCAAATGGGCTGGAGAATAGGCAAAGTAGAGGGATGATGTTGAACACTAAAGGCAAAGCTACCAAGAATTTCAAACAGGTCACGGTGGCGGTCACGGTGGCGCAGCGGTAGAGTTGCTGCCTTACAGCTAATGCAGCGCCGGAGACCCGGGTTCGATCCTGACTATGGGTGCTGTCTGTACGGAGTTTTTGTACTTTCTCCCCGTGACTGCGTGGGTTTTCTCCGAGATCTTCAGTTTCCTCCCACATTCCAAAGACATACAGGTTTGTAGGTTAATTGGCTTGGTAAATATTAAAATTGTCCCCAGTGGAGTAGGATAGTGTTAATGTGTGTGGATCGTTGGTTGGCGAGGACCCGGTGAGCCGAAGGGCCTGTTTCCGTGCTGTCTCTCTAAACTAAACTAAAAAGGTGGATCAAGGTCCATATCAGAGGATTTTAAGGCTGAAGGAGTGTAAGGCAGGGCGAGGCCAAGGAGAGATTTGAGAACAGGGATGAGAATCTTATGGATGAGGATCATATTTAATGAGTGTTAATGCGGGATAGCAAGCACAGGGTGATCAGTATAACATGGGCTGCAAACCAGGTTACAGAGTACCACACAAGTTGGCTAGAAATGGTTCAAAACCTGAACAATTTGGCTAGAAGTGGTGCATAAGTAGCAGTGGCAGGTATGGGCTAATCATTCGCCATTCATTAAGATCACACCTTATCCAATCATGAACTCACCTCGACGACTCCCTTCTAGTTTTAATGTCTGTCCAGAATATACAGATCTCAAGGTAACAATGGAATGGATGATAATTTGAACAGCAGATGAGATGAGCTATGGGTGAGGCCAGGTTATGTTACAGAGGTAGAAATAGATGGTCTTAGCAATGTCTTAGATACATGGTTAAAGATTTACCAGTGAGTAAGATGGTGGCCAAATATGACACCAAGGTTGCCAATAGTCTGTTTCAGTCTCAATTATTAGGGAGATCAGTGGAGTCAGTAACTAACATGTGACTGGTCTAGTTACATTTCACTGTACAACTTACAGTCATGGGGCCATACTGCATAGAAACAAGCCCTTCAGCCTACTGAGTCCACGCTGACTGTCAAGCACCCATCATCACCCTAATCCTATCCTAATCCATTTTAATCTCTACCAGCTCTTGTTCAAATACTGCCACTCACCCACACACTAGAAGAAATTCACAGTGACACGGGGCACTCAGGTGAAACCAGGGGTTACAATGGGAATGTGCAAATTCAGAATTAAACGCAGGTTGCTGATGTTGTAGAGAGCAGGTCTACTAGTTACGCCATGAGCAGTCCCATTCTGATCAAGAGTTCCCACCTGAAGCATCATTTCTGTTTCTGTTTTCTGCATGTGTGGCCTAACAGCTGATTTTCTCCCTGCAACTTTCTTTCTGCTGTGTGCAAACCTTTGCATATCCTTCAATTTCTTGTTCCACCAGTTGTTCTTAACTTCTCCAATCCTTTTTCATACATGTGCCTTAATCCGCTAACGGGTTGGACAAACATGAGAGGATTCAGGTTGCTTTTCCAACTACTAAAGCTTTCTCTTTCACACAGTTAACTCTTGAGCTGGGTATCACTTTCATCAAGTCTATTTGGACCTCAAGGCTATGTATTCACTAAGTGCCCTGGATGGCATTTTTTTAAATCGTTCTAATCAGCAGTCTTGCACCACTGTGTTGATCTGGAGTCACTGAAAGGTCAACCCAGGTCAATATAGCAGATTTCCTCTCCTTCGTGAAATAATGGAAAAAGATGAGTAACTCATTCATACTCATCATTGATGAAGCTGATTTGTATTTAGATTCCAGATTATTTAATTAACTGCTTTTTAAATCCCATGGTTCCCATAGTGGGATTTACATTCAAATCTCTCAATTGTTAGTCTAAGCATCTGAACCAATAATCCAACAATTTAAGTGCTGCACCATTACTGAACCTTCTGACTTGTCTTGAACTAGCCTTTTGAGGCTGGGTCAGGGATGACATTTGTTGGGGTAGGATCATAAGGGAACGACGACCAGTTGGGGTGTTGAGAGAATCATAAACCTCAGGGAATTAGAAGATAAGGACCTGGAATATAGGGATTGGATGTCAGTAGCTGCAGGAATTGGAGATTCAAAATCAGGGGACAATTAAATTGTCAGTGGGGAAAAATGTTTAATGAAGGGTGGTCACAGCCTTAGAGTAATCATGGGGTGTCAATGAGTCTATGGGTGATTATTACTATCAGAAATTAGTAGGGTTGATGTTTATAGACAATAGACAATAGACAATAGACAATAGACAAAGGTGCAGGAGTAGGCATTTGGCCCTTCGAGTCAGCACCGCCATTCAATGTGATCATGGCTGATCATCCCCAATCAGTACCCCGTTCCTGCCTTCTCCCATATCCCCTGACTCCGCTATTTTTAAGAGCCTTATCCAGCTCTCTCTTGAAAGCATCCAGAGAACCTGCCTCCACCGCCCTCTGAGGCAGAGAATTCCATAGACTCACCACTCTCTGTGAGAAAAAGTGTTTCCTCGTCTCCGTTCCAGCCAAGTTTCTGACCAAATAGTCAGAAGACCTACAACTCTCTTCTCCTGATTGTCTGTTTTGTATCCTTCTTGCTCTTCTTCCCTTCTTCCACACTGTCTCACAGTCATGTGTCCATTATCAGCATAAAATAATCATGGTCATGATGCAATTATGATGAAAATTAATGCCTCACTTTCTCTGAATTGAGTAAGACTACACTATCAATCCTCCAGAGACTTTAGTTTATCTTTTGTAAGATATCGTGAATTAGTTTTCGGTTGACAGTCATAGCTATTCTCATTTTATCCAAGTGGAAAACAACGTTTCTAGACAATAGACATAGGTGCAGGAGTAGTCCATTCGGCCTTTGATGTGATCATGGCTGATCATCCCCAATCAGTACCCCATTCCTGCCTTCTCCCCATATCCCCTGACTCCGCTATCCAGCTCTCTCTTGAAAGTATCCAGAGAACCGGCCTCCACCGCCCTCTGAGGCAGAGAATTCCACAGACTCACAGCTCTCTGTGTGAAAAAGTGTTTCCTCATCTCCGTTCTAAATGGGTTACCCCTTATTCTTAAACTGTGGCCCCTGGTTCTGGACTCCCCAACATTGGGAACATGTTTCCTGCCTCTAGCGTGTCCAAACCCTTAATAATCTTATATGTTTCAATAAGATCCCCTCTCATCCTATACAAGGCCAGCCGCTCCATTCTCTCAGCATATGACAGTCCCGCCATCCCGGAATTAACCTTTTGAACCTACGCTGCACTCCCCAATAGCAAGAATGTCCTTCCTCAAATTTGGAGACCAAAACTGCACACAATACTCCAGTGTGGTCTCACTAGGGCCCTGTACAACTGCAGAAGCACCTCTTTGCTCTATACTCAACTACTCTTGTTATGAAGGCCAACATGCCATTCGCTTTCTTCACTGCCTGCTGTACCTGCATGCTTTCAGTGACTGATGAACAAGGACCCCCAGATTCCGTTGTATTCCCCTTTTCCCACTTGACACCAATTAGATAATAATCTGCCTTCCTGTTTGCTACCAATGTGGATAACTCCCATTTATCCACATTAAACAGCCTGCCATGCAACTGCCCACTCACCCAACCTGTCCAAATCACCTGCATTCTCATAGCATTCTCCTCATAGTTCACACTGCCACCCAGCTTGTGTCATCTGCAAATTTGCTAATATTACTTGTAATCCCTTCATCTAAATCATCAATATATATTGTAAATAGCTGCGGTCCAAGCACCGAGCCTTGCGGTACCCCAGTAGTCACTGCCTGCCATTCTGAAAGGGACCCGTTAATCCCTAATCTTTGTATGAATGCATAGAACAGAACAGTACAGCACAAGAACAGGCCCTTTCGGCCCACATTGTCTGTGCAAAACATGATGCCAAGACCATCTCTATTCCCCTGCACATAATCCATATCCCTCCATTCCTATATGCCTATCCAAAACTTTGTATGGCACTATCATATCTGCCTCAACCACCACCCCGGCAGCACGTTCCAACAACTCTGTAAAAAACCTGCCCTGCATATCTCTGTTAAACTTTGCCTCTCTCATCTTATAGTCATGTCCTCTAGTATTTAATTGCCATAGGTACTGACATCAGAACAATAAAATTCTTACTTGCAGCAGCATAGTAGTCCTGTAAACACAATACACATAGATAAGATATAATAAATAAAAATAGTAAATTAATAACAAAAAACTAGTGCAAAAATTAAACCCAAAGCCCTTGGTGCCCTTGGTGCCCTTGGTGCCCTTGGTACCCTTGGTGCCCCTTGGTGCCCTTGGTGTCCTTGGTGCCCTTGGTACCCTTGGTACCCTTGTGCCCTTGGTGCAACCAAAGACACTCCATAGATGTTTATTGCTGAGGTTAGTGTTGTGTAGTGTTCCAGAGTCTGATGGTTGCTGGAAAAAACAGTTTCTTGAACTTAGTGGTCATGGTTTTCAGCTCGATACCTTCTTCTCTGTAGTAGGAATGAAATAAGAGCATGGCCAGGGTGGTGTG
>CM075977.1:303912273-303980453 GCA_038087875.1 Malacoraja senta | reverse complement strand
GCCATCTTTCAATCCATATTCACACTGATTTCACAATGTATGAAAGAAGTTTAGTTTAGTTTAGTGACAAAGTGCGGAAACAGGCCCTTCGGCCCGCCAAGTCGATGCCCACCAGCGATTCTCATACACTAGCACGATCCTACACACTACAGACAATTTACAATTTCTCCCAAAGCCAATTAACCGACAAACCTGTATGTCTTTGGAGTGGGGGAGGAAACCACAGCACCTGGAGAAAACAAAGCGGTCACAGGGAGAGCGTTCAAACTCCATACAGACATACGGTCTATGGCACTGTAAGGTAGCAACTCTACCTATGCGCCACTGTGCTGCCTCCTTAACAGTCAATGTAGTACTTATTAACTCGTTGGCACTACTATAGTGCAAGAAAGGTCAAGAGTCATAGGTTGATACAGCACGGAATCAGGATCCCCAGCCCAATGTGCCCATACCAGCCATCAATTACATTTCCATACGAATCCCATTTTTCAAAGGTTCAAAGGTCAGTTTATTGACACGTGTACCAGTTAAGGTACAGTGAAACTCGAATTACCATACAGCCATTCTAAAAAAAACCAACGCACTGTGATGGAAGGCAATAAAGTCCAATCTTCATCCTCTTTATTCTCCCGCAATCGGGGCAGTCGAACCATCCGCAGTCGGGGCGATCGAAGCTCCTGCGTCGGGGCGATCGAAGCTCCTGCGTCGGGGCGATCGAAGCTCCTGCGTCGGGGCGATCGAAGCTCCTGTGGCTTGGAGCTCCCAAAGTCGGTCTCTAACCAAGGACCGCAAGCTCCACGATGTTAAAGTCCGCAGGCTCTCGCGGCTGGAACTCCCGAAGTCGGTCTCCAGCAGAGGCCGCAGGCTCCTCGGTGTTAGGCCGCAGTGCGGACGGAGATACGATACGGAAAAATATCGCATTTCCATCGAGGTGCAAAGAGTAGGAGTAAACGGGTCCTTTTCAGAATAGCAGGCAGTGACTAGTGGGTACCGCAAGGCTCAGTGCTGGGACCCCAGCTATTTACAACATATATTAATGATCTACATGAGGGAATTGAATGCAACATCTCCAAGTTTGCGGATGACACGAAGCTGGTGGGCAGTGTTAGCTGTGAGGAGGATGCTAGGAGGCTGCAAGGTGACTTGGATAGGTTGGGTGAGTGGGCAAATGCATGGCAGATGCAGTATAATGTGGATAAATGTGAGGTTATCCACTTTGGTGGCAAGAACAGGAAAGTAGACTATTATCTGAATGGGGGCCGATTAGGAAAAGGGGAGATGCAATGAGACCTGGGTGTCATGGTACACCAGTCATTGAAAGTAGGCCTGCAGGTGCAGCAGGCAGTGAAGAAAGCGAATGGTATGTTTAGCAATGTTACAAAATTTTGAGATTTTAAAAATAAAGTCTGCAATTTATCCCATCAGATAAAGCATAAAAAGAAGTTTAATTTGACACTTAATTCACTTTCATATCTTCAGTATTAAAAAAGTTATGGCCATTATCATACTCAGAAATTAGCATCTAGTTCCCTATTGCTTTTCCATTGACTTAACACAAAAGCTGTGATCGAGGACAGTTAAAAGCCCATAGCTTTCTTAAAAATTATGGTAACTGAAAGAAATTTTCAGGTATTATAGATTGAAGCATTCTGAAACAAATATGAAACAATCTTACTTCGAAGACATGAAAGTAAAGCATATAATTAGTTAGTTACCTAATTGTAGCTAATTACAAAATTCAATTACTAGATCTAAACATCTATCAATTTCTTAAGAATAGATTAACATTTTTAAATAGCCTAAGTGTCCAAATAACAGTCACACAATAATTCACAATATAACATAATTTTTAAATCTAATTTTCATGAATTTACAGGCCAAATGGAAGGAATTAAATGTTTAATACCTGTAAATTAATGGGGATTTAAATTCATCTTGCGAGTGAGGATTACTGGAACGCGATCTTTTGGAACGTTGATTTGCGGTGAATTTAACCCGTATTGGCATGAAAAATACTGCCGTTAATTCGGGGAATAAAATCACCGTGTCGCATGACAAAATGTGAATTAAAGGCTTCTTAAGAAGCACTTTTATACATTTAAAGAAAGCACTTTCGTTTACCTGTCCATTGTGTGAAATCCGTCCCCGTTATCGGCGTTGACGCTTCAGGAGCTGCTTTTAAAATGACTGTAGCGCTGACATTGACGATTTAATAAAAATAAAAAATTCACAAAACGCCGGTAGGAACGATTTTGTCAGCCAAGGTTTGTACTCCAACAAAATATTTCCAGGACAAGGGAGGAGAAACCGCGTTTTAACCCCGCCCCCCCCTTAAAGGCGCCAAAATCGTGCACACGGCCAGTGGCAGAATTACAGCGCGACTGAAGGTAAGTTTTGTAACATACCTAGTATGTTAGCTTTCATAGCAAAAGGATTTGAGTACAAGATAAGATAGATACATTTATTTGTCACATGTACCAATTGGTACAGTGAAATGTGTGGTCGCCATACAGCCATACGAATAATAAAGAGCACAGAACACGATAGTTTTTAACACAGACATCCCCACACAGCGGGATCAAAGTTTCCCCACTGTGAGGGAAGGCTCCAAAATTCAGTCATCCTCTGCTGTTGTCCTCTGTTGTCCTCCCGTGGTCGGGGGCTCCCGAGCCCCCGCTGTCGCCGCTACGGGCGGCCCGATGTTCAAGCCCGCTCGCCGGGGTGATGGAAGTCCGACGTCGGGACTGGAGGGCATCCTCAGCAGCTTGGACATCCGAAACGGCCACCTCCTACCAGAGTCCGTGGCTCCCGAAGTCCACAGGCCGCGCCGGGCGGAGATTCAACGCTGGCGGCCCTCGGCAAATGGCCCCAGGTCTCTGCAATGTTGAAGACAGCGCCGGCCGCATTGGAAGCTCTCCCAAACCACAGCTCCGTGGTGTTGGAGCAGCGGCCCAACGCTCCGGAGCTCCAAACGGCGATCCAGGTGAGGCATCGCCCGCTCCGCTCTGCGGTGACTCCAGCGCTGCGCCGCTGCTGTTGAAGCTCTGGTCCAGTCCTCGGCAGGAAAGGCCGCTCCAATCCAGGTGGTAGGCCACGAGGAGGGGGGCGAGGATGCGACACGGAGAAATAGTCGCGTCCTCGCCAGGAAACGACTGGGAAACAGTTTCCCCCTTACCCTACCCGCTCCCCCACATAGAACAGTTAAAGGAATCCCCAAAACAAACTTTAAAACTGACTAAAAATAAAAAAAAAGATTGAAAAACGAACAGACTGTGGACAGAGGCTGCCTTCAATGCGGCGCCCCTAGTGGCCACATTGAAGGCCACTTATAGGAGTATAGGAGCAGGGAGGTTCTACTGCAGTTGTACAGGGTCTTGGTGAGACCACACCTGGAGTATTGCGTACAGTTTTGGTCTCCTAATCTGAGGAAAGACATTCTTGCCATAGAGGGAGTACAGAGAAGGTTCACCAGACTGATTCCTGGGATGGCAGGACTTTCATATGAAGAAAGACTGGATACACTTGGCTTGTACTCGCTAGAATTTAGAAGATTGAGGGGGATCTTATAGAAACTTACAAAATTCTTAAGGGGTTGGACAGGCTAGATGCAGGAAGATTGTTCCCGATGTTGGGGAATTCCAGAACAAGGGGTCACAGTTTAAGGATAAGGGGGAAGTCTTTTAGGACCAAGATGAGAAAAACATTTTTCACACAGAGAGTGGTGAATCTGTGGAATTATCTGCCACAGAAGGTAGTTGAGGTCAGTTCATTGGCTATATTTAAGAGGGAGTTAGATGTGGCCCTTGTGGCTAAAGGGATCAAGGGGTATGGAGAGAAGGCAGGTACAGGATACTGAGTTGGTTGATCAGCCATGATCATATTGAATGGCGGTGCAGGCTCGAAGGGCCGAATGGCCTACTCCTGCACCTATTTTCTATGTTTCTGTCTATGTAAGAGATAAAAAAAAGTTTCCCACAACCCCCCACATATAACAGGCTAAAGAACATTAAAACATACATTTAACACATGCTAAAAAACAACAAAGAAGGAAGGGACAAGACAAACTGTTGGCGAGGCGGCCATTGGGGGCGCCAGCCAGTGGTCAAACCGTCAGCCCTTCTATGTCATTGCATTTTGCGTTTATTTAATAGTTCTTCATTATTATGAGAGTACCTGTCTCCATCACACCCTGAGATTGTATTCCAGAGTTCAACTGCCTTATGAGCGAAATAAATCACCCTAAAATCCCTCAATATTACCTTGCCCTTTCTTTAAACTTGTACACTCTGATTATAGCTGTCCCTGCCATTATACCTCATTTAGGATCACACTAACCCTTCTCCAATCCAAGAAAGCAAATCCAACCTCTCCTTCCATTCCCCAGAACTGAAACACATCATCTCAGGCAACATCCTGGTGAACCTCCTCTGTACCCTCCAGTGCAATCACACACTTCTTACTGTGTGATCACCAGAACTACTCACAGCAATCGTCATAGAGATGCAGTATTCCTGTTGTCCTTTCATTTAACCATTGCATTCCTTCTCCCTCTGTCCATCCCCCACCTTTGTTATCCTACTAATTTCACTGCTGTGCTGCTTAGTTTCACAGTTTGTATCCTGTCGTTATCACATTCTCCACAGCCAACAATGGACCATTGTGGGCTCCACCTTTCCTTGATCATCATTGCCGGCATTGATTTGTTCTTTCCATACCTTTCATTCATATCTCTAGTTTCCCTCTACCCAACTCTCAATCTGAAGGTTCTTATACTCCACCATTTTGTGTCTATCTTTGAGTGATCTTTCAGAAACAAGGGTTCTGAACTTAAAGAAAGGTAACTTGAGGGTCTGAGACGTGAATTGGCCAAGATAGACTGGCAATTGATTCTTAAAGGGTTGACGGTGGATATGCAATGGAAGGCATTTAAAGGCTGCATGGATGAACTACAACAATTGTTCATCCCAGTTTGGCAAAAGAATAAATCAGGGAAGGTAGTGCATCCGTGGATAACAAGGGAAATCAGGGATAGTATCAAAACAAAAGATGAAGCATACAAATTAGCTAGAAAAAGCAGCCTACCGGAGGACTGGGAGAAATTCAGAGTCCAGCAGAGGAGGACAAAGGGCTTAATTAGGAAAGGGAAAATAGATTATGAAAGAAAACTGGCAGGGAACATAAAAACTGACTGCAAAATATTTTATAGATATGTGAAGAGAAAAAGATTAGTTAAAACAAATGTAAGTCCCTTGCAGTCAGAAACAAGTGAATTGATCATGGGGAACAAGGACATGGCAGACCAATTAAATAACTACTTTGGTTCTGTCTTCACTAAGGAAGACTTAATTAATCTGCCGGAAATAGCAGGGGACCGGGGGTCAAAAGATGGAGGAACTGAGTGAAATCCAGGTTAGCCGGGAAGTGGTGCTAGGTAAATTGAATGGATTAAAGGCCGATAAATCCCCAGGGCCAGATAGGCTGCATCCCAGAGTGTTTAAGGAAGTAGCCCCAGAAATAGTCGATGCATTAGTGATAATTTTTCAAAACTCTTTAGATTCTGGAGTAGTTCCTGAGGATTGGAGGGTAGCTAATGTAACCCCACTTTTTAAAAAGGGAGGGAGAGAGAAAACGGGGAATTACAGACCAGTTAGTCTAACATCGGTAGTGGGGAAACTGCTAGTCAGTTATTAAAGATGGGATAGCAGCACATTTGGAAAATGGTGAAATCATTGGACAAAGTCAGCATGGATTTATGAAAGGTAAATCATGTCTGACGAATCTTATAGAATTTTTCGAGGATGTAACTAGTAGAGTGGATAAGGGAGAACCAGTAGATGTGTTATATCTGGACTTTCAGAAGGCTTTCGACAAGGTCCCACATAAGAGATTAGTATACAAACTTAAAGCACATGGTATTGGGGGTTCAGTATTGATGTGGATAGAGAACTGGCTGGCAGACAGGAAGCAAAGTGTAGGAGTTAACGGGTCCTTTTCAGAATGGCAGGCAGTGACTAGTGGGGTACCGCAAGGCTCAGTGCTGGGACCCCAGCTATTTACAATAATATTAATGATTTGGACGAGGGAATTGAATGCAACATCGCCAAGTTTGCGGATGACACAAAGCTGGAGGGCAGTGTTAGCTGTGAGGGGGGTGCTAGGAGGCTGCAAGATTACTTGGATGGGCTGGGTGAGTGGGCAAATGCATGGCAGATGCAGTACAATGTGGATAAATGTGAGGTTATCCACTTTGGTGGCAAAAACAGGAAAGTCGACTATTACCTGAAAAGGGGAGATGCAACGAGACCTGGGTGTCATGGTACACCAGTCATTGAAAGTAGGCATGCAGGTGCAGCAGGCAGTGAAGAAAGCGAATGGTATGTTAGCATTCATAGCAAAAGGATTTGAGTATAAGAGCAGGGAGGTTCTACAGCAGTTGTACAGGGTCTTGGTGATACCACACCTGGAGTATTGCGTACAGTTTTGGTCTCCTACTCTGAAGAAGGACATTCTTGCCACAGAGGGAGTGCAGAGAAGGTTCACCAGACTGATTCCTGGGATGTCAGGACTTTCATATGAAGAAAGAATGGATAGACTCGGCTTGTACTCGCTAGAATTTAGAAGATTGAGGGGGGATCTTATAGAAATTTACAAAATTCTTAAGGGGTTGGATAGGCAAGATGCAAGAAGATTGTTCCCGATGTTGGGGAAGTCCAGAACAAGGGGTCACAGTTTAAGGATAATGGGGAAATCTTTTAGGACTGAGATGAGAAAAACATTTTTTACACAGAGAGTGGTGAATCTCTGGAATTCTCTGCCACAGAATGTAGTTGAGGCCAGTTCATTGGCTATATTTAAGAGGGAGTTAGATGTGGCCCTTGTGGCTAAAGGGATCAGGGGGTATGGAGAGAAGGCAGGTACAGGATACTGAGTTGGATGATCAGCCATGATGATATTGAATGGCGGTGCAGGCTCGAAGGGCCGAATGGCCTACTCCTGCACCTATTTTCTATTTTTGTATGTTTCTATATAGTTGCACTTTAACCTCCATGCTCTTCTCTGCTGTGCCCTGGCTAATGAAAGCAGGTATCCTGTAACCTCCTGACTTCGGGCATTCTTTGACATGTACACCAATATCTCTCCCTTCCTCAGGTGATATCCAATTTAATCACAAGATTTCCCCAGGCAATGAATAGCACAAAATAGTTAATAAATGATCAGATCATCTGTTTTGTGTGTTATGCATGCCAGGAAAGCGCTCCTTCTGTTCTTCTGACAAGTGTGTGGCAGCTTCTGCATTCACCTGAGAGGTATTTCAATCACCAGATATGAGTAGTCTTCAATGAAACTACATGGATGACTTAAGGGCCTGTCCCACTTTCATGACCTAATTCACGACCTCTGACGAGTTTGCCCTTGACTTATACTCGCAGCATGGTCGTCACGAGGTCGTAGGAGGTCGTAGGTAGGTTGTAGATAGGTCGTGATGCTAGTCGTAGGTACTCGTGGCATCAAGTAGGTCGGGCGTTTATTCTAGCCTGATGAAAAATGTCCACGAGTAAAAAAGATCATGAATTAGGTTGTGAAAGATTGTTAAGGGCTTGGACATGCTAGAGGCAGGAAACATGTTCCCGATTTTGGGGGAGTCCAGAACCAGGGGCCACAGTTTAAGAATAAGGAGTAAGCCATTTAGAATGGAGATGAGGAAACACTTTTTCTCACAGAGAGTGGTGAGTCTATGGACTTCTCTGCCTCAGAGGGCGGTGGAGGCAGGTTCTCTGGATGCTTTCAAGAGAGAGCTAGATAGGGCTCTTAAAAATAGCGGAGTCAGGTGATATGGGGAGAAGGCAGGAACGGGGTACTGATTGGGGATGATCAGCCATGATTGCATTGAATGGCGGTGCTGGCTCGAAGGGCCGAATGGCCTACTCCTGCACCTATTGTCTATTGTCTATTGAAAGTGGGACAGGCCCTTTAATGCATCAGCAATTCCTATTGATACAAACCCCATTTTCCTTTGTCAGACAAATATATTTGTTACCATGGTCTGTCAGATGCCAGATTAATTTACGGTTCTTCGAATTTGCAGTTAACTTTTTGATGATCCTTCACGTTTCCTCATTAGCTTTTTCATTTAGAACGTTTCTATTTCCGTAAGCAACTGTGAATATGCTGGCGTAGAACGTAACTCAGCGGGTGAGGCAACATCTCTGGACGACATGGATAGGCAGCGTTTAGGGTCGTGACCCTTTTTCAGATTGTGTCCAGACGCAAGACTCAGCACTTGCAAAATTCTAGCAGCTGCAGTTCCTTATGTCTGCTATGTGAGTATGCCGTCAATGTGTTAGTCATAGTAGTTGAAAACTGAGGATCCACGAAGTCCCATTCAATAACTTGCCCAGTTTTAATTACCATTGTAGACTATCAGTAAAGATATAGTTGAGAGTGTTATAAAATGGGAGGCATATCTAATATTGTCCATTTAACAATTTTAACCATATTTGTTCCTTGTATAACTGCTTCTCCCATTGAGTTAATCCAGAGCTTTTCGAAAAATGTTTGTATGATCGTACTTCAGGGAATGTGTAAGTAACTCCCTCTGCTGGTACAAACCATAGCATCCTTCACAAGGAAACGCATAATTGATCACAAAGTAATTAACACCCTCTGTGTTTCAAGCCATGGAGTTTGGATACACAGGAATACGATTCTTGAGCCGTGTACTCTTGAATGATCAGCATTAAAGTGGAGTAATGTGATTGTATGAACGTCCTCATCTTCATACTATCCCTGAGGTGCTGCTATTTAACTTTTTGCCTCGTTCCCTATATTCCCTATATTCAAAGAAACATAGAAAGGTACAGGAGTAGGCCATTCGGCCCTTCGAGCCAGCACCGCCATTCAATGTGATCATGGCTGATCATCCAGAATCAGTACCCCATTCCTGCCTTCTCCCCATATCCCTTGATTCCATTAGCCCTAAGAGCTATATCTAACTCTCTTGAAAACATCCAGTGAATTGGCCTGCAATGCCTTCTGTGGCAGAGAATTTCACAGATTCACTACTCTCTGGGTGAAAAAGTTTTTCCTCATCTCAGTCCTACGTGGCCTACCCCTTATTCTTAAACTGTGACCCCTGGTTCTGGACTCCCCCAACATCGGGAACATTTTTCCTGCATCTAGCCTGTCCAATACGATGCGAGTTTACCCAAGAGCTCTTCCGAGTTTAAAAAAAAGTCAAACTCGTGCTAATTACGTAGAATGTATGTAGCGGGTATGTCGGAGCTCATGGATGTCTCGTAGCAGGTCGTAATGCTAACGGCAGGTACTCGGGAAACGCGGTAACTCGTGAAGTTTTTTCAACAGTGTGAAAAATTTCCAAGAGTAAAGAAATACTCGTGATGAAGTACTACGTTTGATTTTTTTTAAACTCGGGAGAGCTCTTGGGTAAACTCGCATCATGGGACAGGGGCTTAAGCCCAGTCGATCCATTCTTTCATCATATTTCAGTCCTGCCAACCCGGGAATTAACCTGGTGAACCTACGCTGCACTCGAAGAATGTCCTTCCTCAAATTAGGAGACCAAAACTGCACACAATACTCTAGGTGAGGTTTCACCAGGGCCCTGAACAACTGCAGTCGAACTTCACTGCTCCTATACTCAAATCCTCTTGCTATGAAGGCCAACATGCTATTTGCTTTCTTCACTGTCCATTGTACCTGCATGCTTACTTTCAGTGACTGACGCACAATGACACCCACGTCTCATTGTACCCCCTCTTTTCCTAATCAGACACCATTCAGATTATAATTTGCCAATTTACTCTTGCCACCAAAGTGGATAAGATCACATTTATCCACATCTGCCAAGCATCTGCCCACTCACCCAACCTATTCAAGTCACCCTGCAGCCTCATAGCATCCTCTTCACAGCTCATACTGCCACTGCCACCCAACTGTGTGTCATCCGCAAACTCGGAGATGTTACATTTATTTCCTTTGTCTAAATCGTTAATACAGTATATATATTGTAAATAACTGGGGTCCCATCACTGTGCCTTGCGGCACCCCACTAGTCACTGCCTGCCAATCTGAAAAGGACCCGTTAATTCCTACTCTTTGCTTCCTGTCTGCCACCAGTTCTCTATCCATGTCAATACCCTACCCCCAATATCATATGCTCTAATTTTGCACATTAATCTATTGTGTAAAGCGCTTTGAAAGTCCAGATCCACCACATTCACTGGCTCTCCCTTACCCATTCTACTTGTTACATCTTCAAAAAATTCAAGAAGATTAGTCAAGCATGATTTCCCCTTCATAATTCCATACTGACTTTGACCGATCCTGTCACTGCTTTCCAAATGCGCTGCTATTACATCTTTAATAATCGACTCAAGCATCTTCCCCAGTACCAATGTCAGAATTGGTCTATAATTCCCTGTTTTCTCTCTCCCTCCTTTCTTAAAAAGTGGGGTTACATTAGCTACCCTCCAGTCCACAGGAACTGATCCAGAGTCTATAGAACATTAGAAAATGATCACCAATGCATCCATGCTTTCTAGGGCCACCTCCTTGAGTACTCTGGGATGCAGACCATCAGGCCCTGGGGATTTATCTGCCTTCACTCTGCAAGACCTCATCATTTTTCTTACCTTTTGTACCAATGTGCACAACTACCGCTGGCTGCTCCCCCCCCCCTTGAGAATGTTCTACAACCTCTCCAAAACATCTTGGACCCTAACACCAGTAGGCAACACACCATCCTGGAGTCTCATTTGCTGCCACAGAATCTCCTGTCAGTCCCCTAACTAATGAGTCTCCTATGACTATAGCCCTATTTTACGTCACCCTACCCTGCTTGGTGCCATAGGCTTGGCTGCTGCTGTTGCTCTCCTCTGAACATACACCTCCTCTCCCTCAACACCAACCAAATGGGAAATACCTGTTTTGGAAGGGTGTGTTGGTTGGCATGGGCAAGTTGGGCCAAGGGGCCTGTTTCTCCGCTGCATGGCTCTATGACTCTATGACTTATACCAGTCCCTTAACTGCCACCCCTACTGCAGTGAAGCCAAAGAAGGGTTACAAAAAATATTTAAATTTACCTTGCCTTTTATTGACTAATCCAGTGATTCAAAAATCATTTATTTTGCTGCTGATGTTAATCCTTCAAAAATGTGTTGAAAACTTTATTGTTTGTTCTGCCTGATTACATGCTGTCTTCACATGAATATCAATGTAAATGAGTAGTATGTAAACATACCGACTAGGAAATGATACATGTGGTGCAACAATGACTTAAAAATGATGCTTTCAAATAAACTTTTTATGGACCCAAGGTCAATTTGACAAGGACAATTTAAGTAAATGTTTTTCTCACGACTCAATAAGTTTTAATACAAAATAAAACTACGTAAAAGGTGTAAAAGATTGAGTGCTATATTACAGCCAGGTCCGTGTTTACTTCAAAGCAGCATTTTTGGTTTACACCGATGCAAAACCCCAGGCATTATTTACAATGTTAAATTAGTATGAAATGTATTTAAGTGTTTTCATGTGTTCCTTAAGGGCCTGTCCCACTTAGGCGACTTTTTAGGCAAGTGCAGGAGACACCGCGCTCGCCACATGATCGTCTCATGGTCGCCACATGTTCGCTGGTGGTCTCTGGTGTGTCTCCTTCATGGTCGCGAGGAGTTCCCGCATTCTGGGAACTACTCGCGGCCTCAGTATGGTCGCCACAAATTTTTCAACATGTTGAAAAATTTTCTGTGACCAAAAATTGGTCGCCATGGAGAAAATCGATACTGTTGTAGTTATGTAGTTATAGGTAGTTGAGCTAGTCGTAGGTAGTTATAGTTAATCGCCTTTGCTGACCGGGCATTTTCATTGGCTCATTGGGGGGAAAAAACGTAAGCACGAGTTTTCAGAACCAAGGAGAACCGACCGGTGGTTAAATGCCCGCCAAACTTCACAGCTGTGTATCTCTGGCTTATTAAAAGTTGTCTGGCTTCTTAAAAGTGTCTCCACTCCTTCTCCCCCCCTTCTACCCCCTTCTCCCCTCCCCCTCTGTTTTAAAGCACATTACACTATGATAGCCGTCTTAACCCTCCTGTTCATCGCGGTGTGTGTCTGTATCACCTTGGCTTTGCACCGTGTGAATTTCAGACAGTGCTCCCCTGCTTTTCCTGTCCCCCGCCTTTGTGATGTGTGTGTGTGTTCCACTCTGACACTTGCCGTACCAGTTCCTGGTTTTTCAGCGAGTGCCGCGAACTTGACAGTCGCCGGCAGTTCGCTGAAAAATCGCCCAAGTGGGACAGGCCCTTTGCTTTTTTCAATTGAAAATAATGTTCTTTTTAAAAAAATGTTTTTAGTTGTTATTGAATGTCAAAGGACTTTTGTTCAAGCTGTTTGACAGTTTTCACAGCTAGTCCAGGCTAGGGTCATGGTTTAATAGGCTGCAAAAGCATTTATTTGAGAAGTTGAAACAGAAGGTCCTGGACTGTGCAGTTCCTTGCTGAGCAGGTTGGAGCTGGGCTCTATGGAGTGATTTGTTTCAAGGGATTCACTCACAATGAGCAGGTGTTATGACTCCCGAAAGCAGGCATTTCAGAGTCGCGTAACATGCCCAAAAGCCAGGTTTACGTTAAAAAATAGTTTAATTATTGATAACACCCCAAAACCCAAACCTGCTTCCAACAACCCAGACAAGGATGAATGGATTAATAAACAACTTAAAGGTGCTCAGGCCAGTCACGCGATGGACCGTCGAATCCGAGGCTCTAAACCTGCCTAAAAGAAAGCTATCCCTGAAACAAAATACTGATAATGTCTAAGGACAGCCCAATCCAATATTTGGTACTACGAAATGATGGAATTACACGAAGTTCTATGCCATGTGGCCGGGCCTTTCACAGCTCACACCAGCACAACCTCACGAGGCCGGGTCGTCACCGAAAGAGAAAGAACTCTGGGAAATCTTCCATTTATACTGGGGATGAGTCAGCCGTCACCTGACGCAGCCTGGCCAATCAGGTACAGGATCCTTCCAGCCTGCACTTGGGGAAGAAACAGAGGTTAACACACCACATTGACCAGGAGGGGGAGCGTGTCACACCCCCACCCAAAGATACTGAATAAGTTTTGGAAGAGAGAAAAAACACCACCAAATTCCCGAAACTATTCAGGAGCTAAACTCCACTGGCGCGACAAGGCGTCAGCCAAGACATTATCCTTGCCACGGATATGCCTGACCTCCAGGTTATAGTCTTGCAGCTGCAAACTCCAGCTCATTAACTGGCGGTTCTTATTTTTCATATTATTCAAAAATACCAACGGATTATGATCCGTGAGTACGATGACAGGGACATTCGAGGAGCCAACATAAACCTCAAAATGGTTCAGAGACCTCAACATAGCAAGGGCTTCTTTCTCAATGGTGGAGTACCACTTCTGATGACGATTAAACTTCTTAGAGAAGTACGAAACTGGATGCTCCACCCCATCTGAATCATCCTGTAGAAGAACTCCCCCAACCCCACGATCACTAGCATCCACTGCCAGCTTAAATGGAAGCTCAAAATCAGGTGCCGCAAGCACAGGTGCGCGCACCAGAAGACTTTTTGTATGATCAAAGGCTTGTTGACACTCTGCGGACCACACAAAAACTACCTTCGGACTCAGCAAATCCGTCAAAGGGGCAGCCACCGCAGAGAAGTTTGGACAGAATCCCCTATAGTACCCAACCATAGCCAGATACCTAAAGAGTTCAGTCCTCAAGGTTGGAGCAGGAAAAGCGACAATATGCTCCACCTTTTCCTTGAGAGTGCGAACCTGACCCTGGCCCACCACCTTACCCAGATACATTACCGTGGCCTGGCCAAATTCACACTTCCCCAGATTGATAGTGAGATTTGCATCCGCTAGCCGATGTAATACCTCCTTCAGATGACCGAACTGTTCGATCCACGACCTGGAGCACACAACCAAATCATCAAGGTATGCCTCACAGAAGGTCAAACCAGACAAAACCATGTTGACCAATCGTTGGAAAGTTGCCGGCGCATTGCGCATCCCAAATGCCATCACCGTATACTGCAGAAAGTTATCAGGCGTAACGAACGCAGAGATCTCCCTCGCCCGCCCAGTCAAGGGAACTTGCCAATACCCTTTTAACAAGTCCAATTTGGACACAAACGACGCACTTCCCACATGATCCACGCAATCCTCCATTCGTGGGAGAGGAGAGCAATCCGGCTTAGTTACACCGTTTACTTTCTGAAAGTCCGTGCAAAACCTGTCCTCCCCATTTGCCTTCGTAGCCAGTTGACACGGAGAACTCCACGGACTACAACTAGATTCAGCAATGCCATGCCGCAGCATATAGTCAACCTGACTCCCTAGACGATGACGCTTGTCAGGGTTGACCCGATACGGATGCTGTTTAATGGGCGCAGCACCGGCCACGTCAATGTCATGCTGCAGCACAGACATCTGAGAAGGCACATCCGAGAACAGTGACCCATTTGACTTCACCAAACAAAGCAGATCACCCCGCTGACTTTCAGTGAAATGCGACAAACGCAAGGGAAGCGACTCCAAAGCCTCAGAGTTACACAGCCTTCCCTGCGTCACTGCCTCCGACAACCGTGCCTCACCCACATCACCACCCGTGTCAGGGGGCAGCACCACTGCAGCCAAAACAGGCTTAGATGAAACCGAAGGACACATCACCTCCCCATCAACCTCCACAGGCTCCCGCTCATAGCACTGCCCCATCATGTTGACATGACAAAGCCGAGTCCCACGCCCTCGATCAGGGGTACCAATAACATAATCCCTTTCACCAACCTTCTTAACCACCTGATAGGGACCGCTATACCGAGCCTGCAGACTCGAACCAGGAATAGGCAACAACACCAGGACCTTGTCACCTGGAGAAAAATTCCTACTCGAAGCTTTCCTGTCGAACCACTTCATTACCTGACCAAAAACCTTCGACATGAAGCTGGAACCTTGGTCACCCTGCACCACCTTGGGTAAACCGAACAACGAAAAAAACTTAGTGTGAGACTTCACAATAGTAGGGGCAGTAATTCTACGCAAAGGGACCACCTCCGGAAAGCGGGTAGACGCACACATAATTGTCAATAAAAACTTGTTCCCCCCCTTTGTCCGAGGTAGAGGACCCACACAATCAACTAGAATCCGCTCAAACGGTTCATCGACCACAGGGATTGGATACAAAGGCGCAGGAACAATCGACTGGTTCGGCTTTCCTGCCACCTGGCAAATGTGACAACACCTGCAATGCTGTTTCACGTCCTTCTTCAACCCTGGCCAAAAAAATTCCGTAAGATACGGTCATTCGTCTTATTGACTCCCAAATGTCCACCCAGAACACCATCATGAGCCAAACAGAGTATCTCGTCCCTATACCGACGAGATATTACAATCTGATCAACCACGCTCCAATCATCATGCCCAGATACATCCAAGGGAGACCACTTTCGCATCAGCAAGCCCTCCCTTAGAAAATACCCCTTTGCTGTGGAATCCATATCCCCTTCAGGCACCGCGCGGTCGAACAGCTCAGACAAACTTGGATCACTCTTTTGCTCCTCAATCAGCCGGTCACTTGACAGCGACAGCGGCCCATTTTCAGACACTATCTCATCTTGAGATGTAGAAACACCCTTCACAACACAGGATCCCTCATCCAGATCCCCCAAAATGCTCTCACTCAGGTCCACTACATCCTCAAACTTCGCCTGGCTCTCAGCCATAGCCCCCGTGACAGCACAAGCTGCGAAGATCGTCGGATGCTGCATAGCCAACCCATCAGGACTCCGCACCATCGGAACAGCCGTTACCTCAGGAGTAACCAAAACTCCATCTCCTGCCAAATCATTCCCCAAAATCACTGAAACTCCCTCAACGGGAAAACACGGCCGTAACCCAACAGTTACCCGGCCTCGAGACTCACGGTATGCAAAGGTACTACCATGTCATCCATCCCGAATCCTACCACAGGGACACTTGACCCAATCGATGATTCCGCAGAAAACGGCAGTACATTATCCACTTTAAAGGACTGAGCAGCACCAGTATCACGCAAGATGGATACTGGAACTCTATCGCCCCCATCCTCCAGAGAAACAAAATCATTCATGACTAACGCAGAATCATCCCTACTCTTATCAGACTCAGGCACCTCAGGTACCACAGGTGCCTTCTGTGTACCCACCAAAGCCACAGTCTTTTCCTTTTTCTGCTTCCAAACAGGACACTCCTTAAACATGTGCCCTCCCCGTCTACAATAGTAGCACACAGGACATTCGCCAGTCCTCACATTTCCGTAAACCCTAGAAGGAACCCGGGAGCATCCAATTCCAACCCACGCAGCCTAATCACTGCCCTTTTGGTTTCCTCCTCAAGCTCAAGCCGTTTCATTTCAAGAACATGCATGAGCTCCATTTTTCGTGCCTCAAGCTCCATCTCCCTCAGTTTAATTACGGCCTACATGTTCTGACCAGGCTGAATGGAAGGTGTGGGACTGTCTGCACAGCCAGGCACAACCCCACTCTCCACCAACGCAGCCCACACCATCGATTTAATTACTTGTTTCTTTGCATGTGGGTCAATAGGCACTTCATAATTCCCTGCCAGCCAAATCAAATGCTCTTTCGTACCTCGATCAAACAACTCCCGACTAGGAGCTTCAATAAAGTCCTTCCATCTAGACTCCATATCAAATGTAGCCAATGCACCAGCTAAACCCTGGGCACCACTGCTACCACAAATAGGGAAGAAAACCTCCCTCACAACACACAGAGACTTCCTCAGTCCAGAAGCCTCCCAAAAACCCCCACAAACCTCTAGGGTCCTCAAAACCAAGTAGCCAAAACACCAGCCAAACCCTGGCTCCAATGCTATCACAGAAAGAGAAAAAATATCTTTCCTTAGCAACACACACAGACTTCCTCAGTCCAGAAGACTCAATTCAAATGTAGCCAAAGCACCAGCTAAACCCAGGGCACCAATGCTACCTCAAACAGGGAAAAAAAATTCCCTCACAACACACACAGGCTTCCTCAGTCCAGAAGCCTTCCAAAAAACCCCACAAACGTCTAGGGTTCTTAAAACTTAGGACGAGCCCCCATTTTGTTACGACTCCTGAAAGCAAGCATTTCAGAGTCGCGTAACATAAGTCCAAAAGCCAGGTTTACGTTCAAAAATAGTTTAATTATTGATAACACCCCAAAACCCAAACCTGCTTCCAACAACCCAGACAAGGATGAATGGATTAATAAACAACTTAAAGGTGCTCAGGCCAGTCACGCGATGGACCGTCGAACCCGAGGCTCTAAACCTGCCTAAAAGAAAGCTATCCCTGAAACAAAATACCGATAACGTCTAAGAACAGCCCAATCCAATATTTGGTACTACAAAATGATGGAATTACACGAAGTTCTATGCCATGTGGCCGGGCCTTTCACAGCTCACACCAGCACAACCTCACGAGGCAGGGTCGTCACCGAAAGAGAAAGAACTCTGGGAAATCTTCCATTTATACTGGGGATGAGTCAGCCGTCACCTGACGCAGCCTGGCCAATGAGGTACAGGATCCTTCCAGCCTGCACTTGGGGAAGAAACAGAGGTTAACACACCACATTGACCAGGAGGGGGAGCGTGTCACAGCAGGTTTAACCATGGGTGAATAGCAAGCAAGGTCAGAGCACAACTTCAAGAAAATGATACACTTTGAGATGATTTCTCAAAAGGCATAGTCATAGAGTTAATCAGAATGGAAATAGGCCCTTCAGCCCAACTTGCCCACACCGACCAACATGTCCCATCTACACTAGTTCTATCTGCCTGCTTTTGGTCTATATCCCTCTAAACCTATCCAATTCATGTTCCTGTCTAAATGTTTCTTAAACATTGTAATAGTACATGCCCCAACTACCTCCTCCAGTGTAAAAAGTTACCATTTGTGTAAAACGTTACCCCTCAGGTTCCTATTAAATCTTCCCCCCCTCACCTTGAACACATGCCCTCTGGTTCTCAATTCCCCTAGTCTGGGCAAGAGACTGTGTTTACCCAATCTATTCCAAGCATGATTTTGTTCCAAACTTATTTGTCCCAATCTATTCCTGTAAGAACATCCCACATCCTCCTGTGAACCAAGGAATAGTCCTAGCCCGCTCAACCTTTCCCAATAGCTCAGGCCCTCGAATCCTGGCAACATCCTTGTAAATCTTCTCGGCACCCTTTCCAGCTTGACAGCATCTTTCGACTGACATGTTGCCCAAAACTGAACACAATACTCTAAATGTACTGTGATAACATTAAGAAGGACACAACGTGCTGGAGTAACTAAGCAGGTCAGGCAGCATCTCTGGAAAAATGTTCTCTAGAGATGCTGAGTAACACTGAGTTATTCCAGCACTTTGTGTCTTTTTTGGTAAACCAATATCTGCAGTTCCTTGTGTCTCTAGATAATATAAATGTTTGTTCTGTTCAGTTCAGTCAGTTCAGTTTCAGTCCGGTTTAGTTTATTGTCACATTAGGCTGAGGGTTTGTCTCCTAACCAGTCAGCAGAAGGACAATACATGAATACAGGGAGGGAGAGGGAGGGAGGGAGGGAGGGAGGGAGTGAGGAGGGAGATATATATATATATATATATATATATATATATATATATATAGATATATATATATCTCCTCTATGTCAATGGTGATGTCGAATAAAACTGGACGTCAGAGATGTGTTATTTACGAATGTATGAGTTAAGTTAGCCTCCAAATGCTGACATTTATCACAAATAGGAGAGATATGTGGGAAGATTCTATTTAGTTTTATTTTAGAGTAATGTAATCTATCTAATACTTTAAATTGTGATGTTATCAAGGCTTAACTTACATTTGGTTTTTCAGCAACTGCACCTTTTGTAATTATTAATGATTTCTTATATTCTTTATTGCTAACCAAATGGAACTTGAATGGCTTATCAGACGTTGAAGTTTGCTTTTTTACACTTCATTGGTTAAAGACCCAATTAAGCTTATTAGCACCTACCATTTCTGAACTACTATCAGCTGGCTTTCAACTTTCTTACGGCGACTCAATTATATCCACGTTGACATCTGGTGAGCAATAGACAATAGTCAATAGACAATAGGTGCAGGAGTAGGCCATTCGGCCCTTCGAGCCAGCACTGCCATTCAATGTGATAATGGCTGATCATGCACAATCAGTACCCCATTCCTGCCTTCTCCCCTTTTCCCTTAACTCGTTATCTTTAAGAGCTCTATCTAACTCGCTCTTGAAAGCATCCAGAGAATTGGCCTCCACTGCCTTCTGAGGCAGAGAATTCCACAGATTCACAACTCTCTGGATCATAACTTTAAAATGTTATATCATATAACTTTGATCATAAGTCTACTGTATCTTTACTTCACTGCAATTGGTTTGGCTTTGTGTATTTGAAATATGTTAAATATTTGAATGACCTTTTCTAGTGGCCACAATGCCCTACATTGATATCGACTGACACATTTCAGCATGGTGCTGAAAATCTGCAAGTGCCTTGAGTGGGTCAGAGACACGATCACGGTTATGTTGCCATTGCTTCCATCCCACGTAGAGCAAGCAGGCACTCCAATGTGCTGATATTGGCTAGCACAACTGACCAGGGAGGTCATAGGAATTAACCAACAGTCCCTTAACAGCGCCCAGAGAGCTGACAACTTCTGCACTCAATATCAGTCAGGTTTCTAAATTATTCGTTTTTTAATTGAATTGAATTGAATACATTTTATTAGCCAAGTATGTATACATACAAGGAATTTGACTTGGTGCTTTGCTTGCAAGTAACAATACGATATACAGTAGACAATTAAAAATAAAACATTATAATTTAAACATGTGAAGAATGAAGGCTACAAACTTTTGGCTGTTGAGTAGAGCTGCTGCTCGTGGAAAAAAGCTGCTTTAATGTCTGGCTGTGGCGGCTTTGACAGTCCGGAGTCGCCTTCCAGAGGGAAGTGCTTCAAAGAGTTTCTGGCCAGGGTGAGAGGGGTCAGAGATGATCTTACCCTCTCTCGTCCTGGCCCTTGCAGTGTACAGTTCATCGATGGGGGGAAGGTTGCAGCCAACAACCTTCTCAGCTGATCGAACTATGCGCTGCAGCCTCCGAATGTCGTGCTTGGTGGCTGAGCCAAACCAGACCATGGTGGAGAAGGTGAGGACAGACCCTACGATGGCCGTGTAAAACTAGACCATCATTGCCTGTAGCAGATTGTGTTTTCCCAGCTGCCGCAGGAAGTACATCCTCTGTTGGGCCTTTTTGACTGTGGAGTCGATGGTGGACTCCCATTTAAGGTCCCTGGAGATGATGGTTCCAAGGAACTTAAAATTTTCCACAGATGTAACTGTGGTGTTTTTGATGGTGAGTGGGGGGAGGGGAGGGGGGGCTCTCCTATGGTCTATAATCAATTCCACAGTCTTAAAGGCATTGAGCTCCAGGTTGTGCGATGGCACCAGGACGCCAACTGTCTGCAGGCAGATTCTTCCCCATCCTGGATTAGTCCAATCAGGGTTGTGTCTTCCGCAAATTTGAGAAGCTTGACAGAGGAGTCTGTGGAGGTGCAGTCGTTGGTGTAGAGAGAGTAAAGAAGAGGGGAGAGTACGTAGCCTTGCGGTGCTCCTATGCTGAGGGTCAGCGGGCCCAAGATGTGGTTTCATAACCTCACATGCTGCTTCCTGTCTGTCAGGAAGTTGGTGATCCACTGACAGAGGGGTTCAGGCACAGTCAACTGGGTGAGTTTGGAGTGGCTCTGGCACAATGGTATTGAATGCAGAGCCAAAATCCTTGCATAGGTCCCCTGGCGGTCTAGGTGCTGGAGGATGAAGTGCAGGCCTAGGTTGACTGTGTCATCCACTGATCTACTGATCTATGCAAACTGCAGAGGGTCCAGCAGAGTGCGAGTAGGTGTGAAGTGGTGATTGGGAAGGAGTGGGTGGGGAGGGAGGGAGGGAGGGAGGGAGGGAGGGAGGGAGGGAGGGAGGGAGGGAGGGAGGGAAGGGGGGAGGGGGGAACAGGGTTATATTTTTGTCTATTGAACCTGCAGTAGAAGTCGTTCAGGTCGTTGGTCATCTGACGATTTTCCAAGGAGCGGGGGATTTTCCTCTTGTCGCTGGTGTTTCTTGCAAGCCCTTCCACACTGAAGAAGAGTCACTAGCTGAGAACTTGCTCCTCAACTTCTCAGAGTACCTCTCCTTGGCAGTTCTGATTCCTCTTCTCAGCTTGTACTTGGCCTGTCTGTAGAGGTTTGCATCCCCGCTCCTGTAAGCCTCATCTGTAGATTGGCAGAGCTGTCTGAGTTCTGCAGTAAACATAGAAACATAGAAACATAGAAAATAGGTGCAGGAATAGGCCATTCGGCCCTTCGAGCCTGCACCGCCATTCAATATGATCATGGCTGATCATCCAACTCAGTATCCTGTACCTGCCTTCTCTCCATACCCCCTGATCCCTTTAGCCACAAGGGCCACATCTAACTCCCTCTTAAATATAGCCAATGAACTGGCCTCAACTACCTTCTGTGGCAGAGAATTCTAGAGATTCACCACTCTCTGTGTGAAAAATGTTTTTCTCATCTCGGTCCTAAAAGATTTCCCCTTTATCCTTAAACTATGACCCCTTGTCCTGGACTTCCCCAGCATCGGGAACAATCTTCCTGCATCTAGCCTGTCCAACCCCTTAAGAATTTTGTAAGTTTCTATAAGATCCCCCCTCAATCTTCTAAATTCTAGCGAGTACAAGCCGAGTCTATCCAGTCTTTCTTCATATGAAAGCCCTGACATCCCAGGAATCAGTCTGGTGAACCTTCTCTGTACTCCCTCTATGGCAAGAATGTCTTTCCTCAGATTTGGAGACCAAAACTGTACGCAATACTGCAGGTGTGGTCTCACCAAGACCCTGTACAACTGCAGTAGAACCTCCCTGCTCCTATACTCAAATCCTTTTGCTATGAATGCTAACATACCATTCGCTTTCTTCACTGCCTGCTGCACCTGCATGCCTACTTTCAATGACTGGTGTACCATGACACCCAGGTCTCGTTGCATCTCCCCTTTTCCTAATCGGCCACCATTCAGATAATAGTCTACTTTCCTGTTTTTGCCACCAAAGTGGATAACCTCACATTAATCCACATTATACTGCATCTGCCATGCATTTGCCCACTCACCCAACCTATCCAAGTCACCTTGCAGCCTCCTAGCATCCTCCTCACAGCTAGCACTGCCCCCCCAGATTCGTGTCATCCGCAAACTTGGAGATGTTGCATTCAATTCCCTCGTCCAAATCCTTAATATATATTGTAAATAGCTGGGGTCCCAGCACTGAGCCTTGCGGTACCCCACTAATCACTGCCTGCTATTCTGAAAAGGACTCGTTTACTCCTACTCTTTGCTTCCTGTCTGCCAGCCAGTTCTCTATCCACATCAATACTGAACCCTCAATACCGTGTGCTTTAAGTTTGTATACTAATCTCTTATGTGGGACCTTGTCGAAAGCCTTCTGAAAGTCCAGATATAACACATCCACTGGTTCTCCCTTATCCACTCTACTAGTTACATCCTCGAAAAAATTCTATAAGATTCGTCAGACATGATTTACCTTTTCTAAATCCATGCTGACTTTGTCCAATGATTTCACCACTTTCCAAATGTGCTGCTATCCCATCTTTAATAACTGACTCTAGCAGTTTCCCCACTACCGATGTTAGACTAACTGGTCTGTAATTCCACGTTTTCTCTCTCCCTCCCTTTTTAAAAAGTGGGGTTACATTAGCTACCCTCCAATCCTCAGGAACTACTCCAGAATCTAAAGAGTTTTGAAAAATTATCACTAATGCATCCACTATTTCTGGGGCTACTTCCTGAAGTACTCTGGGATGCAGCCTATCTGGCCCTGGGGATTTATCGGCCTTTAATCCGTTCAATTTACCTAACACCACTTCCCGGCTAACCTGGATTTCACTCAGTTCCCCCGGTTTGACCCCCGGTACCCCTGCTATTTCCAGCAGATTATTTATGTCTTCCTTAGTGAAGACAGAACCAAAGTAGTTATTCAATTGGTCTGCCATGTTCTTGTTCCCCATGATCAATTCACCTGTTTCTGCCTGCAAGGGACCTACATTTGTTTTAACTAATCTTTTTCTCTTCACATATCTATAAAAACTTTTGCAGTCAGTTTTTATGTTCCCTGCCAGTTTTCTTTCATAATCTATTTTCCCTTTCCTAATTAAGCCCTTTGTCCTCCTCTGCTGGACTCTGAATTTCTCCCAGTCCTCTGGTAGGGTGCTTTTTCCGGCTAATTTGTATGCTTCATCTTTTGTTTTGATACTATCCCTGATTTCCCTTGTTATCCACGGATGCACTACCTTCCCTGATTTATTCTTTTGCCAAACTGGGATGAACAATTGTTGTAATTCATCCATGCAGTCTTTAAATGCCTTCCATTGCACATCCACCATCAACCCTTTAAGAATCAATTGCCATTCTATCTTGGCGAATTCACGTCTCATACCCTCAAAGTTACCTTTCTTTAAGTTCAGAACCCTTGTTTCTGAATGAATTATTTCACTCTTCATCCTAATGAAGAACTCAACCATATTCTGGTCACTCTTGCCCAAGGGGCCACGCACAACAAGACTGCTAACTAACCCTTCCTCATTACTCAATACCCAGTCTAGAATAGCCTGCTCTCTCATTGGTTCCTCTACATGTTGGTTTAGAAAACTATCCTGCATACATTCCAAGAAATCCTCTTCCTCAGCATCCCTGCCAATTTGATTCACCCAACCTATATGTAAAGTAAAGTAAGTAAAGTAAATTTATTTATATAGCACTTTTCAATCAATTTCAATCAAAGAAGCCAAAGTGCTTTACAGAGAAAATTATCCATATAAATAATAAAAAGAGGTAGGAAAAAAATGACACAACACACTATAAGAGATTCAACACAAACATCCCCCCACAGCAGAATCTACACTCTCCACTGTGAGGGAAGGCACTAAAATGTCCAGTCCTCCTCCTCCTCCTAGTCCAATGTAGATTGAAGTCACCCATTATAACTGTTTTACCTTTGTTGCACGCATTTCTAATTTCCTGTTTGATGCCATCCCCAACTCCACTACTACTGTTAGGTGGCCTGTACACAACTCCCACTAGCGTTTTCTACCCCTTAGTGTTTCGCAGCTCTACCCATATCGATTCCACATCCTCCAAGCTAATGTCCTTCCTTTCTATTGCGTTAATCTCCTCTCTAACCAGCAACGCTACCCCACCTCCTTTTCTTTTCTGTCTATCCCTCCTGAATATTGAATATCCCTGGATGTTCAGCTCCCAGCCTTGGTCACCCTGGAGCCATGTCTCCATGATCCCAACTATATCATAGTCATTAATAGCTATCTGCACATTCAACTCATCCACCTTATTACGAATGCTCCTTGCATTGAGACACAAAGCCTTCAGGCTTGTTTTGGGCTTGTCATTGGGCTAAACCAGGGCTTGTCATTGTTGAATCTGATCCGGGTCCTAGTGGGAATGCAACTGCCCTCACAAAAGCTGACATGATGTCACAGTGTCTGGATATTCATCGAGGCTTGTGGTTGCTTCCCTGAACACATTCCAATCAGTGCAGTCAAAGCAGGACTGTAGGTTTTCAATGCACTCGCTTGTCCACTTTTTCATTGTTCCGACCACAGGCCTAGCAGATTTTAGTTTCTGCCTGTAGGTCAAAATAAGGTGAACTAAACAATGATCAGAGAGACCTAGAGCCGCCCGGGGAACAGAGCGATATGCGTTCTTGATTGAAGTGTCACAATGATCTAGTGTTCTCTCCCCTCTGGTGGGGCAGGTAACGTGATGTCTGTATTTTGGAAGCTCTAGGCTGAGGTTAGCCTTGTTAAAATCCCCCAAAACAATGACCATTGAGTCCAGGAACACACTCTGTACTCTCATTACCGTTTGCGCCTCATGTACGCAGGCTT
Organism: Malacoraja senta; assembly: GCA_038087875.1. NCBI lineage: Eukaryota > Metazoa > Chordata > Chondrichthyes > Rajiformes > Rajidae > Malacoraja > Malacoraja senta. The sequence continues at coordinate 303,955,394 of CM075977.1, read as the reverse complement.
GGGGGGGTGGGGGGGGGGGGAGATGTAAACTCCAGCAAGAATAAAAGAGGTAAATGGGTACAGCTGTTTCAGACAACAGCCATTGGTTGTTTCTAACGAAGGTCTTATGCACTTAAAAAGTACAAAAGAATGATGATGTATTACAACACCATTAATTCACATCTACCTATTAAACAGTGTTGGTGCAGAACAGAGTGTTGCCTTGAGCACCACATTTCCCACATGTGCATTTGATCTTTGTTGTTTTCAATTAAAATTACTGCTGGTGGGAAGTAAAAAACATCGCATCGTGTGTTGTGAATGCAAGAATCTTGCAAGAGCCTTCGGTCTGTTTATGTCCATAAAAAATGGAAAGTGCCTTTGGTCACAAACATTTCATTTAGACAATAACCAATTATTGCATGCTTGCATCCGGAAAATCTGGGAGCAATTTAGCTGGAAGGAATTTGCTTTACATTTTGCTTGAAGGAATTTGCATAATGTTCCAATCTTCAAATCACTTTTTTGTTTAAAAAAAAGAATACCTCTGAGACTCCCAATCTTCCTGCACAGTACCAATAGGTTATTCTTCACTATTATAACAAAAGCATATCTAGGCTATTCACTTAATGTTTAAAGAAAAGGGTATAAGAGGCAGGAATGGCAGCGGCTCAACTACAGTTGTCCGTCTTTTTAAAAAACTTTTTGTCTTGTTAAATGTATGTCTGGAGCTTAGTTTTAATTATTTTTTAGCTGTGTATATGTGGGGGGTGGAGGGGGGGATGTTGGGGAAACCGTTAATCTCTTCCCTGTACGGGGACCCGACTTTTTCCCTGTCGGATCTCCGATGTCGTTGGGCCTAACATTGTGGAGCTGGCGGCGGCCTCCGGCCGGGACCAACTTGAGGGCTCCAGTCGCGGAGCTTGGGGACCTGACATCACGGAGCTGGCTGACTTTGGAGCGGGGAGAGGTGCGGTGGCGCGCTGCTGCGACCCGATTTTGGAGTTTCGGAGGCTCCGGCTGCGGGCCCGGTGGACAGGAACATCGGGAGCTCCAGGTCCCTGGTGGGAGACGGCTTTTCGGAGCTCCCGCAACGGCAACTTCTCCCGCTGGAATCGCGAGGTTCAAAGGACACGGACGGGACTTACCATCGCCCGCCGGGGGCTCTAACATCGGAGCCCCAGTTCGCCTAGACACTGCAGTTGGACTGCGGGTTGGACTGCTTGAACCGCGGGGTTTGAAGGACACGGAGCCGGGGCCTAGCATCGCCCAGCGTGGCTGAATGGCCACGGGACTTACCATCGTCCGCCGGGGGCTTTAACACCGGAGCCCCAGTTCGCCTAGATGCTGCAGTTGGACGGCTGGACCGCGGGTGAAGAATAAAGGGAAGAGATAAGACTTTGCCTTCCATCACAGTGAGGAGGTGTTGGAGACTCACTGTGATGGATGTTTATGTAAACTGTGTTAAGTGTGGGTCTTGTGTTTATTTTGTAATGTAAAACAAAACTGTAGGAATGAAATTTCGTTCAAGCCTAGGCTTGAATGACAATAAACAGCATTCAATTCAATTCAATTCAAAGGACTCGATTGCCATTGGGTTGGAGGGAAGTTTTCTGATAAAATTGTATTTTGTAAATCGCTGTACCAAAAGTCAAGAGTCAAGAGTCAAGGGTGATTAACTGTCATATGCACTATGACTGGAACAATGACATTCTTACTATCTGCACAATATAGCAAATAAATATACAATGAATTATCAGTTATTCTGGGTAAATCAGGCAATAATAGTGCAACCCTATACAAGATCCATTATAATTCGATGCTGGGTTAGGGTTGTGATTAGGGTTGTGCAGTGTGGTTCAAGAGCCTGATGATTGATGGGAAGAAGCTGTTTTTGTTCTTGATTTCTTGTAATCCAGTTGTGTTGTTGTGAATGGAGAGACCAGAATTCCAGCTCTTGCAATTGCACTCGTGCAGCAGAATCCCAAATCCAGCCAGAGATTATTGGCATAGTTTGGTTGGCTGATGCTGTCAGCAAATGGATATTCAAATATACTCCACAATTAATAAAATTGCTGAGGTGGTAGGGAAAATCTGTCATCATCCAGCAAAGCAGTAAGGTTATTATCAGATTTGTAATTGTCCCATTATGGCCTCTACTGGCACAAAAAAAAGAAGGCTGGATGAACTTCAACTGGTCAAACAGCATCTGTGGAGTCTTGAGTCACAGAGTTCTTCCAGTGTTCTGTTCTTTGATTTGCAGTCTCCTTTGCTATCGGGCTTCTACTAGAGCTATTCTATGCTGTCCTGGATCAGAAACCTTTGCTTAATAGAGGGTTTTCGCCTTTTAATCAGTCTCATTGGGACCTAGTAGGGGTTTTTAATTGGTACATGCTCCAACATGTCATATAATAGTGTTATTGGTTTTGCTGAGGAAGCCTGCAATTCACTTTAATATGTTCTATCGATGGTAGGCTGATGATTTGCATTCATCTTCCCTCTATTGAATTTAAGCAAGGTGAGATTATAGTCCAAATGGATAAACTCTCTAATTCAGCTCCTAATTCAATTTCATTGAATCCTATTCCCTGTCATAGCATTTCCAGGCCTTAACTTTTTAAGAATCCGATGGGGGTACAGTTATGGCATGTGTGACATAAAGTTTTATCTGGAAGCTTTAGAATATGATTATTTATACTGGCTGCTGCATCCGTCCATTGTTTATTTGCCTGGTCATAAAGATCAATGCTCCAATCCTGCCATGTTTTAATGTAAACACATTTCCCAATGCAGAGGCAGCAAAACAAATAAAGAATGTTTTACTGTGGTGACATTAACTTATTTCTCTGCTATTTTTCATGGTCCCAAATAGCTTCCCATCTGTCATTTTATGATGGTGCTAGAAGTAATAACAAAATACTTTTTAATAAAATTTCATTTATCAATTTAATTATTTCTCCAAGGAAGCTTTTTGTTCCAAATCCAGATTCAGACATTGTAGCGTGGAACTCTTATGCTCCACCACTGTTTAAAAATCAAAATCATAAATCCATATTTTTATTTCTGCTGACTGGTTAGCATGCAACAAAAGCTTTCCACTGTACCTCAGTACACTTGACAATAAACAATAAACTAAACTTTATTTCCTCTGAGGGCAGGACTGGAATTGAAAAAAAGTGCAAAATTACATTTTTGATCACACTAACATTTGGACTCCCCACTTTGAACTTTGACCTTGGAAATTCCGACACAGCAGAGAAACTAAAGCAAAAAATAAAAGACGTGTGAACTGTGCAGATGTTGGTCAGGTGGCACCTATTGGGGGAGAAATAGAATATACATGTCTGACCTTTCATCAGAATTTGGACAACATTTTGAATAAAGAGGAAGTGGAGAACGGAGGAGAGAACATAAAACTTAGAAAAGTACAGCACAAGAACAGGCCTATCGGCCCACGCTGTCTGTGCTGAACATGATGCCGAGATAAACAAATCGAATTTGCCAGCACATGATTTGTGTCACTCCATTCCCTGCATATCAGGTGTCTCTCTAAAAGCTTCTGCAATGCCACTATCATATCTACCTCCACCACCACCCCTGTCACCAAGGTATAAGTCTGTGATCCAGTAGAAGATAGAGGAAATTAGTAATTAGAAGGTAGAGGGAACATAGAAACATAGGAAATAGGTGCAGGAGTAGCCCATTTAACCCTTCGAGCCAGCACCGCCATTCAATATGATCATGGCTGATCATCTATAATCAGTACCCTTTTCCTGCTTTTTTCCCATATCCGTTGATTCCTTTAGCCCTAAGAGCTAAATCTAACTCCCTCTTGAAAACATCCAGTGAATTGGCCTCCACTGCCTTCTGTGACAGAGAATTCCACAGATTCACAACTCTCTGGGTGAAAACCTTTTTCCTCATCTCAGTCTTAAATGGCCTACCCCTTATTCTTAAACTGTGACGCCTAGTTCTGGACTCCCCCAACATTGGGAACATTTTTCCTGCATCTAGCCTGTCCAATCCTTTAAGAATTTTATATTTTCTATATGATCTCCTCTCATCCTTCTAAATTCCAGTGAATACGCCCAATCGACCCATTCTTTCATCATATGTCAGTCCCGCCATCCCAGGAATTAACCTGGTGAACCTACGCTGCACTCCCTCAATAGCAATAATGTCCTTCCTCAAATTAGGAGATCAAAATTGCACACAATACTCCAGGTGCAGTCTCACCAGGGCCCTGTACAACAGCAGTAGGATCTCCTTGCTCCTAAACTTAAATCCTCTTGCAAGGCCAACATGCCATTAGCTTTCTTCACTGCCTGCTGTACCTGCATGCTTACTTTCACTGACTGATGTACAAGCACACTCAGATCTCGTTGCACCTCCCCTTTTCCTAATCTGACACCATTCAGTTAATAATTTGTCTTCCTGTTCTTGCCATCAAAGTGGATAACCTCACATTTATCCACATTATACTGCATCTGTCATGCATCTGCCCACACCCAACCTATCCAAGTCACCCTGCAGCTTCATAGCATCCTCCTCGCAGCTCACACTGCCACCCAGCTGTGTCATTCACAAGATTAGTCAAGCATGATTTCCCCTTCATAAATCCATGCTGACTTTGACTGACCCTGTCACTGCTTTCCAAATGCGCTGCTACAACATCTTTAATAATCAACTGAAGCATCTTCCCCACCACTGATGTAAGGCTAACTGGTCTATAATTCCCTGTTTTCTCTCTCTCTCCTTTCTTAAAAAGTGGAGTTACATTGGCAACCCTCCAGTCCACTGGAACTGATCCACAGTCGAGAGAACATTGGAAAATGATCACCAATGCATCCACGATTTCTTGGGCCACCTCCTTTACTCTGCGATGCAGACCATCAGGCCCTGGGGATTTATCTGCCTTCAGTCCCAACAGTTTACCTAACACCATTTCCTGACTAATGTGGATTCCCTTCAGTTCCTCTCTCCCACTAGATCCTTGGTCCCCTAGTATTTCTGGGAGACCTACTGTATATTTGTCTTCACTAATCTTTTCCTTTTTACATATCTAAAAAAGCTTTTACAATTAAAACGACAAGAGTACATGGCAAAAGATCGTGGTAATGAAGCAAGCCAAAGAAGGAAAGGTCAATCTAAAAAGGTATAAAGAAGCCATCGTTACCTGAATTAACCAAATGAATCTTGCATAACACCAGAAAATGTTGGAAATGCACAACTTAAAAACAATGGTTGACGTCATTGTTCACTCTGGAAAGCTAGAGATGTTAAAAATATAAGTAATAGGAGGAGGAGAGAGAGATCTTGTCAGAAATATGAGTTGGTGGTGTTCCATAAGTTAGCTGGTTGCCAAAGACTTTAGAAAGAACAAAGTGACCATTTGCTGAAATTAAATTCGATCAAACAATTTCTGCTGTTTGGATAAGATTTCAAAAAAGCATTGGGAGCGCAAATGAGTATTGATATTGATATTGGCTTATTATTGTCACGTGAACCGAGCAATAGTGAAATGCTTTGTTTGCGTGCTACCAAGTCGCATCTTACTATATGTGAGCACAATCCTGGCATAAAAAAGTACAACAAATAGAACAAAGAGAAAAATATCAAAGTGCAGAATATAGTCTTGAAACATTATAGCATTACAGTTACAGAGGAAAAGTGCAAAATCAGCAATGAGGTATATACAGGTTTACAACAAAAGCAATGAGGTTAATGCATTCCAGCAATTAGGTAGATTGGAAGATTGTGTCTGCATTTTAGCTTCAGGGAGGACCGTCCAGTAGTCTGATAACAGCAGGAAAGAAGCTGTTCTTGAATCTAGTGTTATGTGCTTTTAAGCCTTTGAATCTTCTGCCCAGCAGGAGAGGAAAAGAGAGGGAATAACTGGGCTGTAAAAGGTTTGATTATGTTGGCAGCTTTCTGGAGTCGGTGTGGTGTGGATGAACTAGATGGGGAAAGGCTAGCCCATGTAATAGGCTGGTCTAGATCCATAACTGAAATTTCTTGCAGTCTTGGGCAATCCCTTTGCCAAACCAGGCTGTGATACATCCTGATAGGATGCTTTTGATGGTTTATCTATTGAAGTTGGTAAGAATAATTGGAGACATGCTGAACTTACTTAATCTTCTGAGAAACTAGAGGCATTGGTGTGCTTTCTTGGCCATGACTTCAATGTGATTGGTCTGAAAATTGTTGGTGATATTTATGCATAGTAACTTGAAGGTCTCGACCATCTCTGCTTTGGCACCATTGATGCTGATTGGGACAAGTACATCACCTTGCTTCCTAAAGTCAGTTACTCGTTTTTTCATGTGCTGACATTCGGGGAGAAGTTGTTGTATTAACACCATGTTACAAAGCTCTCTATCTCCTGTTCATTGTTAGTGTTCTTGCCCATTATGGTGGAGCAATCTACAAATTTATAAATGAAGTTAATCAAAATTCAGATTGTTTAGATATCAGCCTAATAGTTTCAAGCTTCACTTCAAAGGAGTAATTACATAAACTATACTGACGCTTCAGTGTACTACAAAAAGGGACCTGCTCTCTAGATATTCCAGTACATTTGCCTCTGAGGTAGCTTGAAAGGTCCTCTAATTTAATTGAAGACAGGGAAAGTGCGTATGCCAATATCAACATCATAAGAAGATACAAAGTGCTGGAGGAAATTCAACAGGTCAGGCAGCATATCTGGGGAACAAGGATATGTGACACTTTGGGTTGGGACCTTTCTTCAGATTGATGACGTTTCGGGTCGGGATCCTTCATCCGACCTTTCTTCAGACTGATGACAATATCATATCCAAATGAGTTGACAAGTTTGCTTAATTTTCAACAGAGACCACACATCAAATCTATCGAGTAATGAAGTTTACTGTGGTGGTTCTGGGCAATAAAAGGTCCTATATATTGCAAGGAGCTATAAATCCTTGTGTTGTTAGTCTAGTTTAGAGATGCAGTGCGGAAACAGGCCCTTCGGCCCACCGACCAGCAATCCTCGTACAATAACACTATCCTACAGACTAGGAACAATTTACAATGTTTACCAAAGCCAATTAACCCGCAAACATGTACGTCTTTGGAGTGTGAGAGGAAACCAGAGCACCCAGCGAAAACCCACGCGGTCATGCAGAGAACATGAAAACTCCGTACAGACAGTACCCAGGGTCAGGATCGAGTGTACAGGTGTTGGGTAATGTTTATGTAATATAATATCAATATTTAAAAACCTTGTGAAAGAAAATTGGGAACATACTGCTAAGTCCATAGAATCCACAGTTTTCTTCTCGGACATCTGCAGATCTGATGCATGGAGATTCCTGGACATGTCCAATGGCATCTGATAGCAACTCAATAAGAATTACTAATGGATGCCACTCCCACCAACTCCAATCCCACAGGTGTCAGAGCCTGCAGCTCCAACATTGAAACGCATTAGCGCTATTGCACTTCTTCCCTGCAGCTATTCAGCTATTAAACACTGCAACCTCAAATAAATTCTGAACTACATAGACACATTCTGTTGTGCTGCTGCAAGTCAGAATTTCATTGTTCTATCTGGGACATATGAAAATAAAACACTCTTGACTCTTGACCCTTGAACATTACCCCAACTCCAACATTCACATTAACTTCAGAATCCAAGAGGAAGCAAATTATTCTCCACCTATGTTGTAGACAGAATCAAGCGACTGAGATTCGAAGTAAGAAAACAAGGCAATCTATTTTGTACATTGCATACCCTGGGAATATTGTGAAGTGTGCATAACTAATGAACTGATTTTGACATTTATTTACTATTGATATGGTAATACACAGTTTAATTTATTCACAAATATCCATGACTCTAAATATCATGTGAGATGAATGATCAGTTAATCATACCTTTTTATTCACAGTATGCACTTTAGTTTGCTCTGGGTAATAAGGTAAGAACCTCAATGCAGCTTCGTATCATGTATGCATATTCATCATGTTCTATTTCAGGCAGTGAATGAAAGATAACTGCTTTGATGATAAACTTCAGCTGGCAACTTATAGGATTGTACTCCTGAATGATTCAGTGAGATGAAGCTGAGGGAGGGTAATTTAATTCAATCAAACCAAATGCAGCTTTCTTGTTTCAGTTGAGGCAAGTGCTGGAACAACAGTTAAAAGACATTTGGATGGGTAGAAAATATTCAGAGGAATATGGACCCAGCATGGGCAAATGGAATTAGGTTGAGGGGGGCATCTAGGTTGGCGTGGATGAATTGGGTGGAAGGGTCTGTTTACGTGCTGTGTGTCCCTATGGCTTTATAACTCGAAATGAATGGTCAATCGACAGTGTAGGCCAGAGTAGAAGCAAATCTTCACAATGTATGTGATTCCTGCTTTGTCTTTACTTAATGTGTATTTACCTACATGGCCCCACAGCTGACTTCACTCAAGACTCCCATCCACGAATCATGAGTCCAACTTTTTGTAACAATCCCAAATCAACTTACGGTGCACCACCGAATTAATAATCTTTCCAAACCAACATTTTTCTAGAGTAATATATGAAAGGCACATGGGTAGTCTTTAAGATTTCATATAATTTTATAAGGGATGCTATAATCTATATTGTGAGAGGTATCTATATTTCAGTGTGAAGAAAGCAGCAACACTTTATTTTAATGTCAATGTGCCATGAATCAGTTGTAACCTTTCAAAACAGTGGACAAATTGTTTTATTTTTTTAAATTGGTGAAACAGCATTCAGCTGTGAGATGAATTAATAGCTGTGTTTGGAATGGTTTGGAGTTTTGGGTGTGTGCTTCTTGTACATATAAATGTTATTGAAGAGTTGCTTTGCTCTTTGTGAAAGATATGACTGCAGGGGTGTAAGAAAAAAGATTGGCAGCTATCTACTTTGCAAGACGACATCAAGGATAAAAAGGTTCTTTTTCTTAATTTGGCATCTTCCCTCTAGGGTGAAGTAAAACCCAAACCTGAAATCCAATCTCACTTAACTTTTACAGGTGGGTTGCAAGAACACTTCAGTCTGTTTGTTTTTTGATCAAAGGGCAATTGGCATTTTTAAGGTTTAGTTCACAATTTTTTTTCTCTTGGTGTGCAAGGAAATATGCAGAGTGTCTAGACCAGTAAAGATGAAGACTGTGGTTAAAATAATACAATTGCAGCAAATGTTAACAATGTAGGCTCAGACAATGACAGATACGAGCACATTGTTAATCCTCTCCATCTCCTTTGCTTGTTTCAACATGCAGCAGATATGTTGGGTTAACCACAGAAACTGTAAAGTGAAAATTTAGTAAGGATGAAAGCCAGGCGCTGAGATATCAGATAATTGTCAATGATGACATTGATTAGTCAGCTACAATAAAAGGTATATTCAACAGATCGCTTTTATTTCTGTTAGCATAGAGTGAAAACCTTTCTGCATTGAAGTGGACCAGTTTTTTTGCAAATAAGACAGACTTGGGACCTATGCTTTGTTACTGTGTGGAATAGTCACATTGCCCACACATTCAACTGAAGGAGATTCCTGACCTGAAACATTGACTATCCATGTTCTCCAAAAATGCTGCCTGACCTGCTGAGTTACTCCAGCACTTTATATCTTTTCTTGTAAATCAGCATCTGCAGTTCCTTGCATCTACATTTGATTCCATATCTGTTTTATCCAATGGAAATATACCCGCCTAGTTCAAGTTGCTACTGTGTCGATAGTGTAACGAATGCATGTAACCAAATATTCATGGGGAAAATGGGCAAAAGTGCTAAAGTTCAAGAATCGTAACTGAATTCTATAACTAAACTTAGCAGAATAGAATCAAAAGAGTTTATAATAAGCCAGACCAAAAATTCAGAGGCAAAAGTTAAAATTTTGGCTCAGTATCATCCAGAAACATTAATTGTGTTTAATTCTCTGTGCAGATTGGCTTACTGACTATTTGCAGCTTGGTTTTATCAGTTATCAGTTCTGTTTTCTGTCACGTGTACCGAGGTACAGTGAAAAGCTTTTTGTTGCGCGCTAACCAGTCAGAAGAAAGACAATACATGATTACAATCAATCAATTTACAGTGTATAGATATATTATAAGGGAATAATGTTTAGTGCAAGGTAAAGCCAGCAAAGACTGGTCAAGGACAGTCCAAGGGACATCAAAGAGGTAGATAGTAGTTCAGCACTGCTCTCTGGTTGTGGTAGGATGATTCAGTTGCCTGATAACAGCTGGGAAATCACTATCTCTGTATCTGGTGGTGTGCATTTTCACACTTCTGTACCTTTTTCCTGATGGGAGAGGGGAGAAGAGGGAGTGGCAAGGATGCGACTCGTCCTTGATTTGGCTGTTGGCCTTGCCGAGGCAGTGTGGAGTATAAATGGAATCAATAGACGGTTGGTTTGTGCGATGGTCTGGGCTGCATCCACAATTCGCTGCATTTTCTTACGGTCCTGGATGGAGCTGTTCCCAAACTAGGCTGTGATGCATCCTGATAAAATGCTTTCAATGCTGCATCGGTTGAAGTTGGTGAGAGTTGTAGGGGACATGCCAAACTTCCTAAGCCTTCTAAGGAAGTAGAAGCGCCTTCTTGGCCGTTGCTTCAATATGGGTGGCCCAGGAGAAGTTGTTGGTGATATTGACTCCGAGGAATTTGAAGTTTTCAACCATCTCTACTTCGGCACCATCATTGCAACTGGGGTATGTGTACCGCATCGCTTCCTGAAGTCGATCACTATCTCCTTTGTCTTGCTGACGTTGAGAGAAAGGTTGTTGTCTCAACACCAGAACACGGGGTTCTCAATCTCCTTCCTGTACTCCGTCTCATCATTAATTGATATCCAGCCTACAATGGTGGTGTCATCTGCGAATTTGAAAATTGAATTTGATTTGTTCATGGCTGCACCGTCATGCATGTACAAGGGGTAAAGAAGGGGGCTGAGAAGGATGATTTGTCCCCTATCCTCACTGATTGAGATCTTTTGGTCAGGAAGTCAAGATCCAGTTGCAGAGATGAGTGCTGACCCCAAGTCCTGCGAGTTTGGTGATAAGCTTGGGTGGTGTAATGGTATTAAAGGCAGAGCTGTAGTCTATGAATAAGAGTCTGACGTCAGTGTCCCTCTTCTCCAAGTGTTTTAGGGATGAGTGTAGGGCTAGGGCGATGGCATCGTCCGTGGACCTGTTGTGGCGGTAGGTGAGCTGCAGTGGATCAAGGCCGCTGGGTAGACTGGATTTAATGCGTTCCATAACTAGCTTCTCAAAACATTTCATGATGGTGGATGTCAAAGCCACTGGACGGTAGTCATTTAGGCATGAGGTCTTGCTTTTCTTCGGCACTGCGATGATGGTGGTCTTCTTGACGTTTAGAGATACAGCACGGAAACAGGCCCTTTGGCCCACGGAATGCGTGCTGAGCAGTGATCAATTTACAATTTTTACCGAAGCCAATTAACCTACAATCTGCATATAGATGGCCACTGTGTTTTCTTAGGGCCACTTCTCTCTAAAAAATCTCCTCTACTTTTTTAGAGTTGGGGAGGAAACTGGAGCACCTGGAGAAAGCCTGCGCGGTCACAGGGAGAACATACAAACTCGTACAGACAGAACCCATAGTCAGGATCAAACCCGGGTCTCTGGCACTGTAAGGCAGCAACACACTGTAAGGCAGCAACACACTGTAAGGCAGCAACACACTGTAAGGCAGCAACACACTGTAAGGCAGCAACACACTGTAAGGCAGCAACACGTTGTAAGGCAGCAACACGCTGTAAGGCAGCAACACTCTGTAAGGCAGCAACACATTGTAAGGCAGCAACACATTGTAAGGCAGCAACACACTGTAAGGCAGCAACACACTGTAAGGCAGCAACACACTGTAAGGCAGCAACACACTGTAAGGCAGCAACACACTGTAAGGCAGCAACACACTGTAAGGCAGCAACACACTGTAAGGCAGCAACACACTGTAAGGCAGCAACACACTGTAAGGCAGCAACACACTGCTGCCCCACCATGCTGCCCCTGTTACAATATTTTATATTTTGAGTTGACAAAGTGATAGTGTCTTACAGCACAGAAACAGGACCATTGGACCAACTTGTCCATGCTGACCAAGTAAGTTGGTCCCAATTACCCGCAATCGGCCCATATCCCTTTAAACCTTTCTTATTCATGTACCTATCCAAATATATTTTAAATGTTATCATAACTGCCTCATCTACTTGCTCCAGCAGTTTGTTCCATATACCCAACAGCCTCTACGTGAAAAAGTTCATATTCAATCTTTCCCCGTTCACCTTAATTCTATGTCCTCTGGTTCTTGATTCTCCTCGCCTGAGTAAAAGACTGCACGTTCACCCTTTCTATTCCCTTCATGATTTTATACACCTCTGCAAGATCATCCTCAGCCTCCTGCACGCTAATGAATAAAGCCAACCCTAGCCTGCCCAATCTCACTATACTGTATATCTAATCCATGACTCTTGCAATTTCTTCTCTAGCTTCCCACAAAGTTCCTGGATATATCTAATCAGATTTGTAAGATTTATTTACCTTTATGTATCTTAGGATGTTCAGCACTCCTCAACTGTAATATGAACTATCCTCAAGACATCTTGATTAACTTTCCCAAGTTCCCTAGTCTTGCTGTCTTTCTCTGCAGTAAAAGCAGGAGAAATATTTAATGAGAACAGTGCCCATTTCCTGCAGCTCTGCACATAGATGGCCACTTTGTTTTCTTAGGGGCACTTCTTTCTCTTGTTATTCTTTTTGTCTTAATATATTTATAAAATCTCTTTGGATTCTGCTTCATCTTAACTGCCAGATCTTTCTCATGATCACTTGTTGTCCTCAAAGCTGACTCCACTTTTGTCCTCCTGATTTCCTTCGTAGGTGTTCTCTTGAATCAACTATACTCCTCCAGGGAGCTTATGCCTGAATCCTGCTTCATTCTTTTTCCTGACCAGAGCCTCATTTTCGCTCATTATCCTTACTTGTACCTGTCTTGTGCTTCACTTTTAACATGAAAATGCATACATTGAATTTTCAGCATGACCCTTTTAAAAGCATCCCACTTTTGTCCCTTTGCTCTTAAATAACCCACTCCAATCAATTTTACTACTCCAATACCATCAAAGTTGGCCTCGCCCCAATTTATTCCCAACTTCCTGACAGACTGGCTGGAGGCTGGGAAAGCACCTCTCAGACCCGCTGACCCTCAGCATAGGAGCTGTGTATTCTCCCCTCTCCCTATACCAACTATTGCACCTCAACAGACACCTCTGTCAAGCTTTTCAAGTTGGCGGATGACACAACCCTGATTGGACTGATCCAAGATGGGGTGGAATCTGCTTACAGCCAGGAAGTGACACAGCTGGCGTCCTGGTGCCATCACAACAACCTGGAGTTCAATGCTCTTAAGACAGTGGAATTGTTTGTAGAATTCAGGAGAGCTCCCCCTCCCCTCCCCCCACTCACCATCAACAACACCACAGTCACATCTGTGGAGTAATTTAAGTTCCTTGGAACCGTCATCTCCAGGGACCTAAAATGGGAGGCCACCATCGACTCCACAGTCAAAAAGGCCCAACAGAGGATGTACTTCATTGTCACAGGCAATGATGGTCCAATTCTATACTGCCATAGAGTCTGTCCTCAACTTCTCCATCATGGTCTGGTTTGGCTCAGCCACCAAGCATGACAGCCGGAGGCTGCAGCGAATCGTTCGATCAGTGGAGAAGGTTGTTGGCTGCAACCTTCCCCCTCCATTGACGAACTGTACACTGCAAGGGCCAGGAAGCGAGCGGGTAAGATTATCTCTGACCCCTCTCACCCTGGCCACAAACTCTTTGAAGCACTTCCCTCTGGAAGGCGACTCCAAAGCCACCACAGCCAGACATAAAACAGCTTTTTATCCGAGCAGTAGCTCTACTCAACAGCCAAAAGTCTGTAGCCTCCTTTTGCTCAGGTATTTTATTTTATTCTTCACATGTTTAAATTATTATAGTTTTTTATTTTTAATTGTCTACTGTATATCGTGTTGTTATCCTTACGAGCAAAGCAACAAGGCAAATTCCTTGCATGTATACATACTTGGCTAATACTTTATTTTTTAAATTCAATTCAACGTTAACTTGTGGACTATCCATAACTATCTTAAAGCTAATAGAACTGTGGTCACTGGTCTTAAAAGGCTCGCCCACTGACGCCTCCATCACTTGCACTCACAATTTCCTAAGGGTATGTCATGCTTTTCCCTCTCACTTGTAGGGCCCTCTACATATTGTCTGGGATAACCTTCCTGAACATATTTGACATATTTACCCCATCTAAGGCATTTGCACTATGGCAGTCTCTGTCTATATAGGGAAAGTTAAAATCTCCGATAATGAAATCCCGATTAGACTTGCAACTGTCTACAATCTTCCAACAAACAGTATGTGTTCCTCTAATTCCCATTAACTATTTGGGGACTTATAGTACAATTCCAACAAGATGATCATTCCCTTTTTATTTTTCAGCTCCATCCACATAGCCTCACTGGATGATCCTTCAGCAATGTTACCTCGGTCCACTGTCCTAATGCGAAGCAGCTCCATCTCCTCTTTAACCCCCAACCTCTACATATTGCCTGAGCTAACTTTCCTGAACATATTTGACAGATTCCACTACATCACAAGTTCACAAGTTATAGGATTAGATTAGGCCATTCGGCCCATCGAGTCGACTCTGCCATTCAATCATGGCTGATCTCTGCCTCCTTATCCCATTTTCCTGCCTTTTCCCCATAACCCTTGACACCCGTTCTAATAAAAAATGTGTCTATTTCTGCTTTAATAAATACTGACTGATGGCCTCCACAACTCTGAAGCAATGAGTTCCACAGATTAACTACGCTCTGATTAAGTTCCTCCTCACCTCCTTTCTAAACGAGCGCCCTTTAATTCTGAGGCTATGACCTAGACTCTCCAATCAGTGGAAACATCCTTTGTAACATCCACTCTGCCTTTCATTACTCTGTAAGTTTTAACGAGGTCCCCCCTCAACCTTCTAAAATCCAGCGAGTAGAGGCGCAGTGCTGTCAAACGCCCATCATATGCTAACCCACACATTCCTAGAATGATTCTTGTAAACCTCCTCTGGACTCTCTCCAGAGCCAGCACATCCTCAGATATGGGGTCCAAATTTTCTCCCAGTACTTTAAATGCGGCCTGACCAGTGCCTTATAGAACCTCATCCTAAGTGTTGGCACTATGGTATCCCAATCTTTATCCCACCTCTATCTCGCCAGTAGCACCTTTACCCAGGAACATTAAACTGCCAGTTCTTCCTTATTCAGGTTTCCATTGTGACTATAATATTCCAGTTGCATGTACCTATCCACACCCTGAGTTCATCCGCCTAACCTGTCAGGCCTCTTGCATAGAAAGAAATGCAGGTTAATCCAACAGTCTTTCTTTGATCCCTGCCATGTTCCTGACTATCCAGTGTACTGATCTTGCCATCATAGTCTTTTGTACTGAGCTCCAGCCACCCACCTGCCTCACTTCTGCATGGATCCCATCCCCCTGCTAATCTAGTTTAAACCCTCCATAATAGCATTAACAAACCTGCCCACCATGATGTTGGTCCCCCTGCAGTTCGGGTGCAACCCATCCCTCTTGCACAGGTCACATCTGCCCTGGAAGTGACCCAAATGGTCCAATAATCTGAATCCCTGCCTCCTGCACCAACTATTTAGCCATGATTGCTTCTGTACTATCTTAGTATTCCTACGCTCACTAGCGCGTGGCACCAGGAGTAATCCGGAGATCACTACTATTTAACCTTTTGCCTAATTCCTTATATTCACTCAGCGGGACTTCATCCCTTTCTCTGCCCATGTGACTTGACTTCTCTGCCCATGACTTCTGGCTGCTCACCTTTCCCCTGGGCAGCAGCTCCAACGCATCCTGGACCCTGGCACCAGGAAGGCAACACCATTTGTTGCACTGGGCAACTGAGACTTTAGGTCACAGTTTTCAGGCTCCTGCAAGCTCTTCCTGACAGTAGCAGCAAAGTGATGGTAGCCAGAGTGGTGTAGACTTTGGTGATATTACATAGAAACATAGAAAATAGGTGCAGGAGGAGGCCATTCGGCCCTTCGAGCCAGCACCGCCATTCATTGTGATCATGGCTGATCGTCCCCTATCAATAACCCGTGCCTGCCTTCTCCCCATATCCCTTGATTCCACTAGCCCCTAGAGCTCTATCTAACTCTCTCTTAAATCCATCCAGTGATTTGGCCTCCACTGCCCTCTGTGGCTTCCTACTTGAGGTCAGGATCTGTGATGGACCAGGCAATGTGTACACCATACTCCGTCGTCTGCTTCATTCCTGGGCATTCGAGTTGATAAATCAGGTTGTGATGCAACAATCAGTTAGCTCTTTACCATTCACCAGTAATAGTTTGGCATACCAAATCTCCTGAATCTAAGAAAATAGAGGCATTGAAAAGCTTTCTCTGTAATTTCGTTCATTTGCTGAGTCCAGGCAGATCTTCAGAGATGTACATGCCCTGGAACCTGAAGCTTTCACTCTCTCCACTGCCATTTGGTGACAGGTTTGCAGATCTTTAGCCTTCTCTTCCTCAAGTCAACAATCTCGTCATTGGTCTTGCTAATGTTGAGAGCTAATGTTCTGGCAGCGTGCAATCAGATTTTCAATTTCACTCCTGTACTCTAATTGATTGTTACACGTTATTCGCCCAACTACAGGGGTATCATCCGTAAATTTAGAGATGCTGTCGGAGCTCTGTCTGGCTACACTGTCATGGGTATAGAGAGAGTAGAGCAGGGATTGAGCACAGAGGCTGGTGTATTCCTTTGTTGATGCTATCTAAATGGCATAAAGTTGGGAAATACTATTTAAATGGCATCAAGTTGGGAAAAGGGGAAGTACAACGGGATCTGGGGGTCCTTGTACATCAGTCTATGAAAGTAAGCATGCAGGTACAGCAGGCAGTGAAGAAAGCGAATGGCATGTTGGCCTTTATAACAAGAGGAATCGAATATAAGAGCAAAGAGGTCCTTCTGCAGTTGTACAGAGCCTGAGTGAGACCACATCTGGAGTATTGTGTGCAGTTTTGGTCCCCTAATTTGAGGAAGGACATTCTTGCTATTGAGGGAGTGCAGCGTAGGTTTACAAAGTTAATTCTCGGGATGGCGGGACTGTCATATGCTGAGAGAATGGAGCAGCTGGGCTTGTACACTCTGGAGTTTAGAAGGATGAGAGGGATCTCATTGAAACATATAAGATTGTTAAGGGCTTGGACACGCTAGAGGCAGGAAACATGTTCCCGATGTTGAGGAAGTCCAGAACCAGGGGCCACAGTTTAAGAATAAGGAGTAAGCCATTTAGAACGGAGACGAGGAAACACTTTTTCTCACAGAGAGTGGTGAGTCTGTGGAATTCTCTGCCTCAGAGGGTGGTGGAGGCAGGTGCTCTGGATGCTTTCAAGAGAGAGCTAGATAGGGCTCTTAAAAATAGCGGAGTGAGGGGATATGGGGAGAAAGCAGGAACGGGGTACTGATTGGGGATGATCAGCCATGGCTGAATGGCGGTGCTGGCTCGAAGGGCCGAATGGCCTACTCCTGCACCTATTGTCTATTGATGGTTATCAAGGAAGAAGTGTTGTTTCCACTTCATACTGATTGTGATCTGCTGATAATGAAGTCAAGGATCCAATTACATTGGGATGAGCAGAGACCCAGGACGCTGAGTTGAATTATGTTTGGAGGGTTTGACAGTGTTGAACGGCAAGCTGTAGTTCCTTGATGATTGATGTTGCTTTTTTGTGGCAGCATCTCATGTTGATACTTTTAATAGAGGGAAGAGCTGTGTCCGTGATGGATCATGCTGAGTCCACCACACGCTGCAGCCTCTTGCCTTCCTATGTGTTGAAATTGCAATTGAATCTTCCTTTTATCTTCTCAGAGAAAAGATTTTAATGAGAAGGCTGCAGAATAAAATCCCCTCAAGCACACCAAGAGACTGTTTCTAGACCACCATTCTTAACACCAACCTAGTGCACCAATGATCAAACACAGAAGCACACGGGATGCACCAAATGCCACGTTTCTTTCTGTGCAGATCCAACTGCACTGAACATAACATATGAATGAGGAATCAGTTGTTGCAAATCTCTGTAAATGCTTCTGTTCAGTAAGGAACTGCACACTTCAGGCTAAAGGTGGTTCCTTGTGAATCATAATTCACACACCTTGTGAATCATAATTTTTTTCCTGCATTACTCTATTGTGTGAGTATTCACAATGCAGCAGCCTGTCCCGCCTGCTCATCTTATCAGTCACCTGGCCCAGGCATCACATAGTACCTTTCTCCTGACATCTATTCTGACAGGAGAATAGTACCTTTCTCCTGACATTTCAGTGAATGTAAAATGGTTTTCCCTTCCTCTGCCCCTCAGTTTCAGTTTAGTTCATTGTAATGAGTGCCAAGGTACAGTGAAAAGCTTTTGTTGTGTGTTAACCAGTTAGCGGAAAGACAATGCATGATTACAATCGAGCCATTTACAGTGTATAGATAGATACCTGATAAAGGAATAATGTTCAGTGTAAGGTAAAGGATCAAAGATGGTCCAAGGGTCACCAATGAGGTAAAGGCCCCTGTTTCCTCCAACGCTCCTGCAGTGTGTGTTGCTGTTTTGATTTACCGCAGGGAATGTGCCTTTAAGGGCTGGTATCCTCTCTGATGATATGCAGCAAAGTTTCTGGACACACACTGCCTGAGGTTTTGTCAGGAATCGCACAGCTCCTGCATTTATCGCACAGCCCCAGCATTTAGTGCTTGTTTCTGTGTGATAGATATCCAGAGGCAGTATCAAACTGAATGTTGTCCAATTTTTTTCCCCCTGTATGAATGCCGAATTCAGCTATGTCTTCAAACACCAAAGATATGTGCAAGCTAACTTCTAGGTACTTTTAAAACCTACCCCATCCATGCATACCTCCACCTTGCCTTAATGTTATCTCCTTCATTACATTGGATCACTTTTTTTGCCTCACAGTTTCACTGTTGAGTCAGCAGCTGAGAGTAGAAGTGGCGCAGTAGATTTAAAAAGCAGCTGAAAGCATCCCCTGGGTGGGTGCTGATTAGTGGGGCTCTAGCAGAGTGGCCCATTGGGAGTGGCCATGATGGTAGTAGCAAAATGAGGATGGTCAGAATGGTGTCTGTCTTTGATGATATTGGCTTCCTTTTTGAGGCAGCGCCTCCCATAGATACCGTTGATGGTGGAGAGGTCAGTTCCTGTGATAGACTGGGTAAAGTCCACTACTCTCTGTAGTCTCCTTCATTCCTGGGCCAAAGTACAAGTTGCCAGACCAGGCTGTGAAACAGTCTCTAGAAAGACTAATATCAGATTTTATAGGAAGAGCTTTATTATTTTTTTAAGCTTTTATAATTTTAACTGCATTACTGAAATCTAAAGTATCCAGGTATATGTTCACTCATTTATTAATATATTATGTGTGAGTAAATGATAAGTACCTATTATATCACAAAGGAAACTATAGTTTCTTGTAAATCTGTAACAATGAACATCCTGTCATTTCTTGACCAGCAAACATTGATATCAGAATTAAATCTTGGAGACATTTTTCTGCACTCCTCAGGTCACAAGGAGGTGATATCCCATGAAGGAGGAAAGGGGGGTTGTGGTGGAGGGGGAATATATATGTTAGGAAAGGCATTGATTTGAAATATAATCGGTGAATGCTTTAAAAATGTTATGGGCTGTGTTAAAAAAAGGCAGTTGATCTAGTTCATGCCTGGTAAAGTTTCACAAGGGAAATAAATATGAGAATGAAAGGAAAAATAGTAATAACAAACAGATGGCCTTAAAATGTGCAATTATACATAGACTGGAAGCTTGCCTGGAGGATTGGAGAGATACTTGTAGTTTGAATTATTCTCTCACTGACAGAAGCAGACATAAAACATATTTGTTCTTCATGACTGATTACTGTACCATCTCAATGGACAAGTCTGAGTGATTTTCGTTGTGTTTTAAACTGAAAGACTTGTGCCAAGGACCCAGGTTAGTCATACTCTCCTCTGGGTTCTATTAAGAACTGGTTATTGGCTAAAACACTGGGCTACTTTCATTTCACAGGGATTTTGCTTCTGACTGATCAGTGATAAACTATTTCACAGTGAAACCTTAAAATCCCTCTATTAAAAACATATCCACCCAGATACTTGTTTCTAATCAAGTTCAAAAGTTCAATGGTCCATGTATTCCTGGCTGATCTGAACGTTGCTACTCTTGGTTATGTTTCTGGCTAATTGTACTATCAACAGTCTCCTTACACTATAATTCTATTCATAAAATACATAGAAGATGGGACAGCGGAAACAATTTGAACCTTTGCAACAGGAGCTCTTGCTGTGGCTACCATGGGAGACACTTGGCCTTGGAATACTGTACAAGACAATCAAACATTGTTCCTTCAGGAGGTGTCACTTCCTTGCAACCTCACGGGTGCACAGATCTGTCAAGTAGTCAACTGTCATCAAGGCTGGTCGTGCACATTTGCCTGAGGGGGGGAACCTCACAACAGCTTTAGGAGTATCCACAGTTTGGATTCGGAGAGATTTGAGGTGGAATTGGGCACATAAAATGCAACGTACAGTGCACATGCAGAATACATTACCACCAATGTGTTAGGGATCATTTCATCAAGTGAAGACATCATTGTCAACCTTTGCATTGGTGCTCCCACAGCTGGATGAGTTGTGGAGACAGATGAAAGGAGTCAAGAGTCAAGAGTTGAATGTTTAATTATCATACAGGATGTAAATACATTGGAAGAAGATCAAAGGAGATTTACTAGACTGATTCTGGAAATGACCCTTGTCTTATAAAGTGTGTCATTGTATATGTTGGAGCAGAGAAGTGAAGGGCTAATTTAATGATATAAGATCCTGAGTGGTCTTGACAGGGTGGATGTGGCGAGGACGTTTCCTTTTGTGGTGGAATCTGAAAATAGGGACCAATGTTTCAAAAATAAGACATACATATTCCCTCAGAAGGTCTTTAGTCTTTGGAATCTCATCTCTAAAAGGTAGTGGAAGCAAAGTCCTTGAATATTTAAAAAGATAGGATTAAGTGGATTTTTGATAAACAAGAAAATGAAAGGTTAGAGACACATAAACTGCTGATGCTCAAATCTTGAGCATAAAACAAAGTGCTGAAGGAACTCAGCAGGTCAGGCAACATCAATGGAGGAAATGGACAGTCACGTTTTGGGTCAGGACTCTTTGACTGAAAGATTACGCAATATGCGAGATGTGGAACTGAATTTACAATCAGAACACCACAATTTTATTGAATGGCAGGACATTCTTCAGGTCTGAGTGGCCTAATCCTGCTCCTAATTAATATGTATGTTCAGTTGTGTGATAAACTGGATGCATATCAGCTCATTGCAAGTGTTCGATCTCATTTAAGGAGAGATCTATAGGAGACACTGCATTAAAAAGACAGCCATCTTCATCAAAGACCCACATGACCCTGGCTACACTCCCATTTCACTCCCACCGTCAGAAAGAAGGGATAGAAGTCTGAGAACCATGACTTTATTGTCACATGTACCTAGGTACAGTGAAATGCTTTGTTTTGCACATAACCTGATAAAATCTTATAGCAGACTTCACCTAGGCAGTACACAAGTGTCGCCACATTTCTGGTGCTGACAAAGTTTAAAAAGTTCAACAAACAGTCCCAATCTGCCTGACGCCGCACATGGCAGCAGGCCCCTCCACAGGGTCCCCCTTCATTCTCAGCGCCCCCCCATTCAACCTGGACCCCCTTAGATCCCGGTAGCCCCCCTCTGGGGCCCCCCTTCATTCTCAGTGATACCTGGCAGGTAGCTCTCCGATGGCCCATCTTGCTCTCTGATGGCCCTCCTTGCTCTCGGTGATCCACCTACTCTCTCGGTGGCCCTCCTATGCTCTCGACAGCCCACCTCCCCTCTCCATGGTCTCCTTGTTCTCAGCGGCTGTCCGCGGGTCCCTCCTCACTCTCGGAGGTTGCTCGCGGGTCCCATCGATGCTGGAGGCTCGAGGCCGAGTTCGGAATCTGCGGTAGGCAAGCCGGGCCTAACAGGCGGGTCCTCTGTGAACGAGCCCTTGGTCCACAATGGGCGAGCCGGGGCTGCTCCCACGCATGGGGATTTATACTGCAGCAAGTAAACATTTCATTGTTCTGTTATCAGTACATATGACAATTAAACACTCTTTACTTGAAAAGCACATGCTAAAAATAGGTATAAAATTAAGGTCAACATTCTGTGCAGCAGAAAACAAATAAAGAAAATTCTTCAAAACCCAATAGAAACATAGAAATTAGGTGCAGGAGTAGGCCATTCGGCCCTTCGAGCCGAATGGCCTAAATATCAAGAAAATGGTTTATGTATGATCAGTAATGGTTTCCACTTCTTTGCTTACACTTTGTTATATATTGATATATATCACATTCATAACTCTAAAGCTTTTATGCATGCTATGAAATTTAAAACATAGAACAGTACAGCACAGGAACAGGTTCGCAGCCCATAGTGTCCGTGCTAAACACAAAGCCAAGATAAACTGATATCACTTGCCCGAACATATTCCATATCCCTCCATTCCCTGCATATCCACGTGCCTCTTAAACACCACTACCGTATCTGCCTCCAACACCACTCATGGCAGCATGTTTGAAAAAACCTCCCTACACATCTGCTTAAACTTTTCCTCACATCTTTAACATGCTGTGGTGATTATGCAGAAATGAAAATTGGATGGCTAGGAATTTAATTTTCTCGTTTAGTTTAATTTAGTTTAATTTGGATTAGTTTAGAGATACACCATGGGAAAAGATCCTTCGGCCCACCGAGTCCTTGTGACCATTGATCAGCTGTGTACTAGTTCTCTGCTATTCCACTTTAGCATGCAACACACTCAGAGTAATAACTAACAGTCCTGTACGTCTTTGGAACGCGGGTGGAAACCAGAACACCAGGGAACGTACAAACTCCGCCAGTTCCCCTTAGTCAGGATCGAACCTAGGTCACTGGCGCTGTGAGGCAGCAGCTCTATCAGTGTGCCAATGTGCCGCGTTTTTACATAAATATAAATGGAATGAGCTCCTCTTGGGCTAAACTGTTTTTTGTGAATTTCTACTTGCCATTTTTGTGTTCTTGGGAATGTTCAGTGAAATTGGGAGAATATGTAGGTGAAAGTAGACATCAGCACAATAGATGCATGAGTGGACAGCAATTAGAATGTATCTCTCCATGAATGTCCTGGAAGGAAATTCTATTCCAATGTTTGGAGATTAATAATGTGATTGCTTGGGAGATGTTTATTCAGAGAACAGTTTTGGCAAGGCTTAGGAGCAAGTTTTATCAAGTGGCATTACTTGCAGATTTGTTGAAAATATACAGTATTGTAGCTGAAGACATATGTGGAAAGGAGATTTGGAAAGATATAGATAAAACTGTACATTGTGGTTTGAACAAGATCTCCTGTAAAAGAACTGCACAAAGTTCCTCTCACAACTGACAAAGGATACTTTCTTTCTCATTGCTCTGGCTCTTCTTGGTGCGTGTGTGTGCGATCTTTCTTTGTTCCTTTTGATCATTTGTTAAAGACAAGAGTCTCGATTTAATTGATTAATTTCATCTCTCTGGAACACCGAACCCCATCTATCTCCACCATCATATGGTGGAGTGCCTCTGGTATTTCACAGATTCCCAGGCGACTGTGAGTGAGTCCAGGGGTGAAAGTGACCCAGAATTCACAATTTAGCAATGAGGCATCTCTGCACATTGTATGCTCATTGTGAGCCTGAGGTTAAACTTATACTTGATGTATTTCTTTGAAATTCATACAGTTAACTACATTCTGTAATGAAATACGTAGGGTTCACATAGGGCTAGCAGCAACTTCTTATGAATCTTGGCAAGCTGTAAAGGTTTAGTATTTTATCCTTCAAAATGAATGTATCTACAGTTCACTCAGTTTTTATACGAGACACAGCATTGGATTTCAGCTCGATGTACAGCCTGATTTGCATGGAACACCTCCACTTGGCATGCTTCCGTACCTTCAAAAGCACAGGAAAATTGCCATGAAAAACACCGTTGTGGCATTTTTGCAATAATGTAGAAAATATAGCACCCCAATCATTTTTTATGGTAGTGTCATATGTAACAGAAACAGGCCCTTCAGCCCACTGAGACTACACTGGCTGTCAACACCCATTTGCGCTAATCCTTCACTAAACCCATTTAATTATCTGTACATTCTCAAAGACTCCCTCCAGGTTCTGCAACTCACCTGCACAGGAGTGGCAATTGTACAGTGGCCAATGAACCTATCAATTTGCACATCTTTGGACAGTAGAAGAAAACAAGTGCCCAGAGGAAACCCAAATGGTCACGGGGAGAATGTGTAAACCCACCAACATCGTCAGAGGCTAAGATTGAATCTGGGTTGCTGGAACTGTGAGGCAGCAGCTCTACTAGTTGCACCACCCTGCCATTCCAATTATGGTTTTGAAATACAAAATGAGAAACACAAAAGTAAATATAAGAACTTCAGTCATGTTCAAGGCATTTGGCAATCTCAAAGTTAATTCCCGTTAATTGATTTTCCCTCGTATGGGACTCAGCGGGACAGGCAACGACTCTGAAGAGAAGGAATGGGTGACGTTTCAGGTTGAGACCCTTCTTCAGACTGAACTGAACTCTTGTCGGTGAGAATACTTGTGATTGCCTGAAGAAGGGTCTCTACCCGAAACGTCACCCATTCCTTCTATCCAGAGATTCTGCCTGTCCCGCTGAGTTACTCCAGCTTTTTGTGTCTATCTTCAATTTCAGAGTTAACTTAAAACAGAGTGCTGGAGGAACTCAGCAGGGTAGGCGGCATCTGTGAAATAGGAACCGGTGTGAGAGGGGAGGTGAATACCAAATTAAAAGTGTTACATATGAATGCACGAAGTATAAGAAATAAAGTGGATAAGCTTGAGGCTCAGTTAGAAATTGGTAAATGTGGGAATTACAGAGACATGGCTGCAAGAGGATCGGAGTTGGGAACTGAATATTCAGGGGTATACGTCCTATCGAAAAGACAGACAAATATGTTCGAAACATTACACCTAGAAGAGATAAGACTCCTCCTGGCAGGTAAACCAGATCACTTCCACCTGACGTGGTCTGCATTTATAGAATTATTACAAGTATAGGGTGCAAAAGTACTAAAAAAAACTGAGGTCAGGTAAGGGGGGATGAAAGCCGGAGAGTTGGTATGTCCCATTTGCGTGATGCTTACAAAAAAGTATTTATTTTTCTCTTTTCCCTCTTTCTCTTTTTTCTTCTTTTTTAGG
The DNA here is from genome assembly GCA_038087875.1 of Malacoraja senta. Taxonomy (NCBI): domain Eukaryota; kingdom Metazoa; phylum Chordata; class Chondrichthyes; order Rajiformes; family Rajidae; genus Malacoraja; species Malacoraja senta. Next base: position 303,929,987 of record CM075977.1, on the reverse strand, counting down.
GTCTATTTCTTGACTCTTACTTTTTGTTTTTAATTTCTTTCTTATAGGGTCTTTGTTTTTTGTTTTTTTGTTGTCACGTTTTTTACACTTTCACTTTTTTCCTTCACTTTCTTCTTTCTCTCAATCTCATCCTTTCCCTTTATTAGTGTAAAAAATAAACGGAGTACATTAATTGTAATAAGATATATGTGACGAGTACTAATGTAATTGGTTGTAATGTAATGTACTTTTAATAAATAAAAATTAAAACAAAACAAAAAAAGGAAAAAAAAGAAAAGAAAAGAAAAGACAGACAGGTGGGCAGAGGAAGTAGGGTAGCTCTGTTGGTGAGGAATGAAATTCAGTCCCTTGAGAGGGGTGACATAGAATCAGAAGATGTAGAGTCATTGCGGATAGATCTGAGAAATTGTAAGGGTAAAACTACCCTCATGGGAGTTATCTACAGGCCCCCAAACAGTAGCCTGGAGATAGGGTGCATGTTGCAGCAGGAGTTAAAATTAGCATGTAACAAAGGAATGTTACGGTGGTTATGGGAGATTTTAACATGCAAGTAGGTTGGTACTGGACCCCAAAAAAGGGAGTTTGTAGAGTGCCTCCGAGATGGATTCTTAGGGTAGCTTGTACTGGAGCCTACCAGTGAGAAGGCAATTCTGGATTTAGTGTTGTGGAATGAACCAGATATGATAAGGGAACTCAAGGTAAAGGAAACATTTAGTTTAATTTGCAACTTGAGAGGGAGAGGGTAAAATCAGACGTGTCGGTATTGCAGTTGAACAAAGGGGACTATGTTGGCATGAGGGAGGAGCTGGCCAAAGTTGATTGGAAAGGGACCCTTGCAGGGATGATGGTGGAACAGCAATAGCAGGTGTTTCTGGGAATAATCCAGAAGTTGCAGGGTCATTTCATTCCAAAGAGGAAGAAAGATTCTAAGGGGAGTAAGAGGCGACCGTGGCTGACAAGGGAAGTCACTACAGTATAAAAATAAAAAATAAGACGTATAATATAGCAAAGATGAGCGGGAAGCCAGAGGATTGGGAAACTTTTAAAGATCAACAGAAGGTAAATAAAAAGGCAATATGGGGAGAATAGATGAAGTATGAAGGTAAGCTAGCCAAGAATATAAAGGAGGATAGTAAAAGCTTCTTTGGGTATATGAAGAGAAAAAAATTAGTTAAGACAAATGTGGGTCCCTGGAAGACAGCAACAGGTGAATTTATTATGGGGAACAAGGAGATGGCAGACAAGTTGAACAGGTACTTTGGTTCTGTCTTCACGTAGGATGACACAAACAATCTCCCAGATGTACTAGGGGACAGAGGACCCAGGGTGATGGAGGAACTGAAGGAAATTCACATTAGTCAGGAAATGGTGTTGGGTAGACTGATGGACTGAAGGCTGATAAATACCCAGGGCCTGATGGTCTGCATCGCACGGTACTCAAGAAGGTGGCTCTAGAAATCGTGAACTCATTCGGGATCATTTTCCAATGTTCTCTCGACTCTGGATGAGTCCCTGTGGACTGGAGGGTAGCTAATGTTATCCCACTTTTCAAGAAAGGAGGGAGAGAGAAAGCAGGGAATTGTAGACCAATTAGCCTAACATCGGTGGTGGGGAAGATGCTTGAGTCGATTATCAAAGATGTAATAGCGGCACATTTGGATAGCAGTAACAGGATCGGTCCAAGTCAGTATGGATTTACGAAGGGAAATCATGCTTGACAAATCTTCTGGAATTTTTTGAGGATGTAAGTGGGAAAATGGACAAGGGAGTGCCATTGGATGTAGTGTTCCTGGAGTTTCAGAAAGCCTTTGATAAGGTCCAACACCGGAGATTAGTGGGCAAAATTAAAGCACATGGTATTGGGGGTAGGGTAATGACATGGATAGAAAATTGGTTGGCAGACAGGAAACAGAGTAGGGATTGACGGGTCCCTTTCAGAATGGCAGGCAGTGACTAGTGGGGTGCCGCAAGGCTCAGTGCTGGGACCACAGCTAATTACAATATACATTAATGATTTAGATGAAGGAATTAAAAGTAACATTAGCAAATTTGCAGATGACACAAAGCTGGGTGGCAGTGTGAACTGTGAAGAGGAGGCAATGAGGATGCAGGGTGACTTGGACAGGTTGGGTGAGTGGGCAGATGCATGGCAGATGCAGTATAATGTTGATAAATGTGAGGTTATCCACTTTGGGGGCAAGAACGGGAAGGCATATTATTATCTGAATGATTTCAGGTTAGGAAAAGGGTAAGTACAACGAGACCTGGGTGTCCTAGTATATCAGTCACTGAAAGTAAGCAGACAGGTACAACAGGCAGTGAAGAAAGCGAATGGCATGTTGGCCTTCATAAAGAGATTAGTTGAGTGTAGGGGCAAAGAGGTCCTTCCGCAGTTGTACAGGGCCCTGGTGAGACCACACCTGGAGTATTGTGTGCAGTTTAGTCTCCTAATTTGAGGAAGGTCATTCTTGCTAGTGAGGGAGTGTTCACAAGGTTAATTCCCGGGATGGCGTGACTTTCGTATGATGAAAGAATGGAGTGACTGGGCTTGTATTCACTGGAATTTAGAAGGATGATAGGGGTTCTTATAGAAACATATAAAATTATTAAGTGATTGGACACGCTAGATGCAGGAAACATGTTCCCGATGTTGGGGGAGTCCAGAACCAGGGGCCACAGTTTAAGAATAAGGGGTAGGCCATTTAGAACTGAGATGAGGAAAAACATTTTCACACAGTGACTTGTGAATTTGTGGAATTCTCTGGCACAGAAGGCAGTGGAGGTCAATTCACTGGATGCCTTCAAAAGAGATTTAGATAGAGCCCTTAGGGCTAGCAGAATCAACAGGTATGGGGAGAAGGCAGGAACAGGGTACTGATTGTGATTGATCAGCCATGATCACATTGAATGGCGGCTGGCTTGAAGGGCCAAATGGCCTACTCCTGCACCTATTGTCTATGTATCCATGAGGGGCAGCAATGTTTCTTCCCAACCCATTTAACTAGCTGATATTTTAGTTTACCCACACCACCCTTGGCATTATTAGAAATCTCTAACTCTCAACCTGATTCGGACATACCATAATCTGATGTTAGTGTTCGGACATGAAGTGGTGTTAAAGATTTTTTTTTTTTGCCTCCAGCTTCCTCTGGGGTACATATCATGTCTTAGGATGGATTCTGCTTAAAACTCCACAGCTTGCTGGGAATTGGAATTTGATCTCTTGGCTCAGAACACATGTCCTTGACAATATCAAAGTCAATGTCTCCCTGAAACTTTCTCCAGTGTTAACATTCCACGTTTTGTTTTGGATATCGATTTCATACTAACTGGAACTAAACACAAAGATGCTGGAAATAATCAATAAGTCAGACACCCCCTTGGAGCGAGAACCGGTCTCCCTCCATGGATAGAGAAAATAATACATAGAACACACAACAGTACAGCATAAGAACAGACCCACAGTATCTATGTCAAACATGATGCCAAGACAAACTCTTATCTGCCTGCATATATTCAGGTAACATTCAGTATTTTATTTGTTTTTCCTCTACATTCTCCATCGATTCTTGTACCTATTACATTGTAGAGCGTCTGCTCAGATTAATTATCAATCACAAAACCAATTTGCCTCTTCCATGCTGTGAGAACTTTGTCTGATATCTACATTTTATATCTAAAAAAATCAGTAGGTTCAAACACAACAAAAAACAAAATTGCAGTCAATCAAGCAACATTTCAAATTGTATTCTATTTAAAATAACAAACATCTAATGCAAATAATTTGGTATTGTGTAAGGCTATCAGGAATTTTTAAAGTATAGCCATTGTCTTTGCAAATGCTGCTTGATTAACTTGTGTGATTTGAGCAACTCTATTGATTTAAATTTTCATTCCTACCTAACCCATTTTGATGCTTGACTGAAAAATGTCACAAATACTGATTATTGGATGTTAAATTTCCTGTTATTTTTCATTCATAACTGGTTGCAAAGACTTGTTTCAGAACTTCGGAGATCAAAGAAGAACTAAAATATCTGCACGTGTCCAAATGCATTGTTATCTGTCTCCATTTATTTGATGTCAACGTATATTTTTAATTTATAATAATGCTATTCATCTAAAATGCTACCTGCAAGTAGAAATAAATGAAATATATAAATAGTCATTTATTGTGCTGAAATAACAAAAGGGTTTTTAAGATATTATTTAAGGGGCTTAACTGTTAGATTAGTAGAAGGTTATAAGACAGCAACATAATATCATCAAACAGCATGTTTTAATGCTACATAATCCATAGCTAGGCCATATTTTGTTTACTAAGGAAACATCAGAAGGAATAATTACTCCTACCGTAGTTTATTATCTGCTAATGAAAGCATCAGAATATGTGCATATGAATTATAGTTTCCCAAGAATGTAAGTACATTATTGGTAATGAAAGGGCAGGTTGTTATGACTATGTTATGTAATGCTTTCATTAGGTAGTTACTGATCAATAATCGAGGTGAGGCATGCACAGTTTTTTTGCGCAAAATTACTGAAAGAGAATTGGGAATCATTTTGATTTGTGTGGCACGTATGCAGTATTGATCCTCACTTTACACCCTCATGTGAGTTTGGAGATATAGCAAAGCATTGTTTGATGAAGGTTTTGTGTTCTTTCGCCAAATATTTTAGCATGGCAAAGTTTTAAAACTGGATGCTTTTCTTATGGTTCCGAGCTCTTCCTCCTGTCACAAGCCCACCAATCCTCTCTTTAGAGCTGATAGAACACAAATGTGCTGGTGTAACTCAGTGGTCAGGCAGCATCTCTGGAGGACATGATGCTTTGGGTCAGGACCCTTCTTCAGACTGATTGTAACAGGGGAGAGAAACTTGGAAAAGAGATGGGTGTGGGACGAAGCCTGGCAGGTGACAGGTGGGGGAGGGGTGGTGGTTGATTAACAGATGGGTGGACAAAGGCGAGAGATGGGTGGACAAAGGGGTGACACAAAGACACAGCGGTAGCGTTGCAGCTTTACAATGCCAGAGACACAGGTTTGATCCTGACTCTGGGTGCTGTATGGAGTTTGATGTTCTCCTTGTGATCGTGTGAATTTTCTCTGGGTGCTCCTATTCCAAAGACGTGCAAGTTTATATGTTAATTGGTTTCTGTAAATTGCCCCTAGCGCGTAGGATGCGAAACTGGGTTTAACATAGAACTAGTGTATAGGTGATTGTAGGTCGGCATGGACTTGGTGAGCTGAGGGGCCTGTTTCCATGCTGTATCTCTAGACTAAACTAAACTAAACTAAACTAAACTAAACTAAACTAAACTAAACTAAGTTGAACTAAACTAAACTAAAATACAAAGAAGACATAAGGGTGACAAAAGGGGACTAAGCAAGACAAAATGGGGAGAAGGAGATAAACAAGTGTCAGGTAAGGAGAGAAGACGAGTGAAATGTGATGCCAGAGGAAAGGATATCAGTGGAAGGCCACAGGAAGTAGAGGGGTGGGATAGTGAGAGAAATGGGTGCGCACCTGGGTGCATTCTGTGGGATAGGAGAATGGGAAAATTAGAGACAGTAATTAGAGACATGGCTTTGCGTGCAGCAGATCATACCCGACAAATTGACTGTTTTTTGAGGAGGTAACAAAAATGATCAATGAGGGTAGGGCAGTGGGTGTCTTCTACATGGATTTTACTTAGGCATTTGATAAAATCTCTCATATAGGCTGATCCAGAAGATTAAGGATGAATAGGATCCATAGAGACTTGGTTCTTTGGATTCAGAAGTGGATTATTTCTAGAAGGGTTGTGGTAGAAGTATGTTATTTGGGCTGAAGTTCTGTGACCAGTAGTGTTCCACAGGTATCTGTGCTGGGACCTTTGCTTGTGACATACAGTACATAAACAACTTGGACGTAAATGTAAATGGGTCGGTTAATAAGTTTGCAGATGACACCAAAATTATGTATATTTCTTCATTGTAAAAGGCTATAAAAGTATAAATTAGCTACAGGATTGAACGGAGAAATGGCAGATGGAGTTTAATCCGAGCAAATGTGAGGTGTTGCACATTAATTCTAATGTACAGGGCAAGTATACAGTTAATGGCAAGACCCTTTGATATACAGAGAGATCTTTGTGTGCAAGTCTATATCTCTCTGAAAGTGGTAACCTAAGTGGATAGAGTGCAACAAAGGCATATGATATACTTGCCTTCATCGGTCGGGGTATTGAGTATAAGAATCGGGAAATCATGTTGCACCTTTGTAGGACTTTGGTCAGGCAGCATTTGGAACATTGTCGAAGCTCTGTTTGCACCATTGAAGGAAGGACATAGAGGCTTTAGATAAGGTGCAGAAAAGGTTTGGAAATCAACCAGAGAGAAGTAGAAAATCTTCTCACATTTCAAACCTGTAATATCTATCTTTTATTGCTAAGAAAACTTACAGAGTTCATAAATCACTAGGTTTGTCATTAGGACGTTGTTGGTATTGTGCCGATTTTTAGGGGGAACCTGAGCATGAATTTGGCATACATCACACTGGTGCCTGCCAAATTCCTGCCAAGGTCTGAAGACAGGTTTCGACCTGAAACATCACCCATTCCTTCTTTCCAGAGATGCTGCCTGTTACTCCAGCTTTTTGTGCCAATCTTCGGTTCAATCTGCAGTTCCTTCCTAAACATCACACTGGTGCACATTCCACTTTGGAAATCTAGAAGCAGAAAGCCTGGCACTCGTGTCTGATGAATGAACAAAGTTTATACCCTTTGCATTTGTCAGTCAAGTAATCCAGAACCTGTTGGGACCCTGGGAAATGTGTTGAACTAGCCAGGCACATTCAAGTGTATAAATTCCATGTGATCAATCCAAAAGCACTGATGCTAGCTGTCACCAAAAGGTAAGATTGCTATAAAACACTTGGCTGTATTTTAGGTGAACTTTAGGAGCAAGGATGTTCTGTTCATAGTGTTTAGTAAATGCATAGAATATAACACATAGAACAGTGAAGGAACAGGCCCTTCAGCCCATATAGTCTGTACAGAACATGGTCCCAAGATAAATTAATCTGATCTGCCTGCACAAGATCCATATCTTTCCATTCCCTGCATATCCATGTGCTGAACCCAAAGCCTCTTTAATGCCACTATTGTATCTGCCTTCCTCACCACCTCTTTGCAGCGTGTTCCAGGCACCTCTACCGTCTGTGTAAAAAAAACGCCCTGCACATCTCCTTTAAACTTTGTCCCTCACACCTTAATACTAAACTCTCTAGTCTTTGATATTTCCACCGTGGCAATAAGGTTCTGACTGTCTAAAATATTGTACAATTTCTATTTTTTTCTCATATAGAATGTGATGAATTTTCTCCTCCGTCCTGTTGTACCAAGGTTATAAAATAAGAAGAAATCAAAAACCATCCTTTAATGAGTGTGAAAGATCAATATACATCTCGCATCTTTCCAGAGGAAGCACAGCCTGAGTACAGATAACCAATTTTTCATTATTCTGTAGACAGAAATCAGTTCGGAAAGAAGTCTAGGAAATAACTCCATGATTAATTGTAGATGACAAATAACAGTTTGCCATCAATTTGACACCTGTGGTTGCTTGTGGGACAGAGAATGAAATGTTCTATCATGATACCATTGTGCAAATCATGAATCTCGAGTAGGTTGATGCATTTTCCATGAGCTCAGGGTCAGCAGTAATAGTTATCCCAGGGTTTAAACAATACACTGGCATTCTGAAAAGATACTTATCTCTCATGTGATAAGGAATGAAAGTTGTTGTGTTCCCATTATAAGGAAGGTATAATGAGAATACTTTGTTTCTTTTCATGAATTTTATACATCTGTTGTGCCTATGCTTTGATGTTATTTTGATTGATTGATTTATTGATACTTTATTGTCATGTGTACTTGGTACAGTGAGATTCTTTGTTTGCATACCGTGTAGGTATGCAAGAGTCGCCATGTAAAGGGCACCGTCAAAGTTACAACAGTATTCAATATAGTTGTAATGAATTTGTAATATAGTTGTAATATAGAAGGAATGACCCGGGTGGGACAAGTCCGATTTGTTGGCTGCTTTTCCAAGGCATCGTGAAATGTAGATGGAGTCAATGATGGACATGGCAACATCCACAACTCACTGCACTTTCTTGCGGGCTTGGGCAGAGCTGTTCTCAAACCATGCTGTGATGCAACCTGACACTTTTTTTCCTATGGTGCACCTGCAGAGATTTATAAGAGTCATTGGAGACATGTTGAATTTCTCAGTCTCCTGAGGAAGTTGAAAAGTTGTTTTATCACTGTACCTTGGTACACGGTGTAAAGACTTGTCAAACACGTAATGTCTTCACTCTTAGTTTATTGCATACATTGTAGTCGTATACACACATATTGCCCTAGCTGTTCGTGGTCCGTTACCGGAGCTAGAGAGCAAGCTGGGGATGGGAAGGTTACTATTATACTGAAGATAATGGGGAGTGGTTAGTAGTGGTGAGGTCATTATGTTAAAGGAACATGCACTGATCTACATCCTTCCCCTTGGAAAGGGAAACATTACAATGATGACAGTGAGACCACGACTCATATGCTAGACACAAGTACACACGGTACACTTGGCAATAATATTGAGAATCAGAGGACATAGGTTAGAGGTGAGGGGGGTAAGATTTAATAGGAACCTGAGAGGTAACTTTTTCACACAAAGGGTGGCGGGTGTATGGAGCGAGCAGCCAAATGAGGTAGTTGGGGCAGGTACTATCACAATGCTTAAGAAAACATTTGGACAGGTTTAGAGGGACGTTGGGTACAGGAGCTTCAGGAGAGAAATGGGTGAGGGAAAAAGAGGAGGGGGGTTATATTGTTGTTTAAGGAGGATGTCACGGCTGTGTTCAGAGGTTCGTCTAGTGAGGCTATATGGGTGGAGCTGAGGAACAAGAAAGGGATAACCACCTTGTTGGGGGTGTACTACAGACCCCCGAGTAGTCAACGGGAATTAGAAGAACAAATGTGCCAGGGGATTGCAGTCAGCTGCAGGTTAAATAAAGTTGTTGTAGTATGGGATTTTAACTTTCCCAATGTAGACTGGGAAAATCATAGCGTGAAGGGTTCAGATGGGGTGCAATTCATCAAAAGTATTCAGGAGAGTTTTCTTAAGTAGTATGTGGAGGCCCCCACATGTGAGAGGCTGGATCTAGTATTGGGAAATTGGGAAGGGCAAGTTAATAAAGTGTGTGTGGAGGAGCCTTTTGGGACCAGTGTCCACAGTTCGATTAGGTTTAAGATAGTTATGGATAGGGACGGAGAGGGTCCATGTGTTAAAATGCTCAACTGGGGTAAGGCCAACTATGAGGGTATGAGAGAAGGTCTCGCTCAAGTTGACTGGAGCAGGTTATCGAAAGGAACATCAGCCAAGTGAGATGGTTTTAAAAGTGTGCTGAAAAAAAGCTCAGGATGTGTACGTCCCTGTTAGAGTGGGCAAAGCAGGCAAACGTAAGGAAACATAGAAACATAGAAACATAGAAAATAGGTGCAGGAGTAGGCCATTCGGCCCTTCGAGCCTGCACCGCCATTCAATATGATCATGGCTGATCATCCAACTCAGTATCCCGTACCTGCCTTCTCTCCATACCCCCTGATCCCTTTAGCCACAAGGGCCACATCTAACTCCCTCTTAAATATAGCCAATGAACTGGCCTCAACTACCCTCTGTGGCAGAGAGTTCCAGAGATTCACCACTCTCTGTGTGAAAAAGTTTTTCCTCATCTCGGTCTTAAAGGATTTCCCCCTTATCCTTAAGCTGTGACCCCTTGTCCTGGACTTCCCCAACATCGGGAACAATCTTCCTGCATCTAGCATGTCCAACCCCATAAGAATTTTGTACGTTTCTATAAGATCCCCTCTCAATCTCCTAAATTCTAGCGAGTATAAGCCAAGTCTATCCAGTCTTTCTTCATATGAAAGTCCTGACATCCCAGGAATCAGTCTGGCGAACCTTCTCTGCACTCCCTGTATGGCTATAATGTCCTTCCTCAGATTTGGAGACCAAAACTGTACGCAATACTCCAGGTGTGGTCTCACCAAGACCCTGTACAACTGCAGTAGAACCTCCCTGCTCCTATACTCAAGTCCTCTTGCTATGAAGGCCAACATACCATTCGCTTTCTTCACTGCCTGCTGCACCTGCATGCCTACTTTCAATGACTGGTGTACCATGACACCCAGGTCTCGCTGCATCTCCCCATTTCCTAATCGGCCACCATTTAGATAATAGTCTGCCTTCCCGTTTTTGCCACCAAAGTGGATAACCTCACATTTATCCACATTATACTGCATCTGCCAAACATTTGCCCACTCACCCAGCCTATCCAAGTCACCTTGCAGTCTCCTAGCATCCTCCTCACAGCTAACACTGCCCCCCAGCTTAGTGTCATCCGCAAACTTGGAGATGTTGCTTTCAATTCCCTCGTCCAGATCATTAATATAAATTGTAAATAGCTGGGGTCCCAGCACTGAGCCTTGCGGTACCCCACTAGTCACTGCCTGCCATTGTGAAAAGGACCCGTTTACTCCTACTCTTTGCTTCCTGTTTGCCAGCCAGTTCTCTATCCACATCAATACTGAACCCCCAATACCGTGTGATTTAAGTTTGTATCCAAATCTCTTATGTGGTACCTTGTCGAAATCCTTCTGAAAGTCCAGATACAACACATCCACTGGTTCTCCCCTATCCACTCTACTAGTTACATCCTCGAAAAATTCTATAAGATTCGTCAGACACGATTTACCTTTGTGCTGTGCTGGCGAGGAAAATCGAGCGTAGGTCAAAAACAAGAAGAATGCATGGGACAGGTATAGGCAGCTGGGATCAAGTGTATCCCTGGATGAGTTTCAGGAGCTAAGGAGTAAACTGAAAAAGGAAATCAGAAGGGCAAAAAGGGGCCAGGACATAGCCCTGGCGGGTGGCATTACGGACAATCCCAAAATATTTTATAAATACATAAGGGGGAAAAGGGTAACTAGAGAGAGAGTGGGACCTCTCAGGAATCAAAGTGGTCACCTCTGTGTGGAGCCACAGGAGATGGGCAAGGTCCTAAATGAATATTTCTCCTCTGTAGTTATGGAGGAAAAAGACAGTAGAACGGAGGAAATTGGAGCAGTCACTGGAAGTGTCTTGAGAGCAGTTAGGGTTACTGTTGAAGAAGTACTGAAGGTACTGTTGTGTTTGAAAGTAGACAAATTCCCAGGGCCTGATCTGACATATCCGAGGACATTGTGCGAAACTGGAGAGGAAATTTACGAGTCGTCCTTAAATACAGAAGAGGTGCGGAAGACTGGAGGGTGGCAAATGTTGTACCTCTTTTCAAGAAGGGCTGCAGAGAAAATGCTGGGAACTATAGGCCGGTGAGCTTAACATTTGTAGTTGGTCAGTTCCTGGAGAGTATTCTGAGGGATAGGCTATACAGGCATTTGGATGGGCAAGGGCTAATTAGGGATAGTCAGTATGTTTTTGTACGTGGGAGGTCGTGTCTCACAAATCTGATTAATTTTTTTGAAAACGTGACCAAAAAGGTTGATGAAGGCAGAGCTGTAGATGTTGTGTACATGGACGTCAGTTAAGGGCCTGTCCCACTTACGTGTCCTTGGCACGCAAATTACCCGACCTCGTCGTCGCATTGAGGCACAAGGGCATCGTGTGTCCGCGCGGGGCCGGTCCCACTGAGAAGTGCGGAGGGGTATGGAGTTGTGCGCGACATCGCGCGGTGCTCCGAAATTTTTGTAGCGAACGAAATCTTCGCGCACCAACGGCCTGTCGCGTAACTAACGGCCAAAGTGGGACAGGCCCAAGTCCCTGGCGCAACGCAACGTCTCACCTCCAACAGCAGCAGAAGCAGGCAAACGATCGCCGAGCTCGGCCTGGGGCTCACGGCCGTTGTGGTCTGGATCCGCCCCCACTTCTACTCCCAGAGTGGGGCCAAGAAAATTGAAGATAGACACAAAATGCTGGAGTAACTCAGCGGGACCGACAGCATCTCTGGAGAGAAGTAATGGGTGACGTTTCGGGTCAAGACCCTTCTTTCAGACTGAAGAAGAGTCTCGACACAAAACATCACCCATTGCTTCTCTCCCGAGATGCTGCCGGGCCCGCGGAGTTACTCCTGCATTTTGTGTCCAACTTCAAATGACGTCACGCGCGCCAGACGGCTGTGCGAGCGCATGAAATCGCGCGCGACCTTCGCGGGACTGTCGCTCCTCAACTCGACAACAAGGTCGCGTAATTAGCATGCCAAGGACACGTAAGTGGGCCAGGGCTTAAGGCATTCAACAAGGTTCCGCATGGTAGGCTGCTCTGGAAGGTTAGATTGTATGGGATCCAATGATAGATAGCTGAATGGATAGCAAATTAGCTCCATGGAAGGAAGCAGAGGGTAATGGTGGAAGGTTGCTTCTCCGACTGGATGCCTGTGACTAGTGGTATGCATCAGGGTTTGGTTCTGGGCCCATTACTATTTGTCATCTACATCAATATTTGGATGAAAAAATACAGAGCGAGATTAACAACTTTGCTGATGATACAAAAGTTAGTGGTTTTGCAGATAGTGAAGATGGTTGTGAAAGATTGCAGCAGGATCTTAATCGATTGGCCAGGTGGACGGAGGAATGGTTGATGGAATTTAATACAGAAAAGTGTGAGGTGTGCGTGCGTGCGCGCGTGCATGCGTGCGTGTGTTGTCAGTCGATCCAGCTCGCCGTTTCAATGCGCGTGTGTGTGTGTGTGTGAGAGTGTGTGTGTGTGTGTGTGTGTGTGTGTGTGTGTGTGTGTGTGTGTCCACACACACACACACACACACGCATTGAAATGGCGAGCTGGATCGACTGACAACGCGCACACACACACACACACACACACACACACACACACACACACACACACACACACACACACACACACACACACACACACACACACACACACACACACACTTTTGTCTCCTGTATAAAGCTGCATAAATTCTGGAATGAAATTTTTATAAAATTATTTAATAGAAGACTGGAACCGAATACAGAATTGATTATCTTTGGATCAATGGAAGATGGGAATATGCTAAATACGTATCAAAAATCCTTACTTAATTATGGTTTAATAATGGCAAAAAAACTCATACTTAAATTTTGGAAATATTCGCCAACACAACGGTGAAAATGTGGATTTCAAATATGTCAGAAACAGCATATCTTGAAGAAATACGACTCCTTCTAGTAGGTAAGGTAGACCTCTTCTTATTGATATGGTCTCCCTTTATCGACTTTCTACAAGCATATGGTGCAACACAATCATAGAAATATAATGGTTCAGAAATAGGTGACTGGGGGTAGGATTATCAAATAGATATATCGCTTTCAATCTCCTTACCTCTTCTCTTTTGTTTCTTTTTTCTTTCTTTCTTCTCTTCTTTTTTTCTCCTCATTTTTTTTCTAGAGCTATTTTGCTATCTCACGCAACACTTCATCTCAATCTTTCCTTTTGTAATCTTTAATTTCTTATTTTGCTTCATTATTAAATTAAAAATAAGAAGTTGTATATGAAATGTAATATGTCAATAAGTATAAGGTACTTTGGTACCACATTATTGTACTTACTTCTAAAAAATAAATAAAAAATAAAAAAAAGATTAGAAGTTGTTCAGCCAGAGCTTAACACACTTCTCGGCATCTGCATACAAAAAAACAAAACAAAAAAAAAACGGCTGCAGTGTAAGGTAAGTCCTTTAGAGAGTGCGTGGGGAGGGGGGGGGGAGAAGGGGAGAGAAGGAGAGAGAAGGGGAGAGAAGGGGAGAGAAGTGGGGGGAGAAGGGGGGGAGAAGCAGGGGGAGAAGGGAAGAGAAGGGGGGGGAGAATGGGGGGGGGGGAGAAGGAGTGGAGACACTTTTAAGAAGTATAATAATGTTTAGCGGGCATTTTACAGGTCTACATTGGTCCTGAAAACTCTAATGAGCCAATCAAAATGCCTGGTCAGCGAAGGAGATTGCCTACGGCTGCCCTCGACTGCCTGTAAGTAAATAGCGACCCCACTCCACTGCACTATGAGTTAAAAAGAACCATGCCGACCAAATTTTACTCGTGGAAATTTTTTCAACATGTTGAAAAAATGTCCGCGACCTAGCTGAGGCCACAAGTATTCGGGAACTTCACTCGAGCATGAAGGAGAGTTCCAGCGACCTCATAGGACCTCCTAGAACCATGTGTCGACCATGCTGCGAGTTTTAAGGTCGAAGACACTCTTCTAAACTCGCAGATTAGGTCGCCCAAGTGGGACAGCCCCTTAAGTGTGCGGGGATCGCTGGTCGGTGCGGACTCGGTGGACTGAAGGACCTGTTTCCGCGCTGTTTCCCTGGACTAAACTGAAAAAAACTAAACTTACTTTAGTGCTGATTCTGCTGATTCTGCTCCCTAGTGTAAATGTTCGTATTGCGCAAGGGTCACTGAATGCTTGTTTTGTTTCTAGTTTTCGATATTTACGTATCGTAAAGATATACCGGACATGTCTCCAGTTTAGTGCTCAGAAATTCATGAGCTGTTTTAAGTTTAAACAAAGCATAAAGGGGCAATGGTGTGCTTCTGCTTAATAACTGAATTTGAGCAATACCAAGTTGTGCCTCAGTGAACAGTTGGAATGAAAACTCTGTCTGGGGATCAGGGTAAGGGGATTTCGATTCAAACCAAATGACATTGTTTTGTCAGTGCTCAGTTATTGCAGCTAATAAAAAATATTCTGTCCTTCTATTGAAATAAAATCAAAACATAACCACTGTGGTGATGCTGATTGATAAATCCAATGGTAAATTTAGAAACTCTTCTTCGATATCAGGTCAGAGATTAACCTAAATAAGGAATGAGGGTTGCCTCCTAACAACCTGAAACTTCAAGGTATAGAAAGGAAAGTCTTGATTTTATGAATATAGAACTAGCCCTTCACACTAGTTCTATGCGACCCCACTTTTGCATGCACTCCCTGCACACTAGGGGGGATTTAAGCTACAATCTTGCGCATCTTTGCAACGTGGGAGCAAACTGGATTGGAGGAAAACCCACATGGTCACAGGGAGAACTTGCATACGCTAAGGACCTGGGGTCAAAATTGAACCCAGGTCTCTGGTGCCATGAGAAAGCAGGTCTACTTCTAGCAGCCACGCTTCCGTCAGTCTGCCCCAGGGCAGCTGTGGCTACAGAAGTAGCTCACCACCACCGAGTGTGACTGAGGAGTGAATGAATAATGCGATGTAAAGCGCCTTGAGTATTAGAAAGGCGCTATATAAATCCAATCCATTATTATTATCATTACTATTATTATTATTATTACCAGCTGCACCCCTGTGCTGCAGCATTGCAACATCTCACACTACTTTCCATTCTGCAATCGCATGCGCTCCAAACCCTTTACAATTGTTACCTTGAGTTATAGTACGTTAGCAAGTGACATACAGTAAGGAAAATGTGTTTGTAGTTGGGCCTGATGTGAAGCAGCTAGTGATTAAATTTGATGGGGAACATGGGATGGGTAAAGGCTTCTCAGGAGGATATGTGTGGAAGTCTTGCGGCTCCTTCTGGCCCACAAGGAATATTTTGTTCATATGTTTACAGTATAGGGCATCACCGGCATTCATCGTCGATCTTTGATTAACCCTGAGGTTCTTTCAGAAAAAAATCAATCATATTGGTGAATCTGGAATCACATATAATACATTCTGGCTAAGGAAAATTGATAAGAGAACCAGAAAGATTTTGAGTTTCATGAGCAGCATCACTGATTAGTTGCTTTTTATTCCAGAATCATTTTATTACTTGAATTTAAATGTCCCACCTGCTATGATGAGTTTTGAACTTATTGCTCTGGACCTAGACACGCGAGAGGCAGGAAACATGTTCCCAATGTTGGGGGAGTCCAGAACCAGGGGCCACAGTTTAAGAATAAGGGGTAAGCCATTTAGAACGGAGACAAGGAAATACTGTTTCTCACAGAGAGCTGTGAGTCTGTGGAATTCTCTGCCTCAGATGGCGATGGAGGCCGGTTCTCTGGATACCTTCAAGAGAGAGCTAGATGGGGCTCTTAAAGATAGCCGGATCAGGGGATATGGGGAGAAGGCAGGAACGGGGTACTAGAAACATAGAAAATAGGTGCAGGAGGAGGCCATTCGGCCCTTCGAGCCAGCACCGCCATTCATTGTGATCATGGCTGATCGTCCCCTATCAATAACCCGTGCCTGCCTTCTCCCCATATCCCTTGACTCAACTAGCCCCTAGAGCTCTATCTAGCTCTCTCTTAAATCCATCCAGTGACTTGGCCTCTACTGCCCTCGGTGGCAGGGAATTCCATAAATTCATAACTCTCTGGGTGAAAAAGTTTTTTCTCACCTCAGTCTTAAATGACCTCCCCTTTATTCTAAGAATGTGGCCCCTGGTCCTGGACTCACCTAACATTGGGAACATATTTCCTGCATCTAGCTTGTCTAGTGTTTTTATAATTTTATATGTTTCTATAAGATCCCCCTCATCCTTCTAAACTCCAGTAAATACAAGCCTAGTCTTTCAATCTTTCCTCATATGACAGTCCCGCCATCCCAGGGATCAATCTCGTGAACCTACGCTGCACTGCCTCAATCACAAGGTTGTCCTTCCTCAAATTAGGAGACCAAAACTGTACACAATACTCCAGATGTGTTCTCACCAGAGCACTATAGAACTGCAGAACCTCTTTACTCCTATACTGAAATCCTCTTGTTATGAAGGCCAACATTCCATTAGCTTTCTTCACTGCTTGCTGTACCTGTAAACCAACTTTCAGTGACCGGTGCACAAGGACGCCCAGGTCTCGCTGCACCTCCCCCTTACCTAACCTAACCCCATTGAGATAATAATCTGCCCCCTTGTTTTTGTCACCAAAGTGGATAACCTCACATTTATCTATACTGTACTGCATCTGCCACGCATCTGCCCACTCACTCAACCTGTCAAGGTCACCCTGCAACCTCCTAACATCCTCTTCACAGTTCACACTGCCACCCAGCTTTGTGTCATCCGCAAACTTACTAGTGTTGCACTTAATTCCCTCTTCCAAATCATTAATATATATGGTAAACAGTTGCGGCCCCAACACCGAGCCTTGTGGCACTGCACTCGCCACTGCCTGCCATTCTGAAAAGGACCCGTTCACTCCTACTCTTTGCTTCCGGTCTGCCAACCAATTTTCTATCCATGTCAACACCCTATCCCCAATACCATGTGTTCTAATTTTAGTCACCAGTCTCCCATGCGGGACCATATCAAAGGCTTTCTGAAAGTCTAGATACACTACATCCACTGGCACCCCTTCATCCATTTTACTTGTCACATCCTCAAAAAATTCCAGAAGATTAGTCAAGCATGATTTCCCTTTCATAAATCCATGTTGACTTGGACTAATCCTTTTACTGCTATCCAAATGCCCCATTATTACCTCTTTAATAATTGACTCCAGCATCTTTCCTACCACCGAAGTCAGGCCAACTGGTCTGTAATTCCCAGTTTTCTCTCTCGCTCCTTTCTTGAAAAGTCGGATAACATTAGCTATCGTCCAATCCACAGGAACTGATCCTGAATCTATTGAACATTGGAAAATAATCACCAATGCGTCCACTATTTCTAGAGCCACCTCCCTGAGGACCCTGGGATG
>CM075977.1:303875346-303912073 GCA_038087875.1 Malacoraja senta | reverse complement strand
TTTTAATCCACCATAATATACAAAGGGAAGGATACATCTCGATGAAACTGTGTCATTTTAGTCTGGGAGCGTTTGTTTGCTTATCAGATGATTTTATTAAAATCCCTGTTGACTTTGCAGCTTTGCATCTTTCCTTCCTGCCATTTAATTCAGAGTCATATAACAAAGCAGCAGTAAAAAAATAAAACAGGCCTGTATTAAGAGTAGGTAAGTATTCTACTTGTAAAAATCATATAAAAATGGTGATGAGGGATATTGTTCTTGGTGAAAAACAGTATGGATTTTAAGTGCTAGACAATAGATCTAACCAATTACTTTTAATATTTAGTGGCACTACCATTATCAATTCATCTATCATTGACAACCGGGTCTTTATTGATCTGAAGCTTACCTGAACCAGACACATAATCAAGGTGCCTGCAAGAGCATATTAAGAAACCTTTAATTTGTCATGAAGGTCAATTCCTGATTCTTAAAGCCTTTCCGTTATCTTCAAGTCTCCTGATAGAAGTGTGATGGGATATCACATTGCTTGAATTTCACTTACATGGCTGAAAGTGGCTCTCACAAAAATAGGGCTGATTTGCAGCATGGGTACAGTGTTTCTGATGGATTTCTTTACGGAAATCACACAGTCCAACAATCACATAGGCATTTCATATTCTGCCTTGTGCTCTCTGCTGCAAGATGCCCCAATACTGTACCAGTGGAGTCACATGGAATTGAATGCAGCTGCCATTGATATTAGGCTGAGGGAGATGGCAACTGAGTCTGCTTGCTTACCCTGGCCTGGTATCCTACTGAAATCAGCATATCGCTCTTATCTCTCTTATCACTGTATTGAAATATTGGAACATCTTACACAAAGGCATTTTGAGAATTGGAGTCATATATGTGAGATTGTAGCTGTCCAGGTGAATGGTAGATTTATGTAATAATTAGACTGTTACAGGGAGATAATGTACTCTCACTGAGTGATGGAAATTTAGTGTAGTTTATTATTATTGTCACGTGTACCGAGGTAAAATGAAAAGTTTTTTTGTTGTGTGCTACCCATTCAGCGAAAAGACTATACATAATTACAATCAAGCCGTCCACTTTGTACAGATACAGGACAAAGGGTATAATGTTTAGTGCAAGATAAAGTCCAATTTTACTTCGGGGTCACGTGAGTGACTACGTGAAGAAGACCCCGTCCAGCCGCACACGCGTCATATCGTCAGACGCATAACGTTCATGACCGTGTGTGGAGGAGCAGGAGCTCCTCCAAGCGGTGAGTAAAGCAAAAAGTCGGAAGGTAAGTGTTTTCACTTTCACTTCCAGGAGCGCTTTTTTCTCGTAAGACTTGTTGGTGGAGCTCATCATGGAGAAAGGGCGTAAGGGAAAGAGACGCACCACAGGTAAAACCCAAGTTCCTGAGGGTAGTGGGCGTCAGTTAGAGGAGTCAGTGGCAGCGAGGCCATTAACTCCCGTTGCGGTCGAAAGTGACGTTATACCGCCGGCGGCGGGGCGCAAGGCAGGACAAAAGTCCGCACGACCAGCAGACTCCGATGAGTCAGACCCGGAGGAATACCCTCCCCAGTCAGAAAATGTAATGGCTGCTAGGGTCGCGAGTTTGGAACTTCTGATGGGGAAAATGAATTATAAAGAACCCCCACAGGAGGATTTCAGTCCGTGTTGGCCTATGGAAGAGGTAGCACAGGGGGTGCCTTGGATGGGACAGGCACAAGGGTGGCCTACAGGAGAGCCATCAGGTATGCCTGTGCAGAAACATTACAGTGGTTG
The DNA here is from genome assembly GCA_038087875.1 of Malacoraja senta. Classification (NCBI taxonomy): domain Eukaryota; kingdom Metazoa; phylum Chordata; class Chondrichthyes; order Rajiformes; family Rajidae; genus Malacoraja; species Malacoraja senta. Next base: position 303,910,288 of record CM075977.1, on the reverse strand, counting down.
GCCTACAGGAGAGCCAGTGCCCGAAATGCCAGCAAAAAGGCAATATATGTGTTGGCCTACCGGAGAGCCAGTACTAGAAATGCCTGAACAAAGGCAGTACAAACGTGGGATGAAAAATGTGCCAGCACCGACAATGTCAAAAGAAAAACAAATGAAGCATTGGCCTAGAATTGAGCCAGCGCCAGCAGCACCTGAAACAGAGCTGCCTATCCATGGGCCTACAAGAGAGCCCGCGCAGGGGCAATCTGGCAGAGACTTACCTGAAACAGGGGAGCCAGAAATTTCCCATCAAGAAGATGAACATCTAGATTCAGATGATGATTTATATGAGGACCAGAGCCCATTATCAGAGCTCAAAGTTCCAGGGCTGGCACAAAAGTTTGCTGTTCCCAGAGTAACAGGGGAACCTTTGAGAGAGGAAATAGCAATGACTATAAATTATCTGCTCTCCCATCAGCTCCAGCAATTAACTATGGATGAGACTATTAAAAAATATGAGACCCCGGCAACTTGTGAATTGCTAGCAGTTCCAGCAGTGAATAACTTGATATGGGGTTATTTGAGCATTGGATTACGCTCACAAGAATTGAAATTACAATGAGTGCTGAAATTGCTGGGGTCAGGCATTACGGCGTTTGCCAGGGGGTTGGATGAAGATTTTATATCGGATTCACAACAAGATGCCTTAGCACTCATGTGTAGTGCGCACTTTGAAATAAACTGTATTCATAAAAATGCAATAAGACCAAATATTCATCCTAAGTATGCAGGGCTCTGCAAACCATCCAATATACAAATGCCTAATCTGCTTTTTGGAGAAAATCTAGCAAAGAAGCTAAAGGACCTAAATGAAGAGTCAAAGACCATGAGTGGTATGATGATGAAACCACCTATGCTGAGCAGAGCGGTTGAAGGCAGTATCCCTACAGACGGAATGCTTGTGCTGGAGAAGGAACAAGCCGATCATTCTCATGTACACGTTGGCGTGCTGCACTGGGGATACGTGGAGGTTACAACTTGCCTACTAGAAGGGGACAACATTTGCCGGTGGCAAACCCCGAGGTAGGGGGGCCTGGTCTGGTAAGAAACACAACAAATGTTTCACACTCACAAATAGGGGGAAGGTTACGATTCTTCCTAAAAGAATGGCAATTAATTACAAATGATTTGTTTATACTGTGCAGCATTGTGGGATTCAAAATGGAGTTCTATCTACATTTGGATCCTCCTATTCAGCATAATTCAAACCGGTCACGGATTTTCTCAAAGGAGGAGAATAAGCTGATCGAGGGAGAATTGAAAATTTTATGCGACAAAGGGGTAATAGAAAAGTCAGTAGAACAACACCATCAGTTTGTGTCAAATATTTTTCCTAGAACAGAAAAGGATGGTGGATGTAGAATTATTCTGGATCTGACAAGTCTTAACCTTTATGTACAATATAAACATTTCAAAATGGAAACATTTACTAATGCCATTCAGCTGGTCACAAGTAATTGCTACATGGCAAGCATAGATCTGCAAGATGCATATTATTCTGTGGCAATGCATGATAATGATCAAAAATATTTGAGATTTAGATGGATGTCAGTTATGGCAATTTAAAGTATTGCCCAATGGTCTGACTTCAGTACCAAGATTATTCACAAAATTACTCAAACCAATTTTAGCTCTGCTAAGAGCTGAGGGCCATGTATTAATGGCTTATTTGGATGATATTCTGATTGTGGGGGACACTTTGGCTACCGCAAAGTTGTCAGTATCCAGAGTCAAGTACATTTTTGAAAGATTGGGTTTCATTATTCACCTACAAAAATCAAAATTGTTACCAAGCAAGAAGATTGATTACCTGGGGTTCACAATTAACTCTAAACACATGGTACTCACCTTGCTAAAAGAGAAAAGGCTGCAGTTAATTGAAGGTTGCACTAAGCTCATAAACGAGGATAAGCTTTCAATTAGAGAAGTGGCAAGCTTGCTGGGCAAATTAATTGCTGCTTTTACAGCTGTAAGATTTGGACCATTGCATTATCAATGTTTGCAGAGGGCTAAGGTACAAGCATTAAAGATGAATACAGGGCATATTGACAGGCCCTTGCAATTGACAATTGGACCCATTACAGAAATAGAATGGTGGATTAACAATGTCACTAATGCTTCCAGAAAAGATTTGGTAGAAACACCTTTCGTTATTCTACAGACTGATGTAAGTGCTCTTGGATGGGGCACAACTAACATGATTTCCAGCTGTGGAGGTAAGTGGAATGTGGATGAAGTACCTTTGCTTGAAAATCAAGGCATAAATTACCTAGAGCTGTTAGGAGCATTTTATGGTCTAAAAGCTTATTGCACTAATATGGGAAATGTGCATGTTCGGGTACAGGTTGACAATACTACAGCAGTAGCATACATAAATCACATAGGTGGTATCAAGTCAGAATCATGTGATAGATTGGCAAATGAAATTTGGACCTGGTGTATTGCCAGGAAAATCTGTCTGTCAGCAATATATTTACCAGGAAAATTTAACATAATTGCAGACAAAAGATCACGTAAATTTAATGATAATACAGAATGGATGTTGCATCAGGAAATATTGAAGCAAATTGTAACACAATTTGGAATGCCAGAGATTGATTTGTTTGCATCAAGACTTAACCATCAATTGCCTAAGTATGTGTCATGGGAACCTGATCCTGGTGCAGTAGCGGTGGATGCTTTCTCGCTACATTGGGGTGATATGTTTCTGTATGCATTTCCTCCATTTTGTTTAATCAATCGACGCATACAGAAAATTAAACAGGACTCAGCCTCGGGGATTTTGGTGGTGCCAGATTGGCCTACACAGCTATGGTACCCACTGGTGTTAAACATAATCAAAGAACCCCTTATGGTTATTCCAAAGCAGGTAAAACTGCTTGTAAACCCTGTAACTAATGAACCACATCCTTTACATGATCATATTGGTTTGTTGATTTGCAGATTCTGAAAAGGCCATATCTTGGAAGAGGATTATCAGACCGTACGGTGGATGTTATGGCAGCAGTCTGGAGGAATAGTACCCAGAAGCAGTACATTTCTTATATAAAGAAATGGGAGGTGTTTTGTTCAGAAAAGAATATTGCATATAACACAGCAGAAATTTCAGATGTATTAGAGTTTCTTTCAACTCTTTACTTCGAATTAAAATTAAGTTATAGTGCAATCAATACTGCACGAAGTGCACTCTCTGCATATTTAAGCAGTGAATCAGAACAAAATCCAATAGGATCACATCCTTGGGTCTGTAGGTTTATGAAGGGAATTTTCAACTCCAATCCCCCTAGACCTAGGTATATAGAAATCTGGAATGTAAAAGATGTACTGATGCTGCTGAGGGAATGGAATCCTATTGAAACTCTGTCATTAGCCAAAATCACCACGAAGTTGGTTATGCTCATGGCATTAGTTTCAGCTCAGAGAGTTCAAACATTACAGAAATTAAGAATTGACAGAATGAAAGTAGGGGCAGATGCCGTTACATTCTATGTCTATGATTTACTGAAACAAAGTAGACCTGTGTTCACGGGATGTAAGTTGGGGTTTTCAGCATATCCTACGGATCCACGGCTATGTGTAGTAACATATATAAGATGTTACATGGAAACAACCAGAATCTTAAGAGGCACAGAATTAGCATTTTTTATTAGTCATAAAAGTCCTCATAAGAAAGTGTCAACACAGACAATTTCAAGATGGTTGAAACAGGTGTTGATTTATTCGGTGTCGATACTGATAAATTTAAATCTCATTCCACCAGGGCGGCATCAACATCGGCGGCCAGGGATTCAGACGTTCCAATAGATCTTATCCTCGCGGCCGCAGGATGGGCAAGTGAACAGATGTTTCACAAGTATTAACATAAGAAGATTAAAGATCCCGGGGTGTTTGGTGATGCCGTGCTGGATTCAGTATTAAATCCCCCATTATGATAAATGGGTTACTATTGTTATAATAAATAAAACCATTAACTGATTACATTTAATGTTGTGGTTATGCATTGTTGATTGTGCTTACTCAATAGAGTCAATCAGTACAGTGAGCACCTTGATTTAATCCACGGTGTGAAATTATAGAGCTTTGAAATCTTCACGTAGTCACCGTAAGATTAAACAAGAACTTACCAGTTTGAAGGTTGATCTTTATTTTATGAGGAGTTATGATGAGGGATTACGTGCCCTCCGCTCCCACCCTCATAAAAGGATCGAGCTGGTAGTTCTAGTCTTTATGCATCTTACTATCATACTTCAGTAATTGTCTTCTGTGATTTTCACTCCGCTGCTTTGAAGATTCACGCGTGTGCGGCTGGACGGGGTCTTCTTCACGTAATCCCTCAACGTAACTCCTCATAAAATAGAGATCAAACTTCAAACTGGTAAGTTCTCATTTAATCTTACTATTAAAGATAGTTCAAAGATACCCATAGAGATAGTAGGGCAGGACTGCTCTCTAGTTGGTGAGCACATAGTTCAGTTGCCTGAAAACTGCTGGGAATAAACTGTCCCTGAATCTGGAGGTATGCATTTCTGTACCTCTTGCCTGATGAGAGAGGGGAGAAGGGGGAATGACTGGGTTTAAACACATCCTTGATTTTACTTCGGAATCACGTGAGTGATTCCGTGAAGAAGCACCACCAGTCTGCATGCGCGTCATTACGTCTGACGCATGGCGCAGCGACCGGTTGGGAGGTGCAGTGCTCCTCCAGCGGTAAGTTTAAAAACCTCAGGTAAGTGTACAACTTAGTCGGAGGTTGCTTTCTGGGTTGGAGTAAGTCTTGTTTTCAGGATCAAGTTTTCAACATGGAGAAAGCGTCTGAGGTGAAGGCGAGGCGAGCCGCTGGAAAAGCTGTGGAAAACCGCGGGAGTGCGGGTAGTGAACGGCCGCCCAGTTCAGCTATTCAGTCACCGGCAGGAAGGTCAGCGACTGCAGACTTGTTGCCTCAGAGCACAGTCGCCGCACCAGTGGGGCGCAAGGCTGTGTAAAAGTCTGCACGGCCCATAGACTCGGGTGAGTCGGGCCAAGAGGGTTCCCCTCCGGAAATGGATACCGTGTTTGCACGGTTATCAAAATTGGAGAGGATGCTCCATCAGGGCACACTCCGTGAGGAGGAATTGTATCTGCGCCAGCCTGAAGAAGAGGCCGCACCAGCAGCGCCTGAAATAGGGCTGCTCAATCACTCCCTCTTGGAGGAGGAGAGCGTAACGGGTCAGTTTTATTCTGACCCTGAATCTGTGGGGGAGTTTACCCCAAGGGATGAAGGGCACGAGCCAGAAGTTCCATGCCTGGCAGCAAGATTTGCCATACCAAGGGAGTCAGGGGAGCCGCTGGGTGATGAATTGGCCACAACCAACAATTATCTAGTCTCACATCAGCTCCAAGAGCTGACTATGGACGAAACAGCTAAGAAATATGCAACCCCGGTTAACTGTGTGCTACTTAAAGTACCGGCAGTAAATCATGTTATATAGGCATTGGCATCCGAGCCCAAGAAATGAAGCTTCAGCGGGTCCTGAAGTTGGTCGGCTCGGGCATTACGGCGTTCGCCAGATCGGTGGACGAGGGGCACCTGTCTGAGACACAGCAGGATGCCTTAGACCTCATGTGCAGTGCACATTTTGAAATTAATTGTTTAAGAAAAAGTGCCATCCGCCCTACCATCCACCCAAAATTTGCGGTGCTGTGCCAAATCTGCTGTTTGGGGAAGACCTTGTGAAGAGAGTGAAGGAGCTCGACGACGAGGCAAGAACGGTGGGAATGATTAAACCACCGATGGTCAGTAAAACTGTTCGGCGGCAGTACCCCTACAGACGGGTTGCAGAGACTGGGTCCGGTCAAGGAACAAGCCGGCCATTTACTAATGTGCGCAGGGACACGAGCAAACGTGGTTTTTCCCACCAGAAACCTGGGGCAGCAAATTCCACCGGTAACCATGGAGGTAGGTGGGTCTGGTTCTCATGGGAATATATTGACTGAAAAACACCTACTAGTTGGGGGGAGGTTACAATTGTTCCTAAAGGAATGGCATGAGATAACATCAGATCAGTTTATACTGGGCAATATACAAGGCTTTCGAATTGAATTCTATCCGAATTTGAATCCACCCATTCAGCATGTTCCAAGTCGAACACTCATTTTCTCACAAAAAGAGAATATGGAGGTACAGGCAGAAATTGAAAAATTATGCAAAAAAGGGGTAATTGAGAAGTCGGTTCGCCAACTCCATCAATTCGTGTCCAATATTTTTCCTAGGTCAAAAAAGGATGGAGGATGTAGAATCATCCTTGACCTAACGAGCCTTAACCCCTTTGTATAGTATAAACATTTGAAAATGGAAACTTTTGTTACTGCCAAACAACTGCTTTCCAGAAGATGTTATATGGGAAGTATAGACCTCAAAGATGCGTATTACTCAGTGCCTGTTCATAGGGAGGATAGGAGATATTTGAAATTTAGCTGGATGAATCAATTATGGCAATTCAAAGCACTGCCTAATGGATTAACCTCATCCCCTAGAGTATTTACAAAACTGTTAAAACCAGTATTGGGGCTACTCCGAGCTCAGGGTCATATTGTCATGGCCTATTTGGATGATAATTTAATCATAGGAAAGACTCGGGAAACAGCTGAATCATCCATTTCAGTTGTTAAGGTCACTTTTGAGAGATTGGGGTTTATCATGCATCCAGATATATCCAAATTAACACCAGTCACAGTTATTGATTATTTGGGATTCACTATTAACTCAAATCACATGCCTCTGTCTCTGCCCAGGGACAAAAGGCTAGAGTTAATTGAAGGTTGTATCAAGCTCATTGAGGAGCAACAACCTTCAATTAGACAGGTGGCCAGCTTGATTGGCAAATTAGTGGCTGCCTTTCCAGCAGTCCAGTTTGGACCATTACATTACCAACAGTTACAACGTGCAAAGGAACAGACACTCAGGATACATACGGGTCATTATGACAGGCACATGCAATTACCAGCAGAAGCCATTACTGAAGTGCAGTGGTGGATAAAGAATGTCTCAAGTTGTTCCAGCAAAATTCTGGTTGAACAACCTTCCATTGTCTTACAGACTGATGTCAGTGCCCTAGGTTGGGGTGCTACTGATACCATTTCCAGCTGTGGAGTCAGATGGAATATGCATGAGGCATCGCTTCTGCAATCACGTGGGATTATTTATTTGGAGCTTTTGGGAGCATTTTATGGGCTTAAGGCTTATTGCTCTACTAAATGTCACCTGCATGTTCAGCTTCAGATTGACAACACTACAGCAGTGGTGTATGTTAATCATATGGGTGGAATCAAGTCGGAATCTTGCGATAGATTGGCTAATCAGATCTGGAATTGGTGTATTACCAGAAACATTTGGGTTTCAGCTATCTACCTACCAGGTAGACTCAACATAGTGGCAGACACCAGGTCACGCAAATTCAATGACAACACAGAATGGATGTTGAATCATGAGGTATTTAATGATGTTGTTGCTAGGTATGGGATGCCAGATATCGATTTGTTTGCATCCAGACTCAACCACCATTTACCTAAATATGTTTCATGGGAACCAGATCCTGGGGCAGTAGCGATTGATGCATTCTAGCTACATTGGGGAGGAATGTTTTTATATGCATTTCCTCCATTCTGCCTCATCAGTCGGTGTCTGCTCAAAATTAAGCAGGACTCCACCTCAGGAGTATTGGTGATACCCGACTGGCCTACTCAGCCATGGTTCCCTCTCATTTTGGAGTTAATGACGCAGCCCCTTATGACTGTTCCCAAACATAGAAACCTACTGGTGCACCCTGTAACTGGCGAACAACATCCTTTACATGACCATATTGATCTGTTAATTTGCAGATTCTAAGAAGGCCATACCTGGGGCGAGGACTATCTGATCGAACCGTGGATGTGATTACTGCGGCCTGGAGAGATAGTACCCAAAAGCAGTATATCTCTTATATTAGAACATGGGAGGTGTTCTGTTTACAAGAGAATATTACATATCACACGGCAGGCATCTCAGATGTTCTAGAGTTCCTGTCAACTCTCTATTTTGATAAAGGGTTAAACTATAGCGCGATCAATACAGCCAGAAGTGCCTTGTCCTCATACTTATGGAGGGGATCAGAAGAATATTCTATTGGGTCTCACCCTCTAATCTCTCGATTTATGAAAGGAATTTTTAATTCCAAACCTCCCAGGCCCAGGTATTCGGTAATCTGGGATGTAAGCGTGGTACTCATGCTACTTCGTCAATGGACTCCTGTCACCTCCCTGTCTTTGGCCAAAGTCACCATAAAGGTAGTCATGCTCATGGCACTGGTATCAGCACAACGGGTGCAGACATTGCAGAAGCTGCGGCTAGACAGGATGGAAGTGGCTGCAGATGCCATTACGTTTTACATTTATGATCTACTCAAGCAGAGCAGACCAGGGGTGACAGGGTTTAAGATCATATTTTCGGCATTCCCCACGGATTCACGTCATTGTGTGAGGTCACACTTGCTATATTATATCAAGGCCACCAGAACCCTAAGAGGTGTGGAATCAGCATTGTTTATTAGCCACAAAAAAACACATAAGAAAGTGTCGGTTCAGACCATTTCAAGGTGGCTGAAGCAGATTCTGGTTTATGCAGGTATTGACACTGACAATTTTAAATCTCATTCCATCAGGGCGGCATCAACGTCAGCGGCCAGGGCAATGGACGTCCACATCGACCATATCCTCGCGGCCGCAGGATGGTCAAGTGAATTGATTTTTCAAAAATTCTACCATAGGCCGATTGCCGAACCAGGGCTATTTGCCCATTCTGTTTTGAGTTCAGTTTAGCCTCCCCCTGAGATAGAGGGGTTGCTATTGATTTTCTTTATTAAAATAAACCATTAATACGTTTAAATCAATGTCATGGTTAATGCATTGTTGATTATTCACTCATCCTGAGTCAATCGATGCAGTGAGACGCCGGGATTTGAATCTACGGCATGAAATCACTGAGCTTTGAACTCTTCACGGAATCACTCACGTGACTCCGAAGTAAAATAGTAAGATTAAACGAGAACTTACCAGTTTGAAGTTTGATCTTCATTTTATGAGGTGTTATGTTCGTGATTACGTGCCCTCCACTCCCAACCCTCTCTCACAAAGGTCATCTGGTAGTTCTAGGTTTCTGATCTTACTATGTTACTTCAATTACTGTTACCTGTGATTTCATACCACTGCTTTGAAGATTGATGCGCATGCGGACAGGCGGGGCTTCTTCCCATAATCACCAACGTAACTCCTCATAAAATAAAGATCAAACTTCAAACTGGTAAGTTCTTGTTTAATCTTACTAGTATACTGGTGACATGAAGCTTTTGGTGCAATTATGGAGAGACACCTTGCCCATGCTTCCAAGTTTAATAAATGTTATTTAGCATTGCGCTTGTGACATGGATGTTTCTCATATTGACTTGCAATTGATCTTCCACTGAACATCATTCTGATTAGTTCCTAGTGTTTCTGACGAAAGAGGATTTACTTTTTTTAAACTGGAAAATTGGGACATTTGTTTTCTCTCTTTCCTGTCATATTATGGTTCTCTCCAACCTTCCCAAGTTAGCGAAATGGGTTCCAATAGTGGTGAGCGACAATAAGGACATCCCCTTTAAAATACATAGACAGAAAATCGATCAGCTAGATTTAACTGGAACTTGTCATTCAGGAAATTGTATCTCATGAATGAATGATAATGCAGTAAACAGTTCAATTTGACCTAGATGGTAACAACAAATATGTTGAAGAAGTGACAATATGGTTTGGGACACTTACTGTATGTCCCTTGGTCACCTGAATACGTTATTTGTATTTTGTGACCAGGGTGCTTTGCAGCTTTATCCAGTTCTACCTCAATGGATTTTATAGAAATTGAAATGATTTAAAATTCACGGCACTTGCACAGAAAGTACGATAAAATTCTGGTTTTGCACTTTCCCCTCATTTTCATCTTCTCTATCGATGAAAATAATGGGAGCATTTTCTCAGGAATTAGATGTAGCCAGAGAAATGGGAATCACTTCAGTACCGGGCAAGAATGTTTTATAAATATAAGTGTTACACACTGCAGGCAGAATAATTCTGCTCTTAATCTTCAGAGAGCATGTAATGACTGGATCTATGGGATCATATAAAAATGCTTGTGGCTTTCCAAAAAGTCCTTAGGAGTCCCATGTCTTAGATCTCTATCATATGATCTTTCCCAATAGTTTAATTGACTTATTCACACTAAATTTCCAGCTGTGAAATCTTGGAAAAAATAGTCTTAAGATGGTTCTGTGCTTGACCTTACTCACACTACTGGAATCATAAAATAACTTTATAGGAGGTAGACACAAATGTTGGAGAAACTCAGCGGGTGAGGCAGCATCTATGGAGCGAAGGAAATAGGCAACGTTTCGTGTCAAAATCCTTCTTCAGACTGCTGTGAGGGTGGGGGGAGGGGGGGCCAAGAAGAAAGGAAGAGGTGGAGCCAATGGGCTGAGGGAGAGCTGAGATGGGGAGGAGAAAGTAGGGACTACCTGAAATTAGAAGTCAATGTTCATACCGCTGGGTTGCAAACTGCCCAAGCGAAATATGAGGTGCTGCTCCTCCAATTCACGGTGATCCTCACTCTGCCCATGGAGGAGGCCCAGGACAGAAAGGTCGGATTCAGAATGGGAGAGGGAGTTGAAGTGCTGAGCCACCGGGAGATAAGGTTGGTTATTGCGAACCGAGCAGAGGTGTTCGGCCAAGCAATCGCCAAGCCAATGCTTGGTCTCACCGATGTAGAGCAGCTGACATCTAAAGCAGCAGATGTAATAGATGAGGTTGGAGGAGATGCAGGTGAACCTCTGCCGTACCTGGAAAGACTGCTTGGGTCCTTGAATGGAGTCAACGGGGGAAGGTAAAGCGACAAGTGTAGCATTTCCTGCAGTTGCAAGGAAAGGTGCCCGGAGAGGGGGTGGTTCGGGTGGGAAGGGATGGATTGACCAGGGAGTTACGATGTGAGTGGTCTCTGTGGAAAGTAGACAGGGGAGGAGATGGGAAGATGTGGCAAGTGGTGGGATCACGTTGGAGATGCCGAAAATGTCACAGGATTATTTGTTGTGTGACGGCTGGTAGGGTGGAAGGTGAGGACAAGTGGGACTCTGCCATTGTTACAAGTGGGGGGATGAGGGTGAGAGCAGAGTCACGGGGTATAGAAGAGACCCTGGTGAGAGCCTCATCTATAGTAGAAGAGGGGAACCCCCGTTCCCTGAAGGATAAGGACATCTCCGATGCCCTGGTGTGGAACTCCTCATCCTGAACAACTTTATAGGATACTGAAATAACCCAGGAGGTCTGCTGAATATCCTTTAGATGGCTATGTGGGCAGTACAGTATCGGAAGTTGCAATGCTATTTGGGTGTCTATCTTAGATATAATAATTAAGGGCAGCATTAACATTTCTCATCATTCGAAGTGTTATTCCCATTTTAGGTCTTCACTACAGAAGGCCTTACTGCACTTGACAGAGTCCAATCTTGGTGATCTGCAGCAAGGTGAGGCAGTTGTCTTTAAATATTGACAAGAAAGCAACCCCATGTCAGGACAATGGCACAAGGTTGTTGCTATCCTTGACAACGTTTTCTTTCATCATGTAAAAGATGCATGAAATTGCATGTTTTTCAGAGATGGAAAATGTTCTTCAGAGATGGCAATTAAAATTTCATGATTGAAAAGACATTGATTAATTACAAAAGTAATGTGTTAATACACCCTTCTAAACATTGCAGAAGTACTCTTCCTGAATATGGTTTATCGAGTCCAGCATGCTCTGTTTTACTTATTCAGTTACAAATTTTTGATTAAAAGTAAGAGAAACAGGCCCAACATTACAATCATCAAACTATGTTCCATAGAAATGGATAAATCAAAGAAGGAAGAATCTTGCAGGTACCATGATGCTGTTGTTGAACTCAGAATGACCCAAACATGAAACAACCGAAGAGATGCCTTTAATTTGATCTCAATATTATGTAGGAAGCATAATGGTATTTTTTTCCATTGCGAAATTTCACATGATCCAACATGATCACATGATCCAACAAACCAACATGACCCAATAGACTTTCATAGGTCTTGGTTATAACATAAATATTGCTAAAGTACTGAGAATCTCCATGTTCTGAAAGAAAAGATGTATAACACAGCAAAGAGTAGCCGGAAGCCAGAGGATTGGGAAACTTTCATAGGACAACAGAAGGAAACAAAACGGGCAATACGGGCTGAAAAGATGAAGTACGAGGGGAAGTTGGCCAGGAATATAAAGAAGGACAGTAAAAGCTTCTTTAGATATGTTAAGGGAAAAAGAGTAGCAAAGTCAAATGTGGGTCCCTTGAAGGCAGACATGGGTGAAATTATTATGGGCAACAAGGAAATGGCAGAAGAGTTGAATAGGTACTTCGGATCTGTCTTCACTAAGGAAGACACAAACAATCTCCCAGATGTACTGGAGGACAGAGGATCTAAGGGCGTAGAGGAACTGAAATAAATTTTCATTAGGCGAGAAATTGTATTGGGTAGGCTAATGGGACTGAAGGATGAAAAATCCCCTGGCCTGATGGTCTGCATCCCAGGGTCCTCAGGGAGGTGGCTCTAGAAATAGTGGACGCATTGGTGATCATTTTCCAATGTTCAATAGATTCAGGATCAGTTCCTGTGGATTGGACGATAGCTAATGTTATCCCACTTTTCAAGAAAGGAGCGAGAGAGAAAACGGGGAATTACAGACCAGTTAGCCTGACTTCGGTGGTGGGAAAGATGCTGGAGTCAATTATTAAAGAGGTAATAATGGCGCATTTGGATAGCAGTAAAAGGATTAGTCCAAGTCAACATGGATTTATGAAAGGGAAATCATGCTTGACTAATCCCCTGGAATTTTTTGAGGATGTGACAAGTAAAATGGATGAAGGGTTGCCAGTGGATGTAGTGCATCTAGACTTTCAGAAAGCCTTTGATAAGGTCCCGCACGGGAGACTGGTGACTAAAATTAGAGCACATGGTATTGAGGGTAGGGTGTTGACATGGATAGAAAGTTGGTTGGCAGACCGGAAGCAAAGAGTAGGAGTGAACGGGTCCTTTTCAGAATGGCAGGCAGTGGCGAGTGGATTGCCGCAAGGCTTTGTGTTGGGGCCGTAACTGTTTACCATATATATTAATGATTTGGAAGAGGGAATTCGGAGCAACACTAGCAAGTTTGCGGATGACACAAAGCTTGGTGGCAGTGTGAACTGTGAAGAGGATGTTAGGAGGTTGCAGGGTGACCTGGACAGGTTGAGTGAGTGGGCAGATGCGTGGCAGATGCAGTATAATATAGATAAATGTGAGGTTATCCACTTTGGTGGGAAAAACTAGGGGGCAGATTATTATCTCAATGGGGTTAGGTTAGGTAAGGGGGAGGTACAGCGAGACCTTGGTGTCCTTGTACACCGGTCACTGAAAGTTGGCGTGCAGGTACAGCAGGCAGTGAAGAAAGCTAATGGAATGTTGTCCTTCATAACAAGAGGATTTCAGTATAGGAATAAAGAGGTTCTTCTGCAGTTGTATAGGGCTCTGGTGAGACCACATCTGGATTATTGTGTACAGTTTTGGTCTCCTAATTTGAGGAAGGACATCCTTGTGATTGAGGCAGTGCAGCGTAGGTTCACGAGATTGATCCCTGGGATGGCGAGACTGTCATATGAGGAAAGATTGAAAAGACTAAGCTTGTATTCACTGGAGTTTAGAAGGATGAGGGGGAATCTTATAGAAACATATAAAATTATAAAAGGACTGGACAAGCTAGATGCAGGAAAAATGTTCCCAATGTTGGGCGAGTCCAGAACCAGGGGCCACAGCCTTGGAATAAAGGGGAGGTCATTTAAGACTGAGGTGAGAAAAAACTTTTTCACCCAGAGAGTTGTGAATTTATGGAATTCCCAGACACAGAGGGCAGTGGAGGCCAAATTACTGGATGGATTTAAGAGAGAGTTAGATAGAGCTCTAGGGGCTAGTGGAGTCAAGGGATATGGGGAGAAGGCAGGCACGGGTTGTTGACAGGGGACGATCAGCCATGATCACAATGAATGGCGGTGCTGGCTCGAAGGGCCGAATGCCGTCCTCCTGCACCTATTTTCTATGTTTCTATGTTTCTTGAAAGAGTTGAACTGAATCTCTTTTATCTATATATGGATATGGATATGGGCCCAGTGGGCTGTTCTGTGCATACTGTAATGACTGGGGTAATTGTACGGGGATAGTTTTACTGAGCGGTTTGTAAAAAATGTATTTCACTGTACCTGATGTACATGACAATAAAGAAACCATTGAACTTTTGAAAAAAGCGTAAATAAAAATTTGTATGAAATATAACACCTTATGTGCAACACCTCTTGGTGCTCCTCAAGAAAGGTTTATAGACTGAGAGAATAGGATTGGAAAATGATCCATTCAGTAAGGCATATGATTTCTATGGAGATGTTGAAATATTGTTTCTATTAATCTTGAAGCTTTGGTGAAGTAAAGATCGAAACAATTACATAAAGCTTCCTTACAAAATGTAGAATGGGTGAGCCTTAGTTCACAATTGACTCCAAGATTAACTTCTTCTTCTTCTTTCATGTGGCGTGCACAGCCTAAAGTTGTTGGACAACTTGTTCTATTTAATCTTCCGTTTGTGCACGTCGAGTTGATTGCATTAGTCGAAACAGGGCAGACCACGTGAAGGTTGCAATCCTCCACCCCAGATTAACTTCTGAGCTTATATCAACACCATCAACAAGGCAACTTTATCCACCTCCATAACAATGAACAAGTTCTGGACACCATGTTATAAAAAAGGTATTGTCAAGCTTGAAAGGTTTCAGAGAAGATTTACGAGGATGTTGCTAGGACTAGAGGGTCTGAGTTACAGGGAGAGGTTGAGTAGACTGGGACTCTATTCCTTGGAGTGGAGGAGTATGAAGGGTGATCTTATAGAGGTGCATAAGATCATGAGAGGAATAATTCGGGTAGATGCACAGAATCTCTTGCCCAGAGTAGGGGAATCAAGAGGACATAGCTTCAAGATGAGATGGAAAAGATTTAATAGGAATCTGAGGGGTAACTTTTTCACACAAAGGGTGGTGGTGTATGGAACAAGCTGACAGAGGCGGTAGTTGTGGCTGGGATTATCCCAATGTTTAAAAACACCTAAGATGGCGCCTACCTGTGGCGAAATTTTGCGAATGGCACAAAGAAAAATAGTTATATACAGCATTTATGAACTCACCTGCATCAGAAAATCCACTGGAATCAACGCCGTAAGTAGCGAGCTGCTAACGCATTTAAATGCATTAGCGCTATTGAGAACTCCCGGTGTTAGTGCCGGTAAGGGAATCCCCGGTCAGAGGGGAATCCCCAACCTCGCGGAGGAGCGCAGGTACAGCAAGAACCTTACCTGAAAACACCGGGGAGGCTCTCATGGAGTCTGGAATCGTGGCCGTCGGGCAGGATCCCCCAGCAGCAACGGAGCTGCAGGTGCAGACTTTATGGGAATTACCGATCTCAGGGAAATCCCCGACCTTGCGGAGACCCGTAAGTACTCGACCTGTAAACAGCGAGGAGGGCTCCATGGAGTACGGAAACATGGCTGTCGGGCAGGACTACAGGTCAGACTGAAGCGGAGGGGACTTCGGTCCCCTCTCCCTACTATCCTACTGGCCAACGTACAGTCGCTAGAAAATAAAGTGGAGGACTTAAGAGCAAGGCTGCTTTATCAAAGGGAGCTGAGGGAATGCTCTGTGTTCTGTTTCACAGAGACATGACTCACCCCCAGCTCCCCAGACTCAGCGGTCCAGCCTGAAGGGTTCTCCATCCACCGTATGGATCGTATGCAGGCATCTGGGAATGGGAGAGGAGGGGGCATCTGCCTCATGGTCAACTCTGCGTGGTGCTCAGACATGGCTGTCCTATCCATCTCCTGCTCTCCACACCTCGAACATCTGGCGGTGAAGTGCCGCCCCTTCTATCTTCCAAGGGAATTCACCTCCATCATCCTGACCGCGGTCTACATCCCATCCCAAGCAGATGTCCGTTTGGCACTGGAGAAGCTGCATGCAGTGGTCAACAAACTCCAGACGTCTTACCCCGAGGCGTTTACCACCATAGCTGGGGACTTCAACAAAGCAAACCTCAAGAAATCGCTCCCTAACTTCCACCAACATGTCTCCTGCTGCACCAGAGGACCAAACACCCTCGACCACTGCTACACCACCATCAAGGATGCCTATTGCTCTATCCCTCGCCCTCACTTCGGTAAATCCGACCATACTGTGGTGCTGCTTCTTCCTGCCTTCAGGCAGCAATTAAAGCGCGCACCCCCAGAGGTGAGGACTGTTCAGAGCTGGTCGGGGTGGGGGGGGGGGGGGCAGAGGAACAACTCCAGGACTCTTTGGAGTCTGTAGACTGGGCAATGTTCAGGGACTCGGTAACGGACCTGATCGAATACGCCACAGTCGTTACAGACTTCATAAAGAAATGTGTGGTGGACTGCATCCCAACAAAAACCTTCCAAGTGTTTCCCAATCAGAAGCCTTGGATGAACTATGAGATCCGCACTCTTCTGAGGTCCAGTCACCAGGCATTCATGTCTGAAGATACCGAGGACTACAAGAAGACAAGATACGACCTTGGTAAGGCCATTAAAAAGGCCAAAAGGGACTTCTGCTCCAAGCTGGAGGATTAGACGGATGTTCGGCAGCTGTGGCGGGGCCTGAATGCAATCACCTCCTACAAGGCGAAATCATGAGGCAGCTCGAATGTCGGCGTAGCATCACTCCCTGACGAGCTCAATGCGTTTTACACATGCTTTGATAGGGAGAACACTGATGTGCCTTCTCGAGCCCCCATTCGCTGTGATGATATTTCGGTCATGGTCACAGAGGTCGACGTCAGAAAATCCATCAGAGGAGTGAACCCCCGGAGAGTGCCTGGACCCGATGGCATACCCGGTCGTGTTCTAAAAACCTTTGCGGACCAACTGGCTGGGGTTTTTACGGACATTTTCAACCTCTCACTTCTGAGGTCTGAGGTTCCCACCTGCTTTAAAAGGGCGTCAATTATACCGGTGCCCAAGAAGAGCAAGGTGACGTGCCTCTATGACTATCGACCAGTGGCACTAACGTCAGTGGTGATGAAGTGCTTTGAGAGGTTGATCAATGCGCAAATCAACTCATATCTCGAGAAAAACCTGGACCCACTGCAGTTCGCTTACAGCCACAACAGATCAACGGTGGATGCGATCTCGCTGGCTCTCCACTCCGCTCCGGACCACTTGGACAACAAAAACTCATATGTTAGGCTGTTATTTATTGACTACAGCTCGGCATTTAACACAATCATCCCCTCCAAGCTGGTTACCAAACTCTCAGAACTGGGTCTCTGCGCATCCCTCTGCAATTGGATCCTCGACTTTCTCATTCACAGACCACAGTCTGTCCATATTGGTGGAAATGTGTCAGCCTCGATAACAATCAGCACGGGAGCACTTCAAGGCTGCGTGCTCAGCCCCCTGCTGTACTCACTCTATACTCATGACTGCGTAGCCGGTCATAGTGCGAACTCCATCATCAAGTTCGCTGATGACACCACTGGTGTGGGACGTATCACGGAGATGAGTTAGAGTATAGAAGTGAGATTGACCGTTTGACCAAATGGTGCCAGCACAATAACCTGGCTCTCAACACCAGCAAAACCAAGGAACTGATTGTGGACTTTGGAAGGGGTAGTATGGGGACCCATAGTCCCATTTATATCAACGGGTCGATGGTGGAGAGGGTCAAGAGCTTCAGATTCCTGGGCGTGCATATCTCTGAAGATCTCTCCTGGTCCGAGAGCACAGATGCAATTATAAAGAAAGCACATCAGCGCCTCTACTTCCTGAGAAGATTATGGAGAGTCGGTATGTCAAGGAGGACTCTCTCGAACCTCTACAGGTGCACAGTAGAGAGCATGCTGACCAAATGCATCGTGGCTTGGTTCGGCAACTTGAGCGCCCAGGAGCGTAAAAGACTGCAAAAAGTTGTAAACACTGCCCAGTCCATCATCAGCTCTGACTTCCCCACCATCGAGGGGATCTATCGCAGTCGTTGCCTCAAAAAGGCTGCCAACATCATCAAAGACCCATACCATCCTGGCCACTCACTCATCTCCCCGCTGCCTTCAGGTAAAAGTTGCAAGAGCCTGAAATCTGCAACATCCAGGCTCAGGAATAGCTACTTCCCCACAGCCATCAGGC
This sequence comes from Malacoraja senta, assembly GCA_038087875.1. NCBI lineage: Eukaryota > Metazoa > Chordata > Chondrichthyes > Rajiformes > Rajidae > Malacoraja > Malacoraja senta. The sequence continues at coordinate 303,891,933 of CM075977.1, read as the reverse complement.
TATTAAACTCAACTCAAACAAAACTCTGATCGTTAAAAAGCCCATGGCACTTTATCTGTTATTTATGTGTATATATATGTATATATATATATATATATGTATATATATATATATATGTATATGTATATGTATATGTATATATATGTATATATTCATTGGTATATGGTCACACTGATCTGTTCTGTTCTGTATTTATTTATGCCTACTATATTCTGTTGTGCTGAAGCAAAGCAAGAATGTCATTGTCCTATCTGGGACACATGACAATAAACTCTCTTGAATCTTGAAACAGTTAAACAGATACATGGATAGGGCAGGTTTGGAAGGATATGGACCAAGTGCAGGCAGGAGGGTCTAGTGTAGCTGGGACATGTTGGCCGGTGTGGGCAAGTTGGGCCAAAGTGCGTTTCTACACTGTATCACTCTATGACTCTAAGTGGTACAGTTGGTAGAGCTGCTGCTCTGCGGCTCTCACATCTCCGGTTCAATCCTGGCCTGTGATGCTGTCTGTGTGGGATTTGCATGTTCTCTCCGTGACTGTGTGATTTTCCACTGGGTGTTCTGGTTACTCGACACATCCCAAAAATGTAAAGTTCATGGATTAATTGGCCACTGTAACTTGCTCCTCGTGTGAAGAAGTGTTAAAGTCTGGGAGGGTTGATTGCAATGTGAGAAAAATAAAAGATGTCAGGATGAGATAAATGTAAAAATGTGGGCTTTAATGTTCAGCACGGACATGTGAGGCTACAGGGAGTGAATCTCTTTTTGACCCTTTTACACTGTTAGTTCCTGCTCTGCCTCAGCCCATCTGTTACTGTCTTCATCTTTAGATTTGACTATTGGATGTAATCCTGGTCAACCTTCCATGTCCTACTTTATGTCATCTACAATTCTGCTGACTATCCTCATTTTTCATATATACTGTTTCAGTCTTCATTGTGTGCTCACTGCCTGTTGACTCCTCCTTAAACAGCACCTGCATTTTAAACGTTTAGTTTATATTTACCTTCATTGACTTGCTGCCCCTTGTCCACAGAATCTACTCCAGCCCTACATCTTCCACTTGAAGTGAGTCTGACAACTTAAACTTGTGTTTGAAAGCTGTGAAAGGTTTGTATGAAGCTTACCGTGTATTAACCGTGTGAGTTTTAGTTTTAGTTTTAGAGATACAGCACGGAAACAGGCCCTTCGGCCCACTGGGTCCGCGCCGACCAGCGATACCTGCATATTAACACTATACTACACACTGTAGGGATTTAGTTCCCTTTGCTCCACTTCGGGCCCAACTGCCCGAGTGATTCTCTCCCTTGTCGGTGGGTCAAACGGCCACCACTCCACTCGAGGGGTTCCCAAGAGAGAATACAAAAAAAAGGGGTTCCCCTGGGTTCAAGACCTCGGAATTATGGTGGGATATGATAAAAGGTTGACTTGACCAGAGCGTGCTGATGAGAGAAACCAGAAACCAAGACGGACTCAAAGGAAGTCTAAAATTTACAGGCTTTATTGAACAAATGAGAAATCGAATCTCACCAACTCTACATAATACGTGACTAAACTTATGCTTTAAACTAAGACTATGGAAAGAAAATTATCGGGCATGTCGTAAAAACTTACTTTACACAATTTTAATTACAAATGCACCCCCTTTCCCCTTCTTCTCTCAACCTCTATCCTATTTCGGGAACTTCACCATGTCGTCTGGGGTAGTTACAGCTAGATTGATGGAGCGTCAGGAGTCGTCCAACAGAGCAGAAAAAGAGAGCGAGCTCTTGCTTGCCTGTCCCTTTTATACCTGAGTTTCTCCCTTGAAACCTCCCAGGTGGTCCTCTGGACAAAAGGGTCTATCGATGATTCCCAGTTTCGATCTGGCATGAATAGGCTTCCGATGATAATGGGTTTGCTGATGTCATGATGCATCAGCTTAATTGTTATCCCATCACCTGGATGGGCTCCCATTGTCCTGATGGATGGGCCATTTACGATGGTGATTGTCTTGCTGCTGGGCTATTTACCCCCGTCTGCTGGGCTCGGTACCTTCGTTTGTTTTTCCAAGATAATCTCGTTATCTCCGTCCCGGCCTTTCCTGTTCTCACCATTCGCATAGTCATGTGGCTGGCCAGGCCCACAGACAGGTTTTAAACTTGTTCTTCTGTGATCCCTTGGGTGTGTTCCTTTTGCAGCCAGCATGTCCGTTTTAAAATGTCCAGATCCTTATCCCCGAGTTCTTCCATAATTTGAGGATTTGCCCCAATAACTTACATGCCCCTACGATACGTCCAGGCTTGCACGGACCGTATCGATTGACAAAGTTAGTGGGCAACTCCTCCAGCCTCAAGAGCTGTAAACACCCCTGTCGAGATTGTGAAATTATCTACCCCGAAAGACCCCTTAATTGCTAAACTAGACCCTCGAAACACATTAACTTACACTATACACCTTTTACTTTAAATCAATCCCACAAACCATACAGTACCATCACGACCATTCCCTGAAAATGCAGGGAACACAACATATGTACGAAAACCATTGCAATAGAGTACAGACATTTTACAGTGCCGAGGTGTGTTACAGCTGCGTCGGGCGGCTAGATTTACCAATTGTTGTAATTTGGTCATCCTCCTCCGCCTTTTAAATTTGCAATTAATAACATAGCAAATACACCACAATTATCATCTGGCAGATGATCAGAACATGGGACACATTGCGGACCCATACTGGAACTACGATCCAGGACTCCAGGTCCCACCAACTTGGAGACTTGATTTCTTCGATCTCCCTGGCGATATCCAGTGTCTTTTGTTCCAGGGAGAAGAAGTGTTTGTGCGACAACTCGACCGCCACCAGCAACTCTTTTAATTTTTCCTTCACTGGGGGAATATCATACCCGAAATGGGCCACATAGTTAGATAAGTCCGTTACATTTTCTTGTACCGAGAGGTGAACCGAAGAAAGTTGGGTAATATTCGCTGCTGTGCCACATGGACTTCTGCCCTGGGTTTAAAACAGAAGCTGCTGTGTGGTATCGGGCACCACAGCTGTGATCCGTGCTGATACCGCTGGGCAATTGTGGTGACACAGTACGTCCCACTGCCTATATACGCCACCTGTGGAGGGACATGGTCTGCCGCCATCGCCTCCATGGTACAGTTTATAGGCTGTGCCCCAACAGTCCTGAACCCACACTGAGGCCTAGCCTCGGCGCCCATGTGCTGGGGACACAGGATTACCTGTGCTCCCCGGCTCCGACAACCCAAAAGGTCAATGCCTGTCACAGCTTGCTCCCTCACTATGACATAAGGTGGGACCTTCCCCTAGCGAATATGCACCCCCCCACGAACAACTCCCACATTCTCCACTCGGTACAGAGGAGCTGGTCGTGCCGAGGTTCCCATCACCGGGATTCTTACGACCACTCCCATTATGGTGTGATTGGACTTTCCGCAATCCACCGGTACCGGGTAGGCCTCGGAGGCCACACGAAGCTGACAAGGACTCAAAGTGCTGTTATAAGGGTGTAGCGCTGCTAGGTGCTGGTTGCTTATCCAGGAGGGGACCCGACCTTGCCTCAGGTCTTCCAGGTTGCTCCTCCCCTCCTCCAACAACCACGCACCATACAGCCCACACACCTCATTCTGTGCAGCCTGACCGGACACATTCCGGTCCTCTTTAATCAAAGCATTTATCATTTATGCATGTGTCTCCAATTGCGCTATGATTTCTTTTAGATGTAGAGTCATTGCCACTTCCTCGTGCAGCCCCGATCCTACCACCGCATTTTCCTCCCCCAGAACCTCGTTGCCATCATCCATACGGCGGGGCTACCCATCTGGAAATCAAAGCAAAACACCTCCTTGCCTCCACATCGCTATCCGCCTCCCTGCACTCCATCACACCAATGGAAGAGTGGCCATCCGGCCGACGGTAGCGGCTACCGTCCTAATAATGGCGTTCGGGGTTTTGTCTTTGTCTGTTGTGATCTACTTTTCCACAGCCCATCCCTTCGAGGCAGCCGACGTTCCCGTACTGTCCGTCCCTGTACTCCCCTGTATCTATACAAAACCATATATCTTATTACCAAACGCTAACTACATCTACTCACACACAAACCAATGCTATATACAACGCCACCCGTCTCCGGGTGGCCAACTCATAACTGGTCCCCGTCACGCTGGGGCCACCCCTCTGGTGGGCCCACCCGTGCAGGCCAGAACTCCTCCTGTCGAGGGGGCCTGACTGCCCCTCACCTCCCTTTGCACTACGGGGTTTCGAGATACCCCTACGTTCCCTGCGGAGATTGGGCTCCCTCCAGCCGCACTCCGTAGTGCCCTGTTTTCTCCTTCGCGGCCCTCCTGTGGCCGGCCCTAGCCCTAGGTTTAATTAGCGATGGGGACCACCTTACTGGGGGTTTAGTGACCCTGTTACTCCTACGTCTGACCGGGGGTTCCCACACCAGAGGTGATACCTCCATCTCTTCAGGCTGACTACCTGTGGGCTCGCCTGGCTCCCCTACGGTTTCCACATCAACCCGGGTCTGTTCTTGATCCTGTTCCCTGACATGTACCCCTTTCTTACTTTTCCCTGCCCTTGTGGGGTCGAACAATTTACACTGGTTGATGTGGAACCATTTGACTCTACGGGGAAGCTGAATGGCATACACCATGGGACTGGCCTTGTCCACTATGTTGTATGGGCCAGCATACAAGGGTTCGAACACCCCTACCCCAGCATACCTCCTGACCATTACCTGGTCCCCCACTGCCCACTCGCAATGCCTGCGAGGTTCCAGCAGTAGCTTGTTTCTTTGGTGCTGGGCCCCCATGTTTCTGGCTGCCTGCCAGTGAACCTGCCTAAGTTGTTCAAATAGCCTCTTGGCAAACTTGTCCCGGTTCACTTCCCTGAGCTGTCCCTCTGTTAAGGCTGGGACCATAACGTGCATGGGCGTTCTCATGACCCGGCCCGTTATAAGCTCATGGGGAGAGTACCCCGTACTCCTGGACTGGCTGGCCCGAATCCCCATAAGGACCAGGGGTAAAACCTCCACCCACAGGTTGGGTGAGTCCCCTGTTTCATAGAAAAACATAGAAACATAGAAAATAGGTGCAGGAGTAGGCCATTCGGCCCTTCGAGCCTGCACCGCCATTCAATATGATCATGGCTGATCATCCAACTCAGTATCCCGTACCTGCCTTCTCTCCATACCCCCTGATCCCTTTAGCCACAAGGGCCACATCTAACTCCCTCTTAAATATAGCCAATGAACTGGCGTCAACTACCCTCTGTGGCAGAGAGTTCCAGAGATTCACCACTCTCTGTGTGAAAAAGTTTTTCCTCATCTCGGTCTTAAAGGATTTCCCCCTTATCCTTAAGCTGTGACCCCTTGTCCTGGACTTCCCCAACATCGGGAACAATCTTCCTGCATCTAGCCTGTCCAACCCCATAAGAATTTTGTACGTTTCTATAAGATCCCCTCTCAATCTCCTAAATTCTAGCGAGTATAAGCCAAGTCTATCCAGTCTTTCTTCATATGAAAGTCCTGACATCCCAGGAATCAGTCTGGTGAACCTTCTCTGCACTCCCTCTATGGCTATAATGTCCTTCCTCAGATTTGGAGACCAAAACTGTACGCAATACTCCAGGTGTGGTCTCACCAAGACCCTGTACAACTGCAGTAGAACCTCCCTGCTCCTATACTCAAATCCTCTTGCTATGAAGGCCAACATACCATTCGCTTTCTTCACTGCCTGCTGCACCTGCATGCCAACTTTCAATGACTGGTGTACCATGACACCCAGGTCTCGCTGCACCTCCCCATTTCCTAATCGGCCCCCATTTAGATAATAGTCTGCCTTCCCGTTTTTGCCACCAAAGTGGATAACCTCACATTTATCCACATTATACTGCATCTGCCAAACATTTACCCACTCACCCAGCCTATCCAAGTCACCTTGCAGTCTCCTAGCATCCTCCTCACAGCTAACACTGCCCCCCAGCTTAGTGTCATCCGCAAACTTGGAGATGTTGCTTTCAATTCCCTCGTCCAGATCATTAATATAAATTGTAAATAGCTGGGGTCCCAGCACCGAGCCTTGCGGTACCCCACTAGTCACTGCCTGCCATTGTGAAAAGGACCCGTTTACTCCTACTCTTTGCTTCCTGTTTGCCAGCCAGTTCTCTATCCACATCAATACTGAACCCCCAATACCGTGTGATTTAAGTTTGTATCCTAATCTCTTATGTGGTACCTTGTCGAAAGCCTTCTGAAAGTCCAGATACAACACATCCACTGGTTCTCCCCTATCCACTCTACTAGTTACATCCTCGAAAAATTCTATAAGATTCGTCAGACACGATTTACCTTTCGTAAATCCATGCTGACTTTGTCCAATGATTTCACCACTTTCCAAATGTGCTGCTATCCCATCTTTAATAACTGACTCTAGCAGTTTCCCCACTACCGATGTTAGACTAACTGGTCTGTAATTCCCCGTTTTCTCTCTCCCTTCCTTCTTAAAAAGTGGGGTTACGTTTGCTACCCTCCAATCCTCAGGAACTACTCCAGAATCTAAAGAATTTTGAAAAATTATCACTAATGCATCCACTATTTCTGGAGCTACTTCCTTAAGTACTCTGGGATGCAGCCTATCTGGCCCTGGTGATTTATCGGCCTTTAATCCATTCAATTTACCCAACACCACTTCCCGACTAACCTGGATTTCACTCAGTTCCTCCATCTCCTTTGACCCGCGGCCCCCTGCTATTTCCGGCAGATTATTTATGTCTTCCTTAGTGAAGACGGAACCAAAGTAGTTATTCAATTGGTCCGCCATATCCTTGTTCCCCATGATCAATTCACCAGTTTCTGACTGCAAGGGACCTACATTTGTTTTAACTAATCTCTTTCTCTTCGCATATCTATAAAAACTTTTGCAGTCAGTTTTTATGTTCCCTGCCAGTTTCCTTTCATAATCTATTTTCCCTTTCCTAATTAAGCCCTTTGTCCTCCTCTGCTTGTCTCTGAATTTCTCCCAGTCCTCTGGTATGCTGCTTTTTCTGGCTAATTTGTACGCATCATCTTTTGCTTTGATACTATCCCTGATTTCCCTTGTTATCCACGGATGCACTACCTTCCCTGATTTATTCTTTTGCCAAACTGGGATGAACAATTTTTGTAGTTCATCCATGCAGTCTTTAAATGCCTTCCATTGCATATCCACCGTCAACCCTTTTAGAACTAATTGCCAGTCAATCTTGGCCAATTCACGTCTCATACCCTCAAAGTTACCTTTCTTTAAGTTCAGAACCGTTGTTTCTGAATTAACAATGTCACTCTCCATCCTAATGAAGAACTCAACCATATTATGGTCACTCTTGCCCAAGGGGGCACGCACAACAAGTCTGCTAACTAACCCTTCCTCATTACTCAATACCCAGTCTAGAATAGCCTGCTCTCTCGTTGGTTCCTCTACATGTTGGTTTAGATAACTATCCCTCATACATTCCAAGAAATCCTCTTCCTCAGCACCCCTGCCAATTTGATTCACCCAATCTATATGTAGATTGAAGTCACCCATTATAACTGTTTTGCCTTTGTTGCACGCATTTCTAATTTCCTGTTTGATGCCATCCCCAACTTCACTACTACTGCTTGGTGGCCTGTACACAACACCCACCAGCGTTTTCTGCCCCTTAGTATTTCGTAGCTCTACCCATACCGATTCCACATCCTCCAAGCTAATGTCCTTCCTTTCCACTGCGTTAATCTCCTCTCTAACCAGCAACGCTACCCCACCTCCTTTTCCTTTCTCTCTATCCCTCCTGAATATTGAATATCCCTGGATGTTCAGCTCCCAGCCTTGGTCACCCTGGAGCCATGTCTCCGTGATCCCAACTATATCATAATCATTAATTGCTATCTGCAAGTTCAACTCATCGACCTTATTACGAATGCTCCTTGCATTGAGACACAAAGCCTTCAGGCTTGTTTTTACAACGCTCTTACCCCTTATACAATTATGTTGGAAAGTGGCTCTTTTTGATTTTTGCCCTAGATTTGTCTGCCTGCCACTTTTACTTTTCACCTTGCTACCTATTGCTTCCGCCCGCATTTTGCACCCCTCTGTTTCTCTGCTCACCCATTTAAGAACCCCACCACCTCTTATTCTCTGTTTATTATTGTTTTCTTCTTTCCCCCCTACATGTTGGGTCTGAGTGCTTTCCTTCTCTGCCTCCTGCCTCACACACTGTCTAATAGCATTCTCTATTTGAGTCCCTCCCCCCAACCATTCTAGTTTAAAGTCTCCCCAGTAGCCTTTGCAGATCTCCCCGCCAGGATATCGGTCCCCCTCAGGTTCAAGTGCAACCCATCCTTTTTGTACAGGTCGTACCTTCCACAAAAGAGGTCCCAATGATCCAGAAATTTGAATCCCTGCCTTCTGTACCAGTCCTTCAGCCACGCATTTATCCTCCACCTCGCTCCATTCCTACTCTCACTGTCGCGTGGCACAGGCAGTAATCCCGAGATTGTTACCTTCGCTGTCCTTCTCTTTAACTCCCCTCCTAACTCCCTAAATTCTCCTTTCAGGACCTCTTCTCTTTTTTTACCTATGTCATTGGTACCTATATGTATCACGACTTCGGGCTCCTCTCCCTGCCCTTTCAGGATGTCTTGGACACGTTGAGACACATCACAGACCCTGGCACCAGGGAGGCAAACTACCATCCGGGTCTCCCGACTGCGTCCACAGAATCGCCTGCCTGACCCCCTAACTATAGAGTCCCCTATTAATATTGCCCTCCTCTTCTTTTCCTTACCCTTCTGAGCAACAGGACCGGTCTCTATACCGGAGGCCCGGCCGCTGTCGCTACCCCCAGGTAGGCTGTCCACCCCAACAGTGCTCAAACAGGAGTACTTATTGTCAAGGTGTACAGCCACCGGGGTACTCTCTAGTCCCTGCCTGTGCCCCTTGCCTCTCCCAACCGTGATCCACTTGCCTGCCTCCTGTGGTGTTGGAGTGACCACATCCCTGTAACTCCTCTCGATGACTTCCTCGCTCTCCCTGACCAGACGGAGGTCATCGAGCTGCTGCTCCAGGTTCCTAATATGGTCCATTAGGAGCCCCATCTCGATACACCTGACGCAGATGTGGACGTCTGGATGGCTATCAGACTCCATGACTTCCCATATCTGACATCCAGAACAGTAAACTGCCCTGGCCTTCATACTCCCCTTACCCTGGATAGAATATAAAACAAACTGCTACAATACAAAACAAACTGCTAGAATACAGTACAATCAGCAGGGATCTGACTCCCAATCAGCTGCTCCCTCTTGTCTGCGTCCACCAATCAGCGGCTTCCTCAAACCCACTTGTTTTTGAAGTGGAACTTGGAACGTTACAGATTTGGGTTCCTTTTTAACTCCTACCGCTCGGGTGTAGCTCCTCCCTCTGCGATCTCTCCAACGGCTCTTGGACCTCTGTTTCCTTCCTTATCCTTTCCTTTATTGTCCGATTCAACCGCTCTACCGGACCTGAGGACTGGGGGTGGTAGGCCACATGCCACTTGGCCTTAATGCCCAGTATTCTAAGGGTGGACTGCATGACCTGTCCCGTGAAATGGCTCCCCTGATCTGACTCCACGAACTGTGGGAGTCCCCACCTGGTGAACACCTCTCTAACCAGGATTTTTGCCGTACCCACAGCGGTGGCTGCTCTGCAAGGGAAGGCCTCTACCCATTTTGAGAACACATCCACAAGGACTAAGCAGTACTTGTAACCCCCTTGAGCAGTTGGAAGGGGTCCGATGTAGTCGATTTGAATTGATTGCCATGGCCCCTCCACCCTCCTGATGTGTCCCATAGAAACCTTCCTTTTCTGGGGGTCTGGGTTGTTTGCTGCGCAAACCAGACAGCTTGCACAAAAGTCGCGAACGTCTCCCCTGAGCCCTGGCCACCATCCTGCCATCTCTACTCGCTGCCATGTGGTCTCTCGCCCGGGGTGACCTGCCCCTGGACCCTCATTGGCTAGTTTTAAAAATTCCATTCTGTACAGGGAAGGCACTACCCACTTATCTCCCTTGAATAACATGCCTTCCTTTACTGACATGTCTTTACCCCCATACGGTCCCTCTATCTTCTCCTGCCTGCAAATGGCTGCTTAGGCAGCCTTTAAAATGGGGACTTGTGCCTGGACCGTGGTCAGGTCCGGGGCCAAAACCACTCCCCTTTTCTCGAGGCTGCTCCCTGGCTGCAGCTACCTGTCCTTCCTCATAGGGGTCCCATGCTTTCCCACTCCTGGCTCCTTCTCTGGCCAAGCGATCCGCCCTCTGATTTCCCTCGCCTCGTGGCTCCGTTTTGGAATGGGCCTTCACCTTATGGATATATCTATCCCCGCCCTTCCCTACGGCTGCTACAATCCTCTCTAATAGGGCTTTAGTGGTCAGGGGCTTCCCGTGTGATGAGGTGTACCCTCGGCGGGACCAGATGGCCAGATATTCCATGCAGGAATTGCATGTGAACATGCTGTCCGAACATATGGTGTATGGAGGGGGGGAAACGCTCGGGATGGGTGACCACGTACATTACCGCCGCCAGCTCGGCCTGCTGGGCGCTTAACGTATGTGGGAGTTTAAGGGCTAGGGCTATCTCCGCCTCGGGGTCCCAGATCCCACAGCCCATGAGCCTTATGCCCTTGGACACGATACTGGACCCGTCCATGTATATTTCCTTACCCGTGGGATGTAACCCTGCTCTAAGCCCAAAGTCCACCTCCCATACCCCTTCCACCGAGCAACGGTGTGGCTCCCCTGGGTACACCAAATTGGCTGCGAGCTTGGGCTCGCATAGCCTCTCAACCCGTAAGGCCATTTGGGAAAGGAGAAGGGTCCAGCGAGTGATCCTCGCACTGCTAACGGTCCCATCCTTAATCCGACCGTCCAGCAGCATCTGGGTTGGGGTATGGTGAGTCAGGAGGGTGATGGGGGACATTCTTATGAAGACCTGTACCCTCTTCACTGCCCAGTATGTGGCTAGCAGGTGCCGCTCACAGTTTGAATAGGACCTTTCTACCTCTGTGAGGACTCTGGAGGAATACACCACTGGCCTTAACTTGCCGTGCCGTTCCTGGAGGAGCACTGCGCCCAGGCCGTCGCTGCCTGCGGCTACCTCCAGGAAACATTCCTCCCTGTAGTCGATGGCTCCCAGAGCTGGGGCCTTTTGCGGGTCCCGCTTCAAATGGACGAATGCCGACTCGCACTGCTCATCCCACTCCCACTCTACCCCTTTGCGTAGCAGCCGGAGGAGAGGTGCTGCGGTCGCGGCATAGTCCTCTATAAATGCTCGGCAGTAGCCCATGACTCCCAGAAATGACCTCCCCCCCCCTCCCACGTCCGTTGGGACTGGGAGTTCCTGCACTGCCTGCCTTCTTGCTGTCTAGATACCCCTTTCTCCGGCCATAAGGGTCACTCCCAAGAACCTTACCTCTTGTAACCCTATCTTTGCCTTCTTGGCATTTACTTTTAAACCGCTCTTACAGAGCAGCTCCAGCAGTTCGTTTACTAGGGGCCCATGTTCCTCACTGGTGTCCGTGAATAGCAAAATATCATCCACATACTGGACGATCTTGTGGGGCTCACTGAATTCCTTTAAACATTCCGCCATACATTGGTGGAAAATGCTGGGGCTATTGTGGAACCCTTGGGGAAGTCAGTTCCACGTGTACTGCTGCCCCTTGAATGTGAAAGCAAATTTGTACTGGTCTTCCTTCCTGACCGGGATAGACCAGAAACCGTTCGAGATGTCTAGCACCGTAAATACAGATGCAGACGCCGGAATTTCCCCATATAGGTCTGCTATGGCTGCCACAGTTGGTGCGCAAGCTGGAATGTTCTTATTCAGGACCCTATAATCTACCGTGGCCCTCCAGGAATTGTCTGGCTTCCGTACGGGCCAGAGCGGTGAGTTCACGTGGGTGGCTATGGGCCTCAAAACGCCTTGCTTAACCAGTGAACTCAGGGCGACTTCTAAGTCAGCCTCCGCTTCTCGGGGAAAACTATACTGTTTCTGCGGTCGGGACATGGGATCCCTGTCTATCGTGACCTCTGTTCCTGTGACCCTTCCACAGTCGTGCTTGTGAGTAGCGAATGCGGCCAAATTTCGCTTAACATGGCCTCGATACTCTGTCGGGGTGCCTCACTAGGACCTCTAGATCGTACCCCTCTCTGGGCTTCACGACACACAGAGCCCCTCTCTCTGGTGCCCTCTCGATGACCATTACCTCCTTCTCTCTCTCAGCCCCTTCTCCTGCTATGCCCCACAAACAGTGGTTCCTCAGGTCCACCAGGACCTGGTGGGCCACTATAAAGTCGGCGCCTAGTATCCCCTTTCCCTCCTGCTCCCAACTCATCAGGACACACTTCCACTGCGCCTGGAATGCTCCTAATCGAATGGACAAGGGAACAGAGAAAAACCCCATCTTCTCGTTTCCCGTAAAACCGACAAGACTATAGGGCGCCCCACTAGATAGAGGGGATGTACGGGGATTGTCCATGTGGACAATGGTACTGGAAGCGTGTGTGTCCAGCAGGTAACTCCCGACCACATCCTGGACCTCCATCTTGACCCAGGGTCTCCCACCTGGTCCATACTCTAACGGGCATATGAATGTGGGCTGTTTCGCTGGCAGTCATAAAGGTGCCGGGGGTGCGGATACGGGCGCTCCCTGGCCTGTTGCCATGGCTACGTGTCCGGACCCTCCCGCCTTGGACTGCAAATAGGCCAATAGATCTTTTACATCTATTGTTCCCGGCACGGTCGCTCCCTCCTCCGGGGCTGGGTCGGCTGTTACCGGGGTCCTATCCTCCACTGCTCTACTTGGGTTTCTGCACTCCCTCTTGTAGTGCCCGGGCTTCCCACACCCGTAGCACACCGGCCTCATCTCGGAAGAGGTCCGGCTGCCTTCCTGTTTCCACTCCCTCCTTTTGGGGGGTGCCAGTACTATATTGTGCACCTTGCCCTTAAAGGGTTTCTCCTCACTTCTCTCCCCGTTGCGATATGCAAGGGTGAGCTTCCTTATTACCTCCGACTCGTTAAGGTTTGGGACCGCTGGGTCGAACCAGTGCTCGGCCTTTGCCCTAATTCGCGGGAGGCAATTCGCTACCAGAGTCTTCAGCCAGTGGGCTGTTCTCTCATCTAAATTCTGCCTATCTAAAGGCGTCCCACACGCTCCCTCATACACTGCCCACAGTCTGTCTGTGAACATATCCGGGGACTCAGCTACCTGCTGCTTCGTCTTCCCCACCCTGGCGAAAGGACTACCCTGATTCAACCCCATGGCCTCCAGAACCGCCGTCTGTGCCGCTACCCATGTTTCAGGTCTTCCCCCTTCCCTGGAGGTCACCGCCTTGCATAGGTAGGAATCCACGGTCATCAGTAGTAGCTTTCACCCCCTCTGGCAAGTCACATATCCCAAACCACCGAGGTCCTGCCATGGTCGCCATTCTGTAGGGGTTTAGTTCCCTTTGCTCCACTTCAGGCCCAACTGCCCGAGTGATTCTCTCCCTTATCGGTGGGTCAAACGGCCACCACTCCACTCGAGCGGTTCCCAAGAGAGAATACAAAAAAGGTGTTCCCCTGGGTTCTAGACCTCGGAATTATGGTGGGATATGATAAAAGGTTGACTTGACCAGAGCGTGCTGATGAGAGAAAACAGAAACCAAGACGGACTCAAAGCAAGTCTAAAATTTACAGGCTTTATTGAACAATTGAGAAATCGAATCTCACCAACTCTACATAATACGTGACTAAACTTATGCTTTAAACTAAGACTATGGAAAGAAAATTATCAGGATGTCGTAAAAACTTACCTTACACAATTTCAATTACAAATGCACCCCCTTTCCCCTTCTTCTCTCAACCTCTATCCTATTTCGGGAACTTCACCAGGTCGTCTGGGGTAGTTACAGCTAGATCGATGCAGGATCAGGAGTCGTCCAACAGAGCAGAAAAAGAGAGCGAGCTCTTGCTTGCCTGTCCCTTTTATACCCGAGTTTCTCCCGTGAAACCTCCCAGGTGGTCCTCTGGACAAAAGGGTCTATCGATGATTCCCAGTTTCGATCTGGCATGAACAATAGGCTTCCGATGATAATGGGTTTGCTGATGTCACGATGCATCAGCTTAATCGTTATCCCATCACATGGATGGGCTCCCATTGTCCTGATGGATGGGCCATTTACGATGGTGATTGTCTTGCTGCTGGGCTATTTACCCCCATCTGCTGGGCTCGGTACCTTCGTTTGTCTTTCCAAGATAATCTCGTTATCTCCGTCCCGGCCTTTCCTGTTCTCACCATTCGCATAGTCATGTGGCTGCCCAGGCCCACAGACAGGTTTTAAACTTGTGCTTCTGTGATCCCTTGGGGGTTTTCCTTTTGCAGCCAGCATGTCTGTTTTAAAATGTCCAGGTCCTTATCCCCGAGTTCTTCCATAATTTGAGGATTTGCCCCAATAACGTACAACACACTAGGAACAATTTTTTACATTTCCCAAGCCAATTTATCTACATACCTGTACGTCTTTGGAGTGTGGGAGGAAACCGAATATCTCGGAGAAAACCCACGCAGGTCATGGGGAGAACATACAAACTTCATACAGACAGCACCCGTAGTCATGATCGAACCCACGTCTCCGGCGCTGTAATGCAGCAACTCTACCGCTGTGCCACCATGCCACCCTGAGGGTGACTGAACTTGACAATGCATTTGCTCATTTTGAGCATAAATGTGATGTCATTAAACTTTTGGCAGCACTATCTCCAGGTTGGGGCTCGATTCATGCCATTGGCTCTCTCACCTGTCTGCTTGCACTGCCTTTAGAGAGTTGGTCTGGCAGGACCAAGTGTACAAGACCGTGAGAGGAATAGATCGGGTAAACACACAGAGTCTCTCTCCCAGAGTAGGGAATCAAGAACCAGAGGACATAGGTTTAAGGTGAGGTGGGAAAGATTTAATAGGAACCTGAGGGTTAATTTTTTTATACAAAGGGTGGTGGATGTATGGAACGAGCTGCCGGAGAAGGTAGTTGAGGCAGGTACTACCAATATGTTTAAGAAACATTTTAAGAAACGTTTAAGAAACAGGTACATGGATAGGATAGGTTTAGAGGAATATGGGCCAAACATAGGCGAGTGGGACCAGAGTAGATAGGACATGTTGGTCGGTGTGGGCAAGTTGTGCCGCTGGGTCTGTTTCCACACTGTATGACTATGACTCATGCCTTCCTATGGATAGCACGCA
Source organism: Malacoraja senta (assembly GCA_038087875.1). Lineage (NCBI taxonomy): Eukaryota > Metazoa > Chordata > Chondrichthyes > Rajiformes > Rajidae > Malacoraja > Malacoraja senta. The sequence goes on along the minus strand of CM075977.1, from coordinate 303,876,646 downwards.
TCTCATCTCCCCCTCCAAGGTCTCCAGGTCAAGTGGAGAACCTGAAGCCCAGATATTGTGTCATTAACATTTCCTTCTCTATGTTGAAAAGAGGTCTAACACTTGATGCAGCCACAATGCTCCTTCCCCTTTAGGAAATAGAGGGTAGCTTTAGAAAGTTCAGACAAGTGCAGCTACTCACACATAGTATTTGCTCCTTACTGAAATGATCAGCTGCTTAACACTGAACCTGCCACTGGCTGCATTAGAAGGCAGCATAAGGTTGTCAGACTAACTGCATCGGAGGTGTATGCAAACTTTAGTTCTGTATCGCCAGCTTCGTTGTCGTGTCCATTTAAGCTCCAAACTCTGCATTCGGTGTTGTTGCTCTTGTGCACAGCTTCGTCCGAAAGCGTGGACATATCAGTGGACATTATAATGACAAATGCACTGATCCTGGTTTGATTATTGAAGAAGTTACCCATTACTCTTCAAATTTGATCAGACAGAACTTCTCATGAATTTGTGTGCAATGTGCTTTGACTGCTCTTTGCAACAGTTCATACACACTTAAACACTGGGATCAATTTAAAAGTAATCAGAAACATTTGTTATTTCCATCGATTTCTTTGCATTGGCTGATACCCTAACCTTTCCAGTAGAACAGGATTGAACTGGAATGTGCACTCACTCCTTCCCTTGCCAAATTCAAAATACAGCTTACCAATCTATTCAATGCATGTGCAGCTTTCTCAGCCAAGACAGAGACAAATTACTCGATACAAGAATGTGCAGTTCTCTTGGATTTTAGTCTGAGTTGGAGATCGGTGACCGTTTAAGGCGAGGATATTGAGAAAAGAAAGATCCATTAAAAAATGCAATAAACAAATTAGCTACGTTTTGATGTGATGGTCTGTGTGAAAGAGGAAATATAGACACTTTTTTGAGCTTCAAGACTAATGGGTTTAAAATATCTGTGAGCTTAAGATAAGTGAGGAAAATAAAGAAATAATCCTTTCTGATAAAATGCCCTTTAAATGCACCTTTCATGAGACGTTAAAGACATCTTGAAAATTTGCACCAGTCACATATTTGTGTAGAGATCGTCATTAGTCATAGAGCTATTGAATGTGGTAATAACGTGGTGAGAAATACGCATGCCCGCACACGGCCTGAGAAAGGAATGAGTCACACTGGCCGATGCAGCTATATTTGAAGAGGATTATTTGCTGTGAAATATATTCTGGAAATCTTGCCATGTTTATGTTAGACTTTACGTGCAGCTTCCTGTGATCTCCCACCGTGGCCCTCGAAGGAGATT